>VXBL01007158.1:2099483-2159635 GCA_013400195.1 Aramus guarauna
GGGTTGGATCACAAAGATCTCAAAGAATTAGGCAGAGTCGCTAAACGCTCTGCACCCCTCCTGGCCTGCACAGATACTGAAAGAAAAAGCACCCTCATGTTTTGCATGATGACAGTTGTCTGGGGTTAGTCACCGACGGGTGACTAGTCCGGTGTTTTGGTGTCTGTCACAGCCGTATAATTCTAGGGTAATTCCCTGCAAAGGATAAGTCTTCTCTCCTCTCCTCTGTACAGTTAATTGTTACTAATATGGAACAATCTTCCATTTTCTGACAATGGTTTCTTAAGCAAAGCAGACTATGCTGATTTTATGATAATAATTTTATTTACAAACATTTATCATCTTTGCATGAAAAATAGGAAGATTGGGTTGGAAGATCAATAATTGGCAAACTATTAACAATGCTGTCCTGTATGATTTAATTTCCCAAGAAACATTATAACTGTCAGCGGTGGGGTTGCTTGTAAACTTGCTCTAAATTTCTCAACTATATTGGAAATGTAGCTTCCTATACATGCCTCCTTCTTTGACCCTCTTTCTTTGGCACCAGAAAAAAAAAAAAAAAGATGAACTTATTCTGAAAGAAATAAATTCCAAAATAATTGTGTTGCTGAGAGACAAGGACGGCATAAATGCCTGGAACTCAGCCCTAACGGAATGGCAGAAAACGTAGAGTGGAGATACAGAAAAACAGCTTCAGGAGTCATGCAGTTTGGCTTCCTTTTTTAATAGGAAGGGTAGTTTCACGGTTATTGACATCTGTGTCAGTGTCGGGCAGGAGCCCAACTCTGCCAGCCTTGCTCATCCTGGCTGCGTTTATTTGCTCATGCAAAGACGACCCTCCTGACTGTGGTGGTGGTTGCAATTACGAGTAATTCTTACAGCATGACAGAAGCGGTTCATGATATGCATCCTAAAACACAGGGGACTTTAATCTCATGCATTTTAGGCAAGGGTCAAACTAAACTTTTGCACCCTGGAGTTATTCTCTTGACTAAAAATACACTGATGGCCAGGAGCATTTATCCTCCTCTTACCTTAAGGCAGTGGGTACCAGAAATGCTCTGCTTTTATGCACCTGAGACATCAGTCTGCTGGGGTAATTGTTAGGCCAGGATGGTTCCTGACCACAGGATAGATGCTATTTTGGAGTAAGAGTGAGAAGCATTATCAACGGCAGCAAACAAAATTAAGTGATTTTCCCTGAGACTGGGCATCAGAGCTGGAGAAGAATCCAGATTCTCAGGAGGTGACCAAAAGTTTGTCATCCTTCTCCATATTGCCATCTCCCCAGCAAAAGCCATTTTGCTGCTCGTCTCACCCTAGGTTTGCAGGGCTTGGACTCTGTCTTACTGCCAATCTCCTGGGCAATTCCCATTTTTTCTTGCCTCCTTTCTTGCTCTTGGTAGCTACTGCAGCTCCAGTGTGAATGTATGCTGTAGAAGCAGGAGAGCTGAAAAACCGAAACAGCCCGTGCCACTTCCCCAGAGCTCTCAGCTGTGCAGCTTCGAAGCCAAGCGCACATGCATGCAACATATTCATTATGGCCCTGCTTTTAAAAGTCTTCCTTTGTTCCCCCAAGCTGCCCTAACAATAAAGACATCTTTGTTCCTTTCGCTGCAAAGAGGAGGATATTGCACCAATACTTCTGGGCAAGCACTCTGGTAGGGAAGGTAGGACCTGCTCAGCAAGTTCAGACATCTGGGATGTCCGTCCTTGCTCCTTCTCAAAGCCTTCCTACGCTGCCTGTTAAATCTGGCCCCAGGATGATGCCACAATGGAGTCACCATGTCGGGAACTCTTTAATACCTGCTTTTGGGTGGTGCCCTGTGCGCGGACCCCACATAGCCAGCTCCCTGCGGCATCCAGAAACCCTGGTGCCTCAGTATGGTCATTTGGCTTTAGAAGGTGTAAGAGATGGCCAGAGGGATTGCGACTGAGATGTAGGATGGGGAGAGGAAGTTTCTGTAGCAGATGGGCAGAAAGTGTGGGCAGCACTGCACTCGTTAGCACCAGTGCTCATTAGCAGAAGAGGTAATCAGCCCAGTGGCTGTATCCCTCTCCGGTGTTTCACTGGGTAGGGTTGGCTCCTGCCAGGCTCGTGTTCAGTTTTGCCAAAACACATAGGACCAGAGGGACTTCGGTGTCTCTGACCAGCAGCGGGATATGGTGAAGAAAGTAGTTTTGCGAGACGGCTCCCAGCAGCCAGCGTGGCTGCGTGTGAGTCCACGCAGGCAGGATACGCTTCCTGTGTGCAAGGGAAAGCTGTGACCTGCTGTGCGTGTGTTACAGCAGCAAAAAAAGCCCCGTTCCTGGGCAGGCTGCTGCGCTGCTCCCCAGGCGGTGTGGCCTCTAGCCCCACGGCCACGTGCGTCGTCGGAAAACCCCCACCATGGGCTGAGTCCCCTCTTCCCAGCACAGCCGCCCTGCCCTGAGGCCCAGGTGGTGGCTGGCGGTTAAGGCTTAATGAGGACTTTTTGATGAGCGTCCCCAAGGATCCCCATCTTCCCTGGGCTGGAGCCACTTGGTCGCTGCCATGTTACCTAACAGCTGCCCCCCTCGTTGCTGGACCGAGGGGATGAAGCTGGATTTGCCAGGGCAGCCCCAGGATGTTTGTGTTAGGAACCTTTTTTGCAGGAAGGTGAGGGTGGGCGGCGTGGGTCTGTGGCAGTGGGACTTCCCCTTTTGGCTCTCCCAGGCAGCCCCCATGGTGGGGAGACACCACGCAGCACCCCATGGACTGGGCCAAGGAATTGCTGATGCCTTCAAAGCCTTCCCCAGCCTTCGTATGTAACTGCTAGACGCTTACAACTGGCAGTGTACCCCAACCAAGAGCAGGGTCCCTGCCAGCCCTACAGCCACCCCAAGGAGCAGGTGAGGGGCCATGACACAGGCAGATGGGGGATCGCTCGAGGCTGCTCCTCTGTGGATGATCTGGGGTGATGATCCAGGTCTGCCAGCCCTGGACCAGTAGCCCATCCGTCACGTGCTCTGGCTGCGAGATTGCCGTCTGCCGTAGTGTGCTACGGGCATGAGACCCAGGGGAAGTCCTGGCAGACCACGCTTTTCCCCATAGCCGCTGTTGGTTTCACTGTTGGGTTTAACAAAGCATAGCATGGAAATTGGGAGTCCCCGAAAAGAGTCATCTGTTAAACCCTCAAAGTCTGCGTAGTTTTTCCATCTGTATCTGGATTCTTACACTCTGCTCAGCCACGGCAGAGCACAGGGTGGGCTGACAGCCGATTGCACTGCTCGCTTGCTATGGCTTGACACTTCCTTTTGTGTTCGTGTATTTCTGCACGCTGCCTCTCTTCCTCTGAGTGCAAGATCTTTAGGGCAGGGTCTGGCTTAGTCTGGCAGGTTTGAGCTCTGCCCAGCACAGCAGGACCCTGATGCTGTATTTGGGACTGTATCTCCTGGTATGGCCCAAACAGCGGCAGTAATTTTGTCCCTTGAGTCGCTGAGCTCTCTGGGTGTCAGAGGGTTATTGGGGAAGCATCTTTGATCACAGCAAACTGCCAACCCCTTGTACAAATGCCCTTAGAATTGGATTTACAGAAAAATGAGAAACGTGCCCATATAAATAGCCACAGCCCTCAAAGCTATAAACCAGAAGGTATTCGTCTTCCCCAGCCCGAAGGATGTAATGAAGCATGTGTGAGTACCGGGGCTGTTGTTCTGGGAACCCAGAGGAGACTCTTGAGGCGCCGGAGGATGGTGGTGGGGAGCGGTGGGCAGCGCGGGTCGGTGGGGCTGGGGAGCAGCCTGGCAGCACAGGCTGCCTGCGGGCAGGGGGAAGCTGCTGCTGCTGCCTGCGGTGTGCCAGGGCGTAATCTGGTTTTGGCAGTTGCAACAATTTGTAACAGGAAACAATTTTAGCAAAGGGGTGAAAAAGGAAACAGAAATTTGAGCATGTAGGGAAAGGGCTGCTTGAGATTTATTTATTTATTTATTNAGCTGCAGGTATAACCAAGCCCATTTCTCAGCTGCCTGGTAGCTTGGGGAGGCATTTGTGGAGGTGGAATGGGTTTTCTCAGGCTCATATGTATTCTTGCAGCCCATGCGTGCAGGCAGCAATGATGATAAAAGGCACAGCAACAGACTCATCCCTCTCATCACCCAACATGAAGCCAGCCCAGGACTGCACACAGCGTGCATCCTCCTTGGCCATGGTCCTTGCCGCATGCATGTCTGCCTATGTATGGATGTCCCAAAGCCATTGTCCTTCTGTGCTCCCAGTGCTGGAAATTAAAAGCAAACTTATATTCTTAGAAACAATGACTCAATTTAAAAAAAAATAAGAACCTAAGGGATTTGGAGCAGATAATCAGCTGAATATGAGCGCTTATGGAGCTGCTGTTGCGACCAAAGGAACCGGTGTGAATGTACGCAAGCAGGGAGGTTACGTTGCTGTTGTACCTGGTGCTTGTGCAGACGCTGCTGGAGCCCTGTGTCCTGCTATGGTGTCTGCATGTCAGCAAAAAAGTTGCAAACTTGGATCAAGCTTAGAGAAAAGCCAAAGAGATGATTAAAGGATTGGGAAATAGACTCGGTGACAAGGCAGGCAAAGAGCTCAGTCCGCTTGCCTGAGCCAAAGAGAAGGTTACAAGGTGTTTTATTGAAATGTGTGAGTATCTTGATGGGAACTTTAACAACAGAGAGTTCTACTGCCTTGCAGATTAGAGCGATAAAACGCCATGTCTCATGGTGGAAACTAGACAGGCTCTGTGTGGGGAAAAAAGCACGGGGAGGGACGATTTGCTAATCAAATCACATGTCAGTATTTTAAGTGAGTTCTCTTTGCAAATATTTAAATGCAATGGGGTGTTTTTCTAGGAGAAACAAGCTCTAGATTTGCCACAGCTATTGCACATGGATTAGGTATTAACTGGGGAAGCCCTGTAGCCATGATTATACAAGCGCTCATCCTGGGTGACAGCAGCCGTCCCTCCATGCTTCTGCTCTTACAGCAAATGCGAATGGCAAAGGAGGTAAGGGACATAGAGGTTTGTCCTGAGGTTCCCATTAGGGTAAGTACCAGTGAGCTTTCAGAAATGTTTCTCTGCTTTTTATTTCGTGTGCAACTGGCATCATTGGCAGCTCCGTGGCAGGAACAGCAACTTCTTTTTGTGCTGCTTGCAGTGCCACAGCCTGCCTGCGCAGCACTCGATCCTTTCCGGTTCACCTTTGAGAATGCAATTTGTTGTTTACAGTTTCCAGTGCTGTTCATGTGTGTGAGAAGGAGAGTATGTGAGTGTTGGCATCAGTCATACTTCTCTAATAGTGCTGTTTCGAGAGATATTTCTGATAGCACGGCTTTGCGTCTCAGAGCACATGCTTTCACTTGGGGCTGCTAAAGCTGCACTGCAGCACCCAGCTGTTCTCTGTCTTGAGCAGTTTTGCATAGAGTTAAGCAGAGAAGGGCACGGGTAGGTAGTTGTATTCTTCTTATTCTGCAACCCTACTCTGCTGCTGAATCATGGAAGGAGAGATGACAGAGATCATAGAGATGTGGGTTAAATACACAAGAAAAGGAAGACGAGATAAACCGGGATCATGTCTCCTGCAGTGCCAAGTCGTGATTCCGGTTTTGTCCTTTGGTGCTTTCCCACTCAGTCTTCTGGCTGCTGTCTATCACCCTCTCTTTTCATTTGGATTTAGCGTGGAAACTGAACATCCAGAACCATGACCACTCACGTCACACTAGAGGATGCCTTGTCCAACGTGGACTTACTGGAGGAGCTGCCTCTTCCAGACCAGCAGCCATGCATCGAACCACCTCCGTCCTCCATCATGTACCAGGTACCTTCAGCTCCCGGAGGCGGTGGGGCAGGGAGGGTTGTTCCGGTAGCTCATGCAAAGCACAGGGGCACATGGTGCTGTGAGAACTAGCTGAAAACATCCTGGGTTCACCATGTTTAAGGAAACGTTCAGAACAGATCTAGCCACAAATCTGTTCCCAAAGGCTTTAAAAGGAAAGCACCGGAGGTTGGTGAAAGGGATCTTTGAGGCTGAGCAAGATATAGGGAAGTTAAAAAATGACGAACAGAGTGCATGAACGGTTAAGAAGCAGGAGATAAGATTTGTGTTAACAGCAGAAAGTTCTCAGCAATGTTTTAGGATGCACATATTTCTGTGCTTCCTTTTTATGGTACTGCATGCATCTAAGTGGGTCAAAATCAAAGTTCTGCCTGACTTTGGCCAGCCTGTGCTGCTCGCACAGCTGGAGCTGCTGGTCTGGGGAGCTGATGGCATGCAAGGGAGGGCAGTCCTACAACGGCTTCTCTGCCTTGAACAACCACAGATTTAGCTGCAGCTGCACTGACCAAGCAAAGCTTGGCATAAGCCCAGGGCAAGGCTCAAACTCCTGCTTTTGAATCCGCAGCGGGATGCCTCGGCTGCTTGGCCACCACACCACACCCTGCCCTATAGCACACACCCAGGGTTAAATATAATATGGGGTTACTTTCTCCATCCTGCCACTCCTGAATTCATGAGTTGCCCACGGCAGTGTATAAATACACCCGCACAGTGATTGCCGTGCCATGGATGCAGGAGTCTGAAATTACAGTATCTCTTTCAGCAGGTCAGACTGCGGGCTCGTTCAGTAGCGTTAGTATCTATACAGGTTATCAGACCCAAAGGCAGTTCTGGGCTGTTCAAATTTCAACTCACTCTGGAAAATCTTCAAATCATTTTTGCTTATCTCTTCTTTAAATCATTTTTACTCTTTGCTAGCTTGCGTCCTGTGAGGGGCTCGGGGTCCAGCCGTATGGCACAGCCTCCTTTCGGGGCCACCAGTGTGTGCACGCCGTTGGGGCTAAAACACCTCTTCTAAACTGGATCTAGAGATATTGGCCAAGCCCGTTTCCTCACCATACTTGGTTTGTGTGTAGCCCTCTCCCCTGCTAGCCAGAAATGCATACGCAGTCTCAGCTTTTCCTGTCACATACGATGTCCTGGAGGCACTACGAAGAGCAGCCCTGCGGCCACAGGTCTGTGCTCCCAGCTTTCCTACTCAGGAAATCAGTTACTGAGGTGAATGCGGTTGCTGCAATGCTGATGTCATTGCGAGGAGCAGCTCTGGGCGCCTGGGAGTTCTGTAGGCTCTGCCCTCCAGCAGATACCATCAGCCAGCCTTCGCGGAGGAAGTTGCCCGAGCGCAGGGCGTGTGAAGGGGCACTCGGTGCAGAGAGGCTGAGGAGCTGCTTTTTCATCCCCTGCCCTGCTCTGCGCTTTCTTGCTCCCCTGGCCCAACCCAAAGCGGTAGCTCAACTTCCAAAACAACAGTTCATCCCAAAGCATCTGCTTGCAAGAGCAACACTACTGCTGCTAATAGCATCTGGATGAGTGCTGATTTCGTATTTATGTTTTCCAGATATCTCGTTCCCTGTCCCTTCTGTGTGTTTATCCTTTGCAATTCCAGCTTACAGGATGTGGTCTTCCCCTAGCAGCCAGGGCACAAATAGAAATTAATGAAGCTGCACCTGTCCTTGAGTTACCAAGCTAAAACCCTTAGAATAATTGCTCTAGGTTTGCTCTCTGGTGTGGCTGCAATTCCCTGTAACTGATTGCCATCGGGTTTGGCTTGATTTTACAAGCGTTTGTCAGTCTCGATTGCCATATTTTTACACATATAACCTGCACAATTTCCTCTAATGAAAATGTGTGATTCAGGAGCATCTCAGGCTGCATGTATGAATCTACTTCAGACCTAGAGGTGCAGCACCTCAGACTGTTCATAAGCTGCTCCCGTGCCCCAGGAGACCTCCTGATTCTGCTTTTTGCCAACACGTCCTATGCTGGACTGTATCAGGTGAGCAAACAACTAGCTGTATTTTAATCCCCATCTCTCCATTTCACCTATAGGCTAATTTTGACACAAACTTTGAAGACAGAAATGCCTTTGTGACCGGCATTGCCAGGTACATCGAGCAGGCGACGGTGCACTCCAGCATGGTGAGTCCCCCGGGCGCTGCCCCAGTCATGCTGTGCCTTGGGCGCGTGCCCTGCCCCAGCAACACCTCTCTGTCTTTCAGAATGAAATGCTGGAAGAAGGCCACGAGTACGCTGTGATGCTTTACACGTGGAGGAGCTGCTCACGAGCCATCCCCCAGGTACTCAAGCTCTTCCCGGGCAGGGATGTTCCCAGAGCACCTAGCTGGTTTTGTCTTCAGTGTAGGTTAGTTTGGACTGGAGACAGAACAAAAAAGCAGAGAAGACTGAAGCAGACAGAAGGGTTGAGAAGAGAGACCACTGACTCTTCAAATTGCCCTCTCCCCACCAAAGTCTCAAGCACTGATCCTAGCAGCTGCAGCCATTTCAGAAGCAGATCTATACTGCTGCCCTAGCAAAGGGGATCTGCTCTGCACTCTCCTGTATATGAAAGCTCCATCCCCGACATCTCCTAGCAGTGCCTCTCAGCTCAGTCACACTCACCACAAGCCGACTGCCTTATATACATTTCCTGGTTTCACAAGCCTCTCCCTTGCTCCCCAAAGCAGTTGCACCCAAAGTTATTTCATCCCCGCAGGAGCAGCTTGTTTGTCCTACAGCTGCTAACAGGGCTCGGCTGAGCACAGCTCTGGTCCAGCACAGCACTTGGGACAGTGCTGTGTTTTGGCACTTGGGTCTTTATCCACCTCTCTCTCTGGAGAACGGGTAGCCTGTGTTTTAATTAAAGCAGTGTGGTTATTTCCTTCCCCGTGCACCAACTGAATATTTTTCTCTCTCATGTTGTGGGGAGATGGAGTCTGCTTCAGGCAAAGGCAGTTAGGTTTTGGAAGTTGAAAGTGAAATCATCAGATGTGGTTTATATCACAGTTTCCTAATAGCATTGCATGGTATCGTACCGTTACATGGTAACAGGAACTTCACCTTCAGTTAAAAATTGCCCCAGTACCAAGTGGGACTCTTGCGCTATATGAAGAAGGGAACCCAGGCAGCCTGGGATGAAAACAGCGGGTCCTCTCGAGATGTGGGAGGCTCAGGCTCTCCCTGACTTGCACAGAGCAGATTAGGCAGCTGGGGCAGGTTTCAGCATCCCAGACTGCAGCCCAGACTTGGAGATGCGCTCTCTGCTCCCATGGGAGCCCCAGAATTCTAGGTGTTGTGCGAGGATGCATGAAGGAGCACTTTGACAGGCCAGAAACATTTCCCCAAATGCCCTTTTTTGCTGCTGATATACCTGAAGGTCCTGATCTACCCCCACATTTAATCATTCTCCTCTACTGTTAGTTGTGCTTCAGCTGTTTTCTAATCCTTCTCTCTCCAACCTGAATTTCAGTGGCTTCATCCTGCAAACACCTACAGACATGAGTAAGGTTGCCCACGTGGCCCACTGATCGTGATTCAGGCTCCAGCTCAGAGCTTGTCTTCTGCAATGTGAACGCGTGCTGGATCACTGCAAAAATGCTGATGACAATGCGTCGGGGCGGGTGCAGTGCACTTCCATTAACCCTACGGATAAAAGGGTTTGCAGCACTTCCATGGAGTTAGGAAAAAATATTTCCACATGGTTGAGAATGCCCATGTTTGTAATTCCTGAGGAAAGGTCAAACCTCAGTTCCCCTCGGGTCATGCTCTGCTGATGGTCTCATGAGACCCAGCCATGGAGCTTTCTGCCGCTGATTGGCTGTTTGCTTATCTCCCATTTATATTTGATGCCGTGCTGCTATTGCCTCTCCTGGCTACGCTAACCGAAGGCAGGCTGTGGCTGAGCCGATGGCAAGACAGTGCTACAGATAATCTGCTTTGGCGTTTCAGTGTCCTCCCATCCCAGTCGCCCCCGCGACGTTTGTGCATCTCCGAGCACAGCTTGTGGGGTCTCTGCCCCATCCTCCCCCCCGGGCTGCAGGCAGTGCTGCGTGTGACGGAGCAGCAGACAGCACCGCGGCAGAGGGTTCATTTACAGATCCACCCGGTTTGATCTTGCAACGACCCCTGTGCTTTGCCGTGGCACACATGGCTGTGGCCGGGGGGGGTTCCTATTCACAGGCCCCCAGCCTGGCTGCTCAGTCGCGTACACTTCCCTGTGCTACATCAGAGACCGTGAGTTTACAGGTGAAGAACAGAGCCTGCACCTAAATGTGCACCACTCCTCCCTCCCGCCAGCTGCATCCTCATGGCCATCACTGCTGCCTGACTGCGGTATGAAACACCAGGGCGGGGACATTCGATTCCCTGCTACAGAGAAGGCAACACTGCTTTTGCACCTTCCCACACGGAAAGCCGGCTGATTTGTTCTCTCATGCCCTGTGGATCAGCTGCTAGGCTACTAAATTTGCACCAGAGCTGTCAGCCCCATCACAGCCTAATGTCAGCAACAACTGGAAATAAAACCAGAGGAGGAAAGCAGGATGCTGCCTTGGGCAGCTGGGGTTTTCCCTAAAAGTTTGGTGATGACTCCAAGTAACCATTTGGAAATGAGATGAATGGCAACTGATGAAGTCCTTAAATTTAGCTTTCTAGGATTCCAGTGAAGGTGACTCACTTAACTGCTGCTAGCCACATACAAGCCCAGTGATTTTTAACAGGTTGGCAACAGAGCCAAAATTATCCCAGCGAGGCTATAGCAGAGCTGATGCCTAGTGCCTTGTGTGTCCATGGGACTTTGCAACACAAAGTCTCAGATAACTTTATGATATAACGTTGCCATGTCCAGAGTCCTTACTGCATGTGTTCTACTCACAAAAAATGTGTTAGAAGATTTTTATTTCTCAGAGTCAGGATTGTGCCTGCTTATAATGCACAGAGAGAACTTCACATCTGAGAAATAGCCCCTTGTGCTGTCATTATTGCCTTGAGAACAAGCTCCGTCTTGGGTCCCTCCCTCAGATGGGGACAGGATTCATTGTGAAACAACCAGAAGATAGTGGCCGTTGCAGTCCACAGCTCTGTTAGAAACTGATGCTAGAAGGATGATTTGTCTTTGCAATGCAGGTGAAATGTAATGAACAGCCAAACCGGGTGGAGATTTATGAGAAGACAGTGGAAGTCCTGGAGCCAGAAGTCACCAAGCTTATGAAGTTCATGTATTTTCAGGTAAGTGGTCAAGGAAGGAGGCAAAAATAATTTATGACTTCAGTGTTAACTTACCCTAAGTAGGGCTGTGCTGTCCTTGCCTGCCCGGACAGCCTGGAGAACCCCGAGCCCCCTGATCAGTCTCTTCCTTGCAGCTACCAGCAGATACCTGAGACCTGTCCAAAGCAAAATCTGTGCCATGTGTCTTGTTCAGCCCCCAAATCTTGTACACAGGTTGGGAATGAGCACACCTCAGCCCTGAAGTTCACGGAGGACCAGGGCCCCCATTACGTGGAGCTAATGGGTGCCACAGGCTCCTGTTTCTCTGGGGTGCTGGCTGGTGGATGTGAAGAGCTGTTTCTCCACCAGCACCAGCACAGCTCGCTCTTCTGCTCTCCCCTCTGAAGCAAAGTCAGGAAGAGCTGAGGGCTGGTGGAGCAGCTGATGCCTAGGGTGGGATGCAGCCGTGCTGCTGGACACCCTCCTGCTCTGCCAGCAGGAACAGGGACGTGCTCACAGCCCTCTAAACTCTGGGGTCAGCTGGCAAAAAGCATAAGATTAAATTTAGCAGTCGCTACTCTTGAGGCACTTCAGAAAATGATATGGTTAGATCCCAACAGAGCAATGACCATGTGGCAAACACAGAGCTGCTGTGGGCTCCAGGGACCTCTCCCCATCTCTGCCTGCATTTATAACTGGCTGCAGCTGGGCTTCACTGGTGTGTTTAGGGTTTATGTCCTATGAGGTCCTAAAAATCTGAAGCCTGATTTTAGAGAACACACCGCGCCCAGTGCAGATGCAGAGGGTCTGAGCCCCCCTCCTCTCCTCCAGCACTGAGGATGTTTGTCTGCACTGGTTTGTAACACTGCTTCGTTTCATGGTGACAGCATTTCCCCAGCAGAAAAGTGCTGTTGTTCAAGGAAGGAGGCAGTGGGTGGGTGGAGGAGGGTCCCATCAGTGGCATGCTGACCGCACACGAGCTGCTGGGATGACCCTGTCCCTCTGCCTTCCAGCGCAAAGCTATCGAGCGGTTCTGCAGCGAGGTGAAGCGCCTGTGCCACGCTGAGCGGAGGAAGGACTTCGTCTCTGAGGCCTATCTCCTCACACTGGGCAAGTTCATTAACATGTTTGCTGTCCTGGATGAGCTGAAGAACATGAAGTGCAGCGTCAAAAATGACCACTCCGCCTACAAAAGGTGAGGGGGGCGAAGCAGCAGCGGGGACAGGATTGTGCCTGGTCTGCAAGGGAGCGCCTGGTCTGACCAGCAGTGAGGGCAGGTGGACATCAGGAGGCTGGAGGGTGGGTTTCTGCACTGTTGCAGGCTCTCTTTGTGAGCTTAGGCAAATCTCTGAGCCTCACTGTGTTTCAGTTCCCTCTTGGTAAAATGAGGAAAGAGCAGAGCTGTACTGCAGGGGGGCTCCGAGGCTGCTGCATTGCAGTTGCAGGTGAAACGGGGAGGATGGGTGGTGAGTCTCACGTTGAGTGATCCTTGGTGATGTTGGATTTCTCCCTTCCAGAGCTGCCCAGTTTCTGCGGAAGATGGCAGACCCCCAGTCCATCCAGGAGTCCCAGAACCTCTCCATGTTCCTGGCAAACCACAACCGCATCACACAGGCAGGTCCCTTTTCTCTGCACCAGTTAACCTTTCTGTGGGTAGAGAGAGGCAATGATCTCGCCAGGGCTGAGGGTGCTTCAGACTGGACTGTGGCAATAGCTGCCTTGTTTGTTGGGTCATTGCCACTGACTCAGACAGTTTTTGGGTCAGGCTGTACGGTTCTGGCAATATCTCCTTATGGGTTGTCCTGGGTGGCTTTGAAGCTCTCTGTATCTCAAGACAAGGATGAACGTCAAAAAGATGCACGAGTTCTCAGGGGGGATTTCTGCCACAAACTTCCCGTTTTCCCCAGTAAATCCACCCAGTCTATCTCTGCGACTGCATGGGGACTGCAGATCAGACCCAGGATCCTCCAAACTCCATAATCTCTGTAGCTTCTGCTCATTAGGTAAAATATTGCACAGAGACAGGAGAGTCAGAAAGTCTGTTTCTGAGTCATCTTTCTTTACATCTCACTGGCTGTTTGACTGTTGTGATCAGTCTGAAGGGGAGAGCTGTGCTGCAGATGGAAGGTTGTTCTTTACAGGTGGTACCATGAGGTCAATCTTCTGCCTGTAACTTAATAAAAGCACACAGATGAGGTCTGAAGAAACCTCTTATCTTTCTACTGTTAATCCCTCAAATACATTTCTCCCCTGGTTCCTTCTGTCCTCTGTCCACGTGGATAATGTGGCCCCTGTTGATGTTTCAGTGTCTGCACCAACAACTAGAGGTTATCCCTGGCTATGAGGAATTGCTGGCTGATATTGTCAACATCTGCGTGGACTACTATGAAAACAAGATGTATCTTACTCCCAGTGAGAAACACATGCTTTTAAAGGTGAGATTTGGCAGCGCTTGTGTAGTTTCACTTTTTTCTTTTTTCAGCAAAATGAAATTCCCTCCTGGGACAATGTTTCTCTTAGTTTTCTTTCTTTTTTCCTCCTTTGGGTTTACATGCATCCCTTCTCTGCAGGACCAGCATCCTCTGGACAGGGGTTGCTATGAGATGAGAAAGTTTTCCATGTGCAGCAGCAACGCTGCCTTCCTCCTTTCCTGTTTCCCTTCTGATCCCTGGTACTTTGTGTCTTCTGCTGCAATACCTCGATCCTCCCATTTTCTCCTCTTTCACCTCTTCTTTGTAGCTGAACAGACTAGATGTGGCTGTGGGTCTCAGATGTCCCATCCCAGTGCTCTGAAGTGTCACCTCTGTTGGGCAGTGTCATCAGCTGCCTCTGTTCCTGCCATAACTTGGACCTTCTCCTATCATTTGTCTGCTGTCCTTTCTGGCCTTCTCCCATATTCCCATACAAACATCTTCCTTCCTCTCTCCATTTCCTCTGCTCTTCCCCATCTCCATCTCTATCTTTTCCCCTAGTCCTTCCCAAGGTTGCCAGCAGCTCTGCCTGCCTGGGACTAAGTACATGTGTGGTGGTGGTCTCCAGCTGGTGGACGAGAGCACTGGTGGGTGTCCAGCACTCTCCAGAGCTAGAAGGGTATTTTCTGTTGTGCGTGGATGTATGGGATCATGGGCTTGACCTGGGTAACTGTATAGGACATGCCAAAATCATCACCAATTTTGCAACCTGAATTTTCTTTTTGATGCTCATTCCCAGCAATAATTCCCTGCTGGCAGATCCTTCCAGGTTTGGTTTCCTGAGTCTAAAGAGCCCTCAAGATGAACATGCCAAAGTATCTGCTTGTTTTGTACATTTGTCCTTACTGTAAGTCAGTTATTACAGTGATTGCAGTCACTATTACCATAAGAACTTCATTACCACGCTATGAGTCAACTAAGGTTCTTTGAAGGATAATGTGGGTAGTTTGAATATCTGTAATGATTTGTACTGAATTAAAGGGGGGAAAAAAATCAATCCAGGAGAATATTTTAAATGTTTTCAATTCTTCTCCAGGAGTAAATGTTCACCTTTGGGTGGAGAAGGCTTTTGGGTTGTTGTTATGTGGGAGAGAGGAGGAACAAATTACCAGAGTAAGCATCATGTGTTTTTGCTCAGAAAACAGAAGCAATCCATCATGTGTTCTCTGTCTCCACATACGTGCTTGCAGATGCGTGCACACTTTCTACAGTCTTCTCATGACTGTCAGGTGGTACAGGAGCCTGAAATGGTCTTTCGTTATGCAAAGTAATGGACAACTGTCTTTGACTTGTGCTGCTGGCTTCACCCTAATGAAACTTAGCCTTTCCGTCTTCTCCAGGTGATGGGGTTTGGCCTATATCTCATGGATGGGAATGTCAGCAACATTTACAAGTTGGATGCCAAGAAGAGAATCAACCTTAGCAAAATAGACAAATTCTTCAAGGTCAGTGACCTGTCTGTGTGAGGCTGGAGTTTATTGCAGACCAATGAATTAGCAACCTGTACCATTGCACATGCTGCCAGCAAAAAACAAACTGCAGGAATCATTTACAGGTCCAAAAAACCCAAAAGGTCAAGAAATTATCTAGGTCGAAGGATGAGGAATGAGATTGCTGTGAACATGCATGGGCACAGAGCTGCAGCATGGGTGAGATGAGCGATGCCAGCCCTCAGTACCAGCAAGGCTGTGGATGTGCGAGTGGTGCCTGGAACTGGCTCTACTCCTGTGCTGCTGGTGCTGGAACCAGGGAGCTGGTGGGAGCCGGTGGGAGCAGAGGGCCCTGCACACCCTCGCTGGGCAGCCCGCTGCCACTGCGGCTCTGCCTGCTTCCTGCCGGGGGCGAAGGATGGGGACGGCACGTGGGATATGTGTTTTGTGGATGAAGGAAGGGTGTGCTAGGCTGACATCGCTTCTATCTCTTTGCACGTTTCTGAGGCAGGTTTGCAGTCTCCTGAGGAGCACCATCATTTCAGGCCACTGGCAAACCTGGCTGGTGTGCTGAGGTCTGTGGGGGTGATGGTTGCCCTCCCCTTTCCCTCCTAAGGGACAGGGGCTGCAGCTGGCCAGTCAACATGTGATCTGGTGGTCTTATTTCATGTACAAACTGTGCTCTTTGTAGGACAGAAAAAGCTTCTTGGGGAGCTTGTGTTCGCTGGAACTTGGAGGTGCTCAGCAAGTTCCTTGAAGAACTGGTGCTTTGATGAACCGTTTTTGTCTTATTTGAGATCTGGGTTTTGGGGAAAGGCCCACAAGAACTGGGTGTTCCCAGTGACAGGGTGGTAAGCAGCCATGAAGCCTCCCTCTGCCCATGGAGCGGGTGTGTGTGCAAGCCACCAGCCACCAGTGGCAGATGGAGAGGTGGCCGAGACCCCGCACAGCACTGCCTGTCACGTTCACAGGGGAAATGACACCTCCTTTCCATTGCTTCTGTGCACAGGCTGGGTCCAGGAGACATCTCAGGTTCGCGGCAGGTCAGCTCCAACAGGCATGGTGGGATTTGGCAAGAGATAAATGTATTGGCAGGAAAGAATAACAGCGTAGCAGGAGGACAGCAGCATAACTTCCCAGATGGAGAAATTCAGGTTTTTGTAGACCTGCTGAGCTTGAGCAGTCCTCCTGAGATGGAAACATTATTTTTTGCTTCACATCAGTGAAATGAGAGGATGATGATTTCTGGGGGCCCAGAGACCTCTTCTTCCCCATCATTCTTTCAGCAGAGTGGCTTTTCCCTGCTGCTTTATCCAAAGAGCTGCCGAGGAACCCGAAAGACAAGGTCGGTGGTGGTAACGGGGTACAGGATGCCTCTTTGCTTATTACCCCAACTTGCAGTTTATAGATGATGTGGTGGGTCTGTGAAAGAGTAGGGAATAGGCGAGCCCAGGTAGCTGGTTACATGGAAGGTTGGTGTACCAGCTGCTGCATCCTCACCCTGACCCAGTGGGGACCTATTTACCCCAATTTGCATCATCTCCTGGAGACAGCTCTGGGAGCAGGGCTGTAACTCCCGTGTAGGGAACTACAGACAGATGCTGTCACCTCATGGACGGGGTGATAATGAGGTGGTTGAGTACCCTCCTCACTGGGGAGACTGCTGAGGACTGCAAAGGTGATTTATCACACCATCCCTCGGAGTCTTCCGAGTTTTCCCTGGCTTTGCTAATTCAACTGAATCTCAGTTTAAATCAAACTCTCAGTGTAACCTGTAGAGTTTGGTCATCTTGGTGCATTCAAACAGATTTGCTGTTCTTTGCAAAGTGCTGTGGGCCATCAGAGAATCTGGTAAAATATCTTCCATTGCATGGAATAACTTTCCCTTTCCAGCTTTTATTCCATTTGCACTTCTCCAGGATCTGCTGTGGTCTCACCTAATCAGTTAAGTACTGCTCCAGACTATCAGATCTCAATAAGAAAAGGCCAGCTACTTCTCTGCTACATCTGCTTATTACCTTCTGATTAAATTTCTAGTGAACAGACCAGGAACTTGAGTAGTGAAAATGAACTGCCCTTTCACTTAAACCTGTACAAAAGTGCCACTGAGAATCCCTGATGACAGCATTGCACATCCGCCGTACAAGCCAGCCTGAGGAAAGAAGCATGTGGTAATAGGACAGGGAATTTGCCACCATCTTCCTTGAATTTTGGGGCAAGGCTTTTGTAGCTGGGCGAACTTGAAGCTTCATATTTTATTGAAGAGGTGTTGGTAGCTCCTGGTTGAATTTTTTTTACAGCTGAAAGCTTAGTGAAGCAGGGACCTGTCTGAGCTTGAGGTACATTCAGTCCACTTTGAATTTATTTCCCATCTAAATCCTCCTGAGATGTAAAGGGTGAGCAAAGCCATGCTACATTGCAGGCAGCCATTGCCCGTGTCTTTCTTTACATGGAGAAGTTTTAAGACACATCACTAGCAGCTGCAGTGCCAAAGTACAATCTGAGTCCCTGGGGACGGATGCCACATCCCTGGCAGTCCAGGCAGCAAAGCAGCCTACGGGTCCCCTCTGAAGGGAGCTGCAGCAACTTGCTGCCAAAATACCAACGTGCTGGCTTTCGATCCCCGTATTCTCTTGGAGGATTATGGTGGGGACAATAAGCCCTGCTCAGGAATACGCTTCTCTCTTGTTGTTGTAAAAAGAGCCTTTCCTCTGGCCGGTGGCTGGCAATAACCAGCCTGGTACCAGCGAGTCCAGGGCTCCAGAGCACTCGCAGGGGGTGATTTTCCTCCCACAAAAAGCCTTGTGATCACTTTCGGTCGCTTCCTAGGAGTGCAATGGCCTTGGGTCCAGGTTTGCACCTTCCTTTAAACAGCCTGACACTTTCCATAGCTTCAGAGATGCAGGATGCCATTTCATAGTCCCTTGTGTTGCACTGGGGCCACGGGCTCTCTCTCCGCCGTGTTTCAACCATCTTTTGTTTTCTTTTCCAGCAGCTGCAGGTGGTTCCTTTATTCGGCGATATGCAGATAGAACTGGCCAGATACATTAAGACCAGTGCTCACTATGAGGAGAACAAATCCAAGTGAGTGCCTGCCATAATGTCTCTTGGCTTCTGTGTGTGTCCCGAAAGCCGTGGGAGCTGCAACTCTCCGGCGTGTGTGAGGTCTGTGCACGGGTACCCACGTGTGTCCCTGTGTGAGGTGTGAGTCCCGGCGTGCCAGCTCTGTGTGCACGTGTGTACCTCCCTGTCCCTGCATGGGAAGATGTCCTCGCCGGCCCCCGAGTGCGTGCCTGTGCAGCCAGCTCCGAACCTGTGTGTAACCATACCCCTGTGTGCAGGCAGGGGAGTGGGCATGCCTGTACGTCTGCTCCTGCAGGCCAGGGCTGGGAGGGTGCTCGGTGGCCGGCGGCAAGGCAGGAGGAAGGAGAGGCGGCTGGCGTGCCCATCGGGGCAGTCGCTGAGTGCTTGCGAGGTGTGCGCGCCCGGAGGTGTGTGAGTGTGAGCAGCGTGTCCCTGCTCTGGAGAGATTTTAATCCACATTTTCCATCCCAGGGACAAAATCCTCCAGAGTGTGAACACAGCCGTGGATCTCTCTGCAGTAGCCAGGGTGTCTCCTCTAGCTCAGGCAGGTTTTGTGAAGAAGCAGCGGGAAGGAGGGTTGAACCAGGGGCTCAGATGCACTGGAAATGAATTAATATTGTGGGAGAAGGGCAGAAATGGAGTCTTTACCGGAGTGCTCAGGAGTGTAAAGTGCTGCTTCCCAGCCTGGGGTCGCAGGCAGTTTGCTGCTCCCGTCAGATGAATTCGCAGGCGTTGTTTCAGATCACACCAGGCGTGTGCAAGACCCCACTTGTCTTTGTAGCTTTGTGTCGCGCTCGGTTATTGCTAGACGAATTGTTGTTAGATTTGGATATCCTTGGAACAGCATTTGCAACCACGTGTAAGCAAAGCCCATCGGAGCTGTGTCTGGCTGTAATCGCTGGTGGCAGCCCAGCTTTCACCCGTGGGACCATGTTGCACGAAAGTCAGATTTCTCTGGCATCTGCGAGAAGCAGCCTAGCTGAGCTGTGTCTTCAGCAGGACAGGAACTAACCTGCAGTCTCATCTCTCCGCTTTTGTTTGCTCGTCCCCTTCCACCCCAGAAGGTCCGGCTTTTCTGCGCGCCGCATGGCTCTCCCAGGAACGGCCCTCCCCTGCCCTCTGAAAGGCTGGTTGAAAAGTGCCAATTAGTTGTTCACGAGAAATTTGAAAACAATGTGGCAAAATTTCCCAAGCAAAAGGTTTTCAATTAAAATTGAAAAAAAGAAGAAAAATGAAAATTCTACAAAATGTAAATCTAAAAATTGTTTTCAAAAACTCAATTTAAATTTTATATTTTATCTCAAATCACTCAGAAAGCACATTTCAACGAAACGTGTCGGCTGCATTCATTTTCTCATCTCAAAACCAAGGTAGCTCATGGGCTGTTTACCTGTGCACAATTTTAATGTCTGTCTTGAAATCTGTCTGCCAGGTCTGTGTGCCGTACCTTACTAACCAAAGTTTCCTCCTCACTCGCTTTCCCAGCAAATTGCATGGGACTCCCAACACTAACTCTGCCAAGGTGTTTTCGTGTAATCCCCATTTCTTACTAATATTGTTTTTTGTCACTTTCTTTCCCTCTGTGTCTCCATGAAAGTGGAATTAATTGGTGGTTTTCCTGCATGGCGCTTTGTTTCTGCACTGTGGACTAGGTTGTGTGTGGCAGGGAGGGCTGGTGCAGCCCTGGCCATTCCTGCTAACCTGCCGATTGTCTGGTGGGGAGCACAGGACATTGGAACGGGTAAGAGTTGAGTGATGGGACTGTGGGAGGATGGATTTCACAAGGGATGACATAGCCCAGCACTTCCAGAACCTTCTACCACCACAACTATTGGCAACAAGTGCCTCACAGTTAACCATCGGAATATGTCTTCATGTCTATGTCCATCTCAGAGGCAGGTTTCTTACCTTCCTTTTATACAGCCAATCTAGATTGGAGAAGATGACTGTCTGTCTTAAGATGGACGATTATTTAGGGATGGAAAGCAAGATCTGAACATTTACGTTGCAATGACAGAGTAAGACATGAAAGTCTCACTGACAGATGTGCTCACAAAGCATTTTGATGGGGCCGTTCTGGTTCTACATCGGTGGCTAATACAGAATGGGGGAAAAGGAGATGTTAAATTAAATAGACCTGATTTGCACTATTTCTTCATTTGACTGTGCCTTTGGAAGGGGAGCGCTGCCTTCTTTTAGGGCCCCATTACACTGCTACATGGTACATGTGGCTCAATGCAAATGAAAATCTAGTTCATTACATAGTATTCTGCTCATCATTTATCCTCAGGGTTGTTCCCTGAGCTGGTAGTGTGAGCCAGAACCCAAAACATAGAGGGAGGGATATTTCCTTGCTGACCCCTTGCAGGGTCTTTCCCTGCAGGAGAAGGCAGCATGACCCAGCCCTTTCAGACCTGGAGGGATGACCTCTAAGGGGATGATTGTCCTCGGGTTTAGTAGAAAGGATGCAAATGATGCTGGCACTCCATAGTTCATCCTTCCCTGAAAGCTTGTCCAATGGTGGCCTTGGAAATAGCACCTCTGCCCATGGGGGTAGCTGAGCCCAACATGGAGAGCTGCCTTCAGGGTGGATGGAACAGAGATGTTCAGGCTGAAAGGTGAGGCAAGCAATCCCATCATGTTGTGTGAGATCACCTCTGGAAGACTTCACACACCCAGGAGACATGAGAGAGAAGACACAGTCTGACATTTGCCCCGAAGGTGTCATGTCTCGAGCATGTTGAAGTGAAGAGAGCAGTTGAGCGCAAGGCTTTGTCCCAGGGGATTTCTAAGTGGAGCCCTGCATCCTGTCCTTGAAACTGTTGCTTTTTTGCCCAGGTGGACATGCACTCAGAGCAGCATAAGTCCCCAGTACAACATCTGTGAGCAGATGGTCCAGATCCGAGACGACCACATCCGCTTCATCTCAGAGCTCGCTCGCTACAGCAACAGTGAGGTAAGCTCAGCGGGTAGTCGCTGTAATCAGGCTCGTTAGACAGATGAGGCTGGGAGAGGACAAGCGTGGCAGGAATATGGTCTGCCAAGAACGTAGAGTGAGGAGGGAAGAAGGACACAAGTGGAAGAAAGCACTTCTCGATGCAGCTATAAAAGAGCAAGTGATGCAAGGCCCCTGCAGGTGCAAAATCACGTGCACTGGACTATCTCCTGCAAAAACTTCTGCTCTTTGGCCACAGGTCAGTTAGAATAAGAAGTAGAAAAATTTTTGCAACTACATGTTTATTGTCAGCCAGGTGGCAGAACACCCATGTCTTGCAAATGGGTCCTTTCTGTTACACAGAGCTATTGATCAGGGCTTGGAAGAAAGTTCACGAAGGCATCTCTGTTCTTTTCATTCCTGAATGTCGGAGCCCTCTCCGATGTGATTCTGACTGGTTTTTGCAAATGTCTGATCCTCGTTCATCATTGTTAGTTTAATGAATTGTTAGCATTCTCAGCCCTTTTCTTTTTGGCATTTGTAAGTGCTTATTTGAACTGTAAATCAGTAAAGGACTCTCAAGGATTTCAGTAGTATTGGACCATCACAAAGGCACAGGAAAGTGGAAGGAAAACAGTTATTTGCTCTGAGGTGACAAGTCAGACTCATTTTTCTGTAGGAAATAAATTGACCGCCTGGATAAACAGTCTTGCCAAGTTATACCCCTTCTCCTGAGGGACAGTATATGCACTGTGCAATTTTAGCTTGATCATAAGGTCATAGGGAATTCATTTCAGGTGGGATTTGAGAGAGAGATCTGGCTGCTGTTTGGCTCAGCGAAGCCTCTGCAGCGAGTTGCTGAGTCTAGCCTTGGCCTGATGTGATGTTCTCCAGGTGGTCACTGGCTCAGGACTGGACAGCCAGAAATCAGATGAAGAATACAGGGAGCTCTTTGATCTCGCTTTACGGGGACTGCAGCTGCTGTCCAAGTGGAGTGCCCACGTCATGGAAGTGGTGAGTGCGTAACATCCTCCTCTTTCCAGGTGAGCGCGAATGTTTTAACATGGCATGTAACGGACTGTGGGAAGGTAAGCTTGCTTTCATGCCACCTAACTTTAAGCCATTAACAAACGTGCTAAGATCAGGCAGCTAATGACTCTGAACACCCTCTGTAACAAAAGGAGAAAGGGAGCTTGATCATCTCACTCTGGACCTGAACTGCCCTTAGCAGGTATTGGGGTATCCCCACCAATGTTAGAGGAGGCCTGGGTGACTGTTCTCCTAACCTGAACTCCTCGGTTAAGTACTGAAATTAGTCTGGGTCTTGAGCAACTAAAACTGTAATTCAAATCATGATGGAAATTCTTAATTTGGAAAATTTCAGCCACATCTCAACACAAGTCCGTGGGTGTCAAAAGCCCAGTATGACTGTCAACCTCCCAAATAAACAAAAGCAATATTCAGTACAGTGATAATAAAGCTGGGAAGAAGCACAAATTCTGCTCCCAAAGGAATGTCAAACAACTGTAGTAATATCTAGGGAGTGTTTTCCTGGCATAGGGTCCTCTTTAGTCTTTCCGGCCTAGCTTCTTCCTCATTGCAATGCTGTGTCTCTTTCCATTTTCTAGTACTCCTGGAAGCTGGTTCATCCCACAGATAAATTCTGTAACAAGGATTGCCCAGGAACAGCAGAAGAGTATGAGAGAGCCACCCGGTACAACTACACCAGTGAAGAGAAGTTTGCTTTTGTGGAGGTAGGTGCCAGCTGCATAAGAGTAAGAACCAGAGTAAGTCCATGTTTCTCAGGCCAGGGGAAGAGGAAGGAAGGGCATCTCACCATACTCAGCTGGTTCCTCATCTCTGTAGCCCATGTTAAGGGATGAAGAGTTCCCACATCCCTGTGGTCCTTAATATGGCCAGAACTAAGGAGCAAATTAAGTTCTTAGGAGCTCCTGCTGGCATAGAAACACTGCACCAGTGCATGATGAGAGCAATTGTCCTCTCTTTTTCTGATCCTGTTCCTCTTGTGCTGTGTTTGTGTGCTCAAGACAAAGGTGAATGCTTATGTTCTCTTAACATTGCTGTATTAAGCCTCTCCTGACCTGAAAAGGGGGTTCAGAGCTCCTGAAAAAGGAGGGGTGTGGGCTTGCAGAGCAGCATGATCTGGAGCACAATCAAGAGCTATGTTCAGGCTCTGTGCAAAGAGATCCTCAGCTAGTCCCCAGGACACATCAACTCTCGGTCCAGCTGTGGTCAGTGGGAATAGCCCTCCAAGCCTGGCTGTGGGAGGCCCTCAACACCTTCATCTTGCCTTACACCATCCAAGGTGGCTGGGATATTGCCTTAATTTTTGTGGTTCACTCCCTCCTGGGAACTGTCACTGTACTTTTGTACAAGGAAGACTGTGCCCTGGTGCAGATGCAGGTCTGTGCAAGCCATGCAACTGCACCCACGTGTGGAGCACATGCATTTTTCTGGGATTGTGTGTTATTAAAGATATCAAGAGATCAGGAGTGGAAACAGAGCCTGCCAAGGGACAGGGGCCATTTGCAAGAAACTGGTGGTGTGGTGATCTGTAAAGCAGCTAACATTAAAAAAAATTAGCCACCTAATTGCTGGACCTAAGTTATGTGAGTAGAATTAACTTAGTCCCAAATTCTCTTGTTGGATTTATGGACCTCTTCATACAATGGAAAAATAGCAACTACATCTGGTTTCAATTTTTTGTTTCAGGTAATTGCCATGATCAAAGGTCTGCAAGTGTTGATGGGCCGGATGGAGAGTGTCTTTAACCAAGCCATCCGCAACACTATCTATGCGGCCCTGCAGGACTTTGCCCAGGTGACCCTGCGAGAGCCACTCAGGCAGGCGGTCAGGAAGAAGAAGAACGTTCTGATTAGGTCAGTCTGTCCTTCCTGAATGTAATACAAAGCCCATGATTTATTTGTGTAATACATTTGTACTATATATGTACTATATAAGCATGTGGCCCTGCATACACCTCATGGTAGACAACCAGCCAACATAGCTTGGCCAGCAGCTCTTTCCAAGGTAGCTTTTGGGTATGTCTGCCCCAGTAATGACAGTGTACGTCCCCACCTCAGATTACTTTTCCTTCCATATGTACACAGCAGCGATTATTTTCATCCTGAAGTAAAATCAAGCTTAAGCATTACTTTCCCTCTCCCACCCACTCCAGTGTCCTTCAGGCAATTCGGAAGACAATCTGTGACTGGGAAGGAGGTCGAGAGCCTCCAAATGATCCTTGCCTGAGAGGTGAGAAGGATCCTAAAGGTGGATTTGATATTAAAGTCCCACGACGAGCAGTAGGACCCTCAAGTACGCAGGTATGTAAATCTCCATCTTCTATGTAGGGAATTAATGGCCTTACAGTCATGTAGGAGTCTCCCATCCAGCAGATTAGCAGCTATTTCCATGGTCTTTTCAACAAAGTCTTCATGCTGTTGTATGTTAAATGTTGCTTTGGTGCCTAGTTTGTTGTATAGTTCCCAAAGCCTCCTTTTTTAGGGATGTAATTACTTCTAGCTCAGAATGATGGTGGCTTATGGGTGCAGAGAGTAGTAGCCACCTGGGAGAAGTGTTATTTTTCATTGCAGAACACCATGGCTGTGTGTGGTGGCGTCTCACTGGAGAGTAGTAACTGCATGTTAACTTGTTTTCAAAGCTTTACATGGTGCGGACCATGCTGGAGTCCCTCATAGCAGACAAGAGTGGCTCAAAGAAGACTCTGAGGAGCAGCTTGGATGGGCCAATAGTCTTGGCCATTGAGGAGTTCCACAAGCAGTCCTTCTTCTTCACCCACCTTCTCAACATCAGTGGTGAGCTTATGGCAGGGAGCGGCTTGAATCCAACTCTTGCATGCTCAAACAGACAAAGATAGCTCATCTTTGCTCCTCACTGACTGATGCAAAAGAGTTTCCTTGATTTTTTCCCGAACGTTCTACTTCTGCCTGGTACAGGCGCGTTTCTGGGTGGTAATCATTATGTGAACAGGAATGAGTCAGCAATAGCAAATAGCTGCAAGTGGTAGTTTAGTTTCTAGGACTGGAGTTTTCTTTCCATCCCAGACAAACCTCTGAGCCACTGGGCACAGAAGAAATCTTCCAGAATAACTCTGAACCATTTAAACATTCTCCCTGGAGCTCTAGAGCAAAAGGAACAATCCCATCTTTCTTCTTCCATTACAAAGTGCTCAGACAGCATTGGACGTTGTCCAGGTTTGAAAACAGAGACATCCCAGAAAAATGTTCCACACCCAAACCCAGTCCAATATGAGGCTGAAGCAGCTGCCTTTTGTGGCATTTCCCTCACTGCCATCCCCATGGGGGTAACATGGGTGCCCTCCCACGGGGGGGGATCTTCTCTGCTTTTCAGAAGCACTGCAGCAGTGCTGCGACCTGTCCCAGCTCTGGTTTCGGGAGTTCTTCCTGGAGCTGACCATGGGCCGCCGCATCCAGTTCCCCATCGAAATGTCCATGCCCTGGATCCTCACGGACCATATTCTGGAAACCAAAGAACCCTCCATGATGGAGTAAGAGCTGATGGGCTGTAGCAGGACACTGCATGCGCTGGGGCTTGTAGAGAAGGGTGGGCTGGTGATGAACAGTCTTTTTGACGTGGGAGGGAAAATAGATGTTTCTTGACTTGCTGTCACATGAATGCGTGCTGTATGAATACCCCCTTAGCAGACGCACACGGGTGGCTTCCTGGCACTGGCACACACTTATGTATCATAAACCAGCAGCTGGCAACTGCTATATTCGGATGTGGGCACAACTTGGTGGTATCATCACCTGCATGCAGCAGTCAGACAGAATGTGCAACCAAAGGGATGTGGGCCCTGGCTACGGCACCTAAACACTTTTATATATGTGATCAATGATGAGAGGAATTGCTGTTAGACAAGTGTAATTATGTTCATAATATCTTCTTCATTAGGAAAACCTTGTTTTTCATTTTATGGCCATTGTCAGGGCACTCTGTGGAGTGACGACAGCATCAAAGCTTTTTTAAGGGCAGAGAAGGAGCAAGTGTTGATTGAACATGTCACAGTTAGCTCAAATCCAGATGGGTTCTAGCTGCTTCCAGCAACTCTGACATAGGGAGCAAGAGGGAAAAATTGAGGGGCTGAAGTGAGCGGAGACGACAGGAGTGAAGTCAGAGAAAAGCCATTTTTTGCTCCAAGCTAGGCACGTGCACTGGCTGCCATTTATGCTGCTCCAAGGTTAATTTAAGACATGATCTGTCTTCTTGCCCTCAGGTATGTCCTGTACCCCTTGGACCTCTATAATGACAGCGCATACTATGCCTTGACCAAGTTCAAAAAGCAGTTCCTATATGATGAAATTGAAGCTGAAGTAAGTTCTCTTCATCTTTATTTTATGGAAAGAGCTCACTGGGGTCACATTGCCCTGTTTGACAGCCCTACCCAGCAGTTCAGTGAATTCATTATAAGCATCTCCTGAAAAAAATACCCCATCAGACAGAAGTTTTCAAAAGATCAAAATTTCCAGAGAGCTTACAGACTCTGCTGATTAAGGGCTTCAGCTCAGCTGTACCCACGGGGAACAGTGGAAGCCAAAGGCTGTCAGACAGTGGGGGCATAGACAAGGTTGTCAGATGGGCAGGTTATGAGACAACAGAGGAAAATGAGAAACTGGAGATCCCTGAGATAAAGGGATGACTGGGGATGGTGGACTCGGACCTGTAAGAACATGTAGAAACTACAAGAAAGAAATGTAACTGCAATTCTCTGCTTACCTTTAGCATGTGAGAACTGCAGCGTGGGTTTTAGACAGTGTGACATACGTGTATGTATTAAATTAGAGCTCTGTATGGAGATGTATTGATCTTGCATGCATAGGAGCATGCAAGAGAAGGAGCTGCTCTGTGTTGGTGACGCTCTCATGATGTCTTGTTTTTTCTCCCCCAGGTGAATTTGTGCTTTGATCAATTTGTGTACAAGCTGGCAGATCAGATCTTTGCTTATTACAAAGCAATGGCTGGCAGGTAGGAGAACCTGACTGCCACTGATGAGCGATGATATCGCTGCATCCAAATTGCTGTTAACCAAGTTTCCCCTCAGGGAGCAGGAGTGCAAGTAAACATAACAAATAGATCATCCCTGTCCCAAATAGCTGGCTATCCATGTCAGACCAGTGTAGAATGGCAAAATGAATTAATGGTGGCAAGGAGACATGGTTAAAAGTGAAAAAAATAGTAAATGGCATCCTAAATAGCTGTCTGAGTACAATTTGTGGGAGCAGCAGAAAATCAAACTGAGCCTATTGAAGACAATTCCTTGCTTGACTTCTGTTTAGGCACCAGACAGATGAGGAGCAAAGCCTCCCTCTCTAAGAAACCGGAATATGCGCTCATCCTCACCCTAGTAAAGCAGCAGCACTTGTGAAGGCCAGGAGGGTACTCAGTATCTTAGGTCACACATCAGACCAGCCGGCTGTAGGATTTCTGCAGAGGCACTTGCTCCCTTGTGGGGAGATACGCCATTTGTGACATTTCCTTCTAACCATTTAAAGAGCATGGCCTTAGAGAAGGAGAGCAGTCACCATCACCAACCAAATGTTCGCACAGCAGATCTTCAAGGAGGGGAGCCCACCTGTGGGAACAGCCCGGTACCTGCCACTACTGATATCTTTCAGCACAGACTTTTATCTTTTTGAGTGTTTTAGCCATAAAAGCCAAGAATAATGGACAGTAGCATGGCAGTCCACAGATAACAACCACTGTTCTGTGATTTAGTAGTGAAAGCAGAGTTACTAGCGTGTGGAAATTTCTTGGCATTCAGAGCAAGATGAAAAGGATGAGAGGAAAAGATCCAGAGAGAAGCTGATAGTGTGTCTTTCTTTTTTTTCAGTGTTTTATTGGACAAACGTTTCCGGGCTGAATGTAAGAATTACGGGGTGATTATTCCATACCCACCATCCAACCGCTATGAAACACTGCTCAAGCAGAGGCATGTCCAGGTACAGTGCAAGCAGTAGACTCCAGTACTCACAGCTCTTGGTCTATTACCCTTTTGTTGGTGGCTGGCATCCTAGCACTGGGCTCAGTTGAGGTCAGATGGGATGAGAAGGACTGAACCTGTTTCTGACACATTGTGCTCAGGGCATGGGGCCTGAGGGGAAGATGAGTTATGGTCCACATTTCCTTCCTTCCTTCCCTTTTAAGTAATGGTAAACTCAACCAAGGCATTTGCATCACCACTTTCACATTTAAACAGAATTTGATTTTTGGTTTTAATTTGTGTCTGTTTAAAAAAAAAAAAAGGTACCTTTTCCCCATCTGTATATAACGTGCAAATATCTTCTCTTCTTTTCCCAGTTGCTGGGTAGATCAATTGACCTGAACAGGCTCATTACCCAGCGTATCTCAGCAGCGATGTACAAATCGTTAGACCAGGCTATTAGCCGCTTTGAGAGTGAGGACCTGACATCCATAGTGGTAAGAACTGTTACTGACTGCAAGTAAGAATAGAAAGAATAATATACTGCTATGGATACACAGTCAACTGTCTTCTGCTTCAAGTCTCATCTACAGTAGCTTTCAGCCAGCCATGTATTCTCCTTTATGCTGCAGAGCCTTTACTATTTCTATTTATGCAGCTTTAATTGCATTATTATTGGACCATTAAGTATCTGTGTAAATCATAAGGTGGCAGTCAGCAGTTAGATTTTGCAGAGCTCATACAAGAGAGTCCTGTAACCTGGAAGAAAGAAATCTTGGCTTTAATTCTCCCTGATGGATGAAGGTGGCTGAGACATCATTTATATGTGTACAGGATTTGCTGTCTTTGATACGTTACAGGAGCATCAGAGTCAAGTAGTGTAAAATTACCGGTTTCCACCTTTGAAGGATTCTGATGTGAAAGCCAGCCACTGCTCAGTGGGGAACAAATTAATTTTCCTTCCTGCAGGTTTAGGAGATACCAGAACCAGGACCCCCTTGAGTAGAAGTGCAATTGGCCTCAGCCACTGAGTTAAATTGATGTCTTCAGCATTTGCTGCATCCTCACATGGAAAGTTCTGTGTGGATGTGGATATAAAATCATTCCCCTGGCAATTAAATCACCTGTTTCTACTGTCATCTTGGTAATATGTTGTATTTTCTGCTGCTTTATGTGCTGCAGGAGCTGGAGTGGCTCTTGGAAATAAATCGCCTGACTCACAGGTTGCTGTGCAAGCACATGACTTTGGACAGCTTTGATGCCATGTTCCGGGAGGCCAACCACAACGTCTCTGCACCCTACGGGCGCATCACCCTCCACGTCTTCTGGGAGCTCAACTTTGACTTTCTACCCAACTACTGCTACAATGGATCCACCAACAGGTGAGAATGAAAAGCAAGGTAGGGGGCACCTGGACACCCTGCTTTTCTTCATAAAATTCACATGCATTGCAGTGAGGTTTTTGTTCCCTGTGGGATGCTTCATGTACAGTTAAAATTAATTTAAAGCCCACCAACTCTCCTTGGCCTTGAAAATGTTAGTAACAAATTCAAGCAACAAAGTTGGACAGTGAGTGTAAGCAACTGAGCTCGTTTGGTTTTGAGGGTCGGTTTACTGAGCAGCAGAGCTGTGGTAGCTGCTCATATACGGGTTTCTTGCCTGCCCCAAACGAGAAGGAACCTCACCTTTGGTAGGCTCAACTGACATGTTACGCCACCAATGGATTGAGGCAGGAGTTTGCGTTCCAGTTCATGTAGCTCAGGTGATGAGCTGCTAATTAGTCTGCAGCTGAAGTTCATCCCAGACCGTGCCATATCTGCACACAACACAGTCAACTGGGCTCTGACCGCTCTCCCCCCACCTCCCCTGCCCGCCGCAGGTTTGTGAGGACAGCGATCCCGTTCACGCAGGAACCCCAGCGGGACAAGCCAGCCAATGTTCAGCCGTATTACCTCTACGGATCCAAGGTCAGTAAATGATTCACAACAGCCAGAAGGGGTGGATGTTGGAAGTATTTATTTAGGAGGAAAGAAAATGCAGGGACTAGTTCATTAACAGAATGGCAGGTGCAAATGTGCAGGGTCGTGTTGCCATGTGAAACCAAAAAGCCATGCAAGAAGCAGAGTCAGTGTGCTTTTGCTATCGCTTTTCCATATTCTTCTCCATCACACGCCTGTGTTTGGGGGTGCTGACACCGCTCTGTGCTTGGTGCTGGCACTGAGACCAAACCACATCTGTCTAAATGCGCAGAGAGGAGAGCAAATTGGAGCTCCTCCCTGAGGAAGGTACCGCTTCAGGAATCCCATTTGTAGTTCAAAATGGGAATTACTAAAATACTTGTGTGAGCAAATACAGACAACTTAATACTGACAAAAAGCTCTTTTGTCAGGCTGCGATGACTGTTTACACAAGCGTTATCAGGGCTCGGGGTGTAATGCTCGTGGAGGATCACTCAAGTGTGAAACTGCTTGAGTGGAGTTTATTTCTTGTGCACGTTGATTGATGACTCTGAAGTGAACCTACAGCACTGATGCAGATTAGCTAATGACACTACAGTCAGATGAGCGGGCTGTCCCCAGAGAGCTGACTTGGTTTCTTTTTAAGAAAACAAATGAGAATATTTTTGTCACTTGACAAAAATCTTTCTCCCCGTGACCGCTGTCCCCACCTCATGTTCTACCCTGGGACAAGCAGCCCCTGTGGACACACAGCCAGTCCTGTTGGCAGCAGCTGGGAAAGAACAGCATGAACCAAACTTCTGAGCAGGGTTTCCCTTTATTTTACTCTCACTGAAGGCCGTGCTGCGGCAAGATGGCCCTTTTATCGTCGCTGTTTTTATAGGAAAAAAAGCAGTGGGGGGAGCTATACGGACTCTCCCTCATGAAACTGGAGCTCCTCATCAGGACAGTGGTCATGGGGACCTCCAGAAGCTCCTCTCTCAGTCCGTCATTCAGCAGCCCCTCTGGTGAGCTGCTCCCTTCTCCCGTTTCTTCGGGGCTGGTGTCAGGATGCTTCAGCCTCGCAGCCCGGTGGCACCGTGCAGACCAGAACTGCAGGCAGCCGTAAGCCAGGAGAGCAATGAAGCAGAGGAGCAGCAGGCTGCTCACCATCCACATGGAGGCGGTAGGTTCATGCTTTGAGCCGCCGAAAACCAGGGGGGTTTTGTCTAGGGTGTGGAAGGTGGTGCAGTGGTTGCTGGAGGGGTAGGAGTTCTTGCACGTGATGCAGAGGACGTAGATGGTGGATGGGGTGAGTTGGTGGAGGACGAGGGAGCTGAGGGGGTGAGGAACTCGCTCCTCACGGTGGAAATTTTGGCGTAAATAGCCGGCGAAGACGCTGTTCCAGTTGGGGCGGTACATGACGTGGTAGTAGTTCTCCGGACAGGGGTTGTTCATGGCCCAAGAGACGGTGGCACTAGTATAAGTGATGTTGTGGACTTCGATGTTCATCATGCCCCTGAAACCAGATGCAGGGAGAGGCTGAGTTTCCCAATTCGTGTACCGGCTCAAAGGCCACTGACATCACTGAAGTCTTTCCACTGGCTTTACAAGCCCTTAGTTGGATTCAGGACTATGCCTGGCTAGCTTAGATTAGATGCTAGGTCTTAGATGGTAAAATTACAAAAGATGAATCCTGCTGGTGCCCAGACTACTGTATCACCTTTCTGCATAACCGGAAAAAAACCCAACAGGGACACAGGGCATACTTTACGCTCTAGTTAGATTTTTAAAAAATCTCTTCTTTCTGACTAGTTGTCTATATAGAAAGCTTTTTTGGCTTTTTTGTTTCCCATGGAACAGAAAGTGTGATTAACAAAAACGGATCATTAAGCTCCATAGCTCCAGCTTGTCTTGCAGAGCTGTAAGTAGATATTTTGATTTTACACCTAAATGCCATTTCAAAAGCTGCATAAAGATTAATTCACTGCTTTAACCTGTTGCCACATTTTCTGTACCTAACTTGTTGCATAATAGAATATAAACTCTTTCTGTTCCTACAGCATCTCACGCTGTAATATCAGGATCTTAAACATGAAATCTAAAGGCTGGTGAAATATAAAATCAATGCCTTTAGGGAAGTACAAATGTATGAATACTAAGGACAAAGCTCACCCCCAGATAAAAGACTTTGACCACTAACAAATTACTGTTCAGCAACAGCCACAAATCACTTCAGTACACCGCTCCTTTAGATCCCCAAAGTGCTCTCTGAGCCTCTCCCAACCGGCCGAGCGCTGAGCAGCTGCCCGCAATAGCCCTGGTTTCTTTTTTTCCTTCTTTCTTTTTCTTTTAACATAACTAACTTTCCTTTAATTCACTCAAGAAGCACCTCATCTTAACGACTGTTTTAACCATTCTTACGTGAAGAGCAGACGCGCCCATCGCTGAGCCCTCCCAGAGCCGCAGGTAGCCGCTTACCTCCCCGGCAGGTCCGCGGTAGCCCGTCGGTGCTGGTGAGCAGCGTGGCCACGGGCGGGCAGCGCCTTCCCCTCTTCCCACCGCTCGCCTCCCTCCTGCCTCTGCTAAATCCCTTCCCCGCGCGCTGCCTTGTATTATACCCGTCTGGGGCTCCGTCATCTCTCACCATAGCAACCAATAAGAAAGGATGGGCAGGCATCTTCAAGTGATTTGGGAATGTTATCCCTAAAAGCTTCTGCCTGCAAGAAGTATGTGTCTCTGAGGTGCAAAAAACAAGCCAGGTAGTTTTGTTTGCTGGCTTGTTTGGGTTGGCTGGGGTTTTCTGTTTTTTTTCCCCTGTCCACAGTCTCCCAGCAAGAGCATCACTGCCGCCCAGCAGGGTCTGGGCTTAGAGACACGTTGGCATGTGGTGTGAAATCCAGGATCCTGCCCTGGAGTACACGTTGATAGCGCTCAGGGGCTTGTCCTTAATTCTATGATTTCTCGCACATTTGAACTACTGATTTAAGCCAAAGCCAGTGAGCAGTAGATTTTCATCCCTGGTGCTGCAGCAATGTCCATCAGCTTTTTAATATTTTCTAAGCTGCGTGACGGGAGTGAGAGCTGGGTTTTCAAGACCTCGACCTCCTGCTGAACTCCCGTGGGATTAAGACAGGCTCTTCTTCTAATGCCCCTGCCTTATAGGTGGGGGGGGCTTGGGGGATGTCCCCTGGCAGCCTGGTGAGAGGGCAGGAGAGAGAGGCAAAGCCAGTGCCAGTGGTGTTTGGGGGAGCAGCTCGAGTCTGTGGCCAGGAGGGGACAGACGTGGCACTGGGCCTGGCAAGGAGAGGCTCTGAACAAGTGACTCACTGCTCTCTGAAGCCAAAATGTTCCTCTTAATGAGAGAGGAACTCTCCCAGAAGAAATGTTGGTTCTGGGTCTGGAGTTACTCATTACATGTTGTTCCTGGAAAGGTGCTTGCAGTGTTTCAAAGATCTTCTAAATACCAACAGTGATGAGAGGATGCAAACTGCATGAGGAGGGGTTATTGCAAGCCTGGAGAGTATGTGTTAACCTTGCTTTTGATTTACTTTTTGCAGTTCTGCATGTTTTGGTTTTGTCTTCCAAGATCTATATTGCCTTCTGTCTCTGTGAGTGAGCTGCAGCTGCCAGGGAGCTGAAAACTGGGAGCAGAGATGAAAATAATTGTGGGCAGGGATGGAAATGAAAGTGCTCCCAGGTGGCTTCCTGCCGTTTGCATGGCTCGGTCCTGGTTAGAAGAGCAGGGGGAGAGAGAGCTCTTAGCTGGTCCCATGCTGTGAGTAAAGTACATCCCTGCCTGCGGGGAGAGAGCTGAGGATACAAATCCGTGCTTCAGAGAGGTGGATTACACAAGGTGGTAACGTTTTTATGAGAGAACCGCTTCCTTAAGGCATTTGGGTTGTTGCATTTATCAGTGTTCACAGTTGCTTCAAAATTAAGTTTCAGTTGTTCCCAAATAAGATGTGTTAGCAGGAAGAAAGGAAACCGAGCTGGATTAGGCCAGCAAAGGGTCCTGCTGACCATTCTCCATGCAGTGATCAATCCCACTAGTTCAAAGGAAACCGCAGCAAAACTTCCAGTGGTGTAGGTATTATCTGCTCCCAAAATCAAGCTTGTACCAGTTTATTGCTGGTGATGAGCTTGAAATTCTCATTTCCCAGGATGAGAAGATGCCAAAACCATGCCAGTGCCAGGACTGCTCCATCACTGGTGTTCCCCACATCTGCCGGTGGACCCGGCTGTGGCCCTGCCTGGGACCCCTTGCTCCTCACCATAGGATGCAAACCGCAGGCACGGTCCAGCAGCCAGCAGAAACTGAGCCATTTTCTGCCATTCAGCCACTTACAAAACACAGCGTGTTGCCAAGTCCCATACAAAGGAGCTGCAAAATTACCAGCAACCCACACCTTACTGCTCACTAGCCACTTGTTATCTCTGTAAGTGCTTTAGATTGGGCTTCATTTATGTATTTTCATGAATGCTTCTGTTTTTCTTGGCACTGCCGAACCCAGGGTCACGCCAGACTCGCTGGAAATCCCTGGTTCCCTCCCCTCGTTGAATTTGCTCCCCCTTTTTTAGCAAGCATGCAGGCAGATGTAACCTGAAGGACAGCACATGCTGCCGGCACTTACAAAAATAGGTACGACGTGTGAATGGGATGGAGCCGCTCTATTTTCTGCTGCCCTGTCTGCAGCAGCAGCACAAAGGCGTTAAGGAGCTGTGGTTGCTGCAGGTGGTGTTGGCAGCGGGGGCTGCTGATCCCCCCGCCAAGAGACAGCGTGGGCTGTGCTACCTGGCCTGCCATGGCCATCGGCTCGTTGTAAATAATGGCAGTGTATACAGTCACTGGAAATCAGTAGTCAGTATAACAGGGCATTATGCTGGGACACAGACTATATGCTGATACAGCCTCTATACACAGAATATACACAGACACAGGCTCAATACCGTATATAAACATGCCTTCTGCATTAGCCATGTCAAGTCCATCCCAGCTAGGGAATATGTATTTTTGTTTTGCATGAAAGTCTTAGGAATCACCGATAGAGCTGAATATGGTAAAAGCTTTACAAGGAGAGTGAAGGTTGCTTGTGGCAGGGGAAGGAACCAAACCATATCCAGGCTGTTTAACTTAGAGACCTTCCTATGACTCTTCTAGAGACCTTTCTCTGACAATTCTGGTCAGAATTGTTTTTCAGTTTCTTAGACACCATCTCAGCTGTCACGCTGAAGTTAGGTTGGCTGGAAGCCTGGACTAGTCTTGGGCTGTGTGCAAGTCCTTTTTTGTCTCTAAGATTATTCCTCTCTCATTAGCTCTTTAGTTTTCTGGCACAGGCAGTATTGTCTATTATCTCTCTCTGATCAGTTTTATCAAATAAAACCCTCCCTGCCCTCCCTCAGGTGAGCTCAGACAGGTCTGGGTGATGGCCAACAAGAAGCTCAAAGACCTGGAAATGGTAACTGGGCTTTGTTTTGCTTCATTTGTTGCTGAATCTGATCCGGAGCATCCCTAGTAACCTCATGAGCTCCCAAAGCAACGTGGGGACCTTCCCCACACGCTCCCACGTAGGGATGGATGGCTGTCCTTGAGACCTGGCCGCAGGGTAGGACACCTGGGCTCCCTGGGACACCGGGAACTCTGCCCTGCACTGCAAATCCCAGCCTGCCTGCACTCCCAGCCTCCTGGCCCCAAAACCTGCCTTTTTGGCCCCAAACCAAAGGTGGGGCAAACCTCCACAGTGTCTTCGGCAGCAGCTGCTGCTCCTGGCAACAGCAAATCCTCTCGAGAGGCGGTGAGATCGGGGGCTTTGCTCCGGCTCTCCAAGGGGGTAGAAGCGGCCACCCAGTGCGGGGGAGCGAGCCGTGCCATGCAGCCAGCTTGTATCTTCAGCTGTTTTGTCTTAAAATACCCGCTGGTGTCATTTTTTACATCCCACAGTCTTTACCCCAAGCTGTGTATCTCACCCTTAAATGGAGTTATATTTTTAATTGCTGGCAGAGTATTATTATTAGACGTAAGCCTGCTGCTAATGTGCTGTGTGGTTCTGCAGAGAGCTTGATGAACCTACCTCATCTTGCAGACAGGCAGGGTGAATCATCCCGCTCATCTGCAGCCAGTGCACGTCCTAAAATGTGTCTTCTCCCAGTCAGGCTTATTGCTGGGAGTCCCACTTGAGGGAAAAGCCCGCTTGAAAGCTGCTCTCCAGCCCCATTATCCCGCTGAGAGGCGAGGGAGCACTGCGAGGTGGGCGACTGCGCGGCAGCACCGGCTGCTCACTGCCCATACAGTGAAATGTTAGCCCCATTTTGGGGAAAATCTGACCAATTGCTCCACAACTGGGTACTGGTGGTAGCCCATCTCAGGGGATGATGGCACATGGACAGACAGAAGACCTGTCTCCTAACCGTGGAGTAGCAAAGAGGCTTCCAGAAACAAGTGTGGGATTCATGAGCCCACTGAAATGGGGATATTTAGTTTCCCCCCCTTAGTCTGCACCAGCGTGCTAACCGTGGGGAAATAACAGGGTGAAGGAGCCTACGGGGAGGCATGGAAGGAAGGTGTGAGGAGCTATCTGGGGGCAGCCTGGGTCACCCCTGCAGCACGGCACTTTCTGGAGGTGCCGGGGCTGGAACGACGCAGTGCAAAAGCCAGAGCAACAAAACGCCGCGGGATTGTGGCTGGGCTGGGGCCCTGGCACGTCACTGGCTTCCCTCTGGGATGATCGTGTCGGCCATTTGGCAAATGTTCCCAGCTGGGTGTTACCTGGTGATTAAACAGACATGCTTTTCAAAACATAAATTATTGCTGTTTTTCAAATGTACCAGTGTGTGTATCTAGTGGCTTTGGATCAGTCTCTACCAAATAGATTTCTAAAGACTTGGTTATCTGAGGATGCAGACAGAAGCCTAAGCAGGATGCTCAAACGTCATTCTCTTAACAGGAGTTGGCATCCAAGGAGCTTGGAAAATAGGCTTCTGTCTGCCTAAATAATTTTTAAACTCTCGCCTGTACTTTCTCAGGTCCCTTTTGTTTAGTTTTGATGGGAGACAAAGTTCACGCTCGTTGTGAATGAATGCACTACAGAGCCTCCAAAGAGCCTTTCTGTACAGAGTAGTATTAAAGGGTTTTTTCACCTACCAAGACCAGGAGGTGAAATTATATTTTACAGAAAGCAGGGGATTTTCTAACTGTGTCTTCTTTCTGCTAGCTCTTTCAAAGAGCACCTAGGAATGATAGTAGGCAATAAGCTGCTGGACTAGAGCAGTGGGACTGTAAGAAAATGAGGGACAATTAATGAATTGATTAAAGCAACTGACAAGTCTATGAAAGTGCAATCACTACATCAGTCTGCTGAAATTCTGTATCTGAGAGCCAAAGAAAATACTTTTCCAATTTTGGGGAAATGACTTCACTTTGCAATTCATTAGTAACTCAAATGAAGTGTTAAAGTAAATCTTGAGGGAGTCAGAATCAGAGGACAGCTGAAGCCTTCAGCTGGCTGTATCGCAGTCGCTGGCAGCAGCAGCATTTTGTCCTGTGGTACTACTTCAGCACTTGGTCCCTTCACCCTAAGCTCTCCGATGCACTGGTCCCACTGCTCCCTTGGCTCCACGGCTGGCAGGGGAGGGAATCCCTGTCCGGAGGGGTCTGCAGCATCTGCAGGGAAGCCAGCTGAGGATGCAGCGTGCCTCTCGTCTGCAGCAGTCACACCAGAAGCAAAGTCAGGCTTGCACGGTGTGTTTGGGATACAGTTTCATTTGTTTTCTTATCCTTGTTTAAGAAAGATCTTTCGGTAAGCATGAGCCAGGGGTTTATCTGTGTTTGGCTGGAAGGGACAGCACATGCCAGCATCTTTTCAAGAATGTGCTTTTTTGCTGTTTACTGAGGCTGCAGTTATCGATGTCGTGGGGGGAGGCTGCAGCCCTTCTCTGCTGGGCTGAGTCACGATGCCAACACTTGAATTGCAGAGCCCAAGCCGAGCATGCGGTGTCTCAGCCAAAATGGATTATCAGTATTTTTTTTGCAGATCACACAAGTGAATTAATTCCCCCTACTTCTGTTTCCCTCACACCAAATGGATCCTATAAATGTTCCAGAGATTAAACATTGCAACAATTTCCACATTTCCAAGATTGCACTCACAGAGTGCATTCCTGGAAATCCCTTTCTGTTTTCTGCTGCTAAAAGATTTGGGGGGTCAGAGCCCTGAGTACTCTTCTCCCTAGACCAGGGTTAGATTCCTGCCCTTTTCACAGTCCCATGGGGATGTCTGTTAAGAGCTTTGCAGGATGCAAAAAAGACCTTTTCTATGAATCTTCCAACTGCCCTTAGGCTCAGATGCTGCAGTTTCTACTTTTCTTAATAAGCCTCATTTAAAGCAAGTGCCCATAGGAAATAAATCTGTCTGGTTATGAGTATATAAAGCTTTTTGGATTAGTAGAGAAGAATTTGGGTTTGAAGAGGCAAAGGTCTAGTGAACTGAAATCCTTGACTGGGAATATATGGGAGAGTAAATTACCTTGGAAATGAAAGTGGTGTTGCAACATAGCAGGATAATAAACCTTGTGATGTGACAGTATGTTGAGATTAGAATATTTCTGACTATGTAGGAAGAAAAGCAGTCTCCTCTTTGCCACAAGAAATAGAAGAAATGGGAATTGTCGTGGGTATTATTATTTCTTCTTCTTTGTCTTAAAAATTATTTGAAGTGATGGAACATAATATTGTGATAACAGAATTACTTACAGGTCTGCTAAATGCTTCTGTCTAACTGTCACTGTGTTTCTAATTTCTCAGCCTCTCAACATTGCCTACAGTCACATCTATAGCTCCTACCGCAATTTTGTGGGGCCACCTCACTTCAAGACAATCTGCAGGCTTCTTGGCTATCAAGGGATTGCAGTGGTCATGGAAGAGCTGTTGAAGATCGTCAAGAGCCTGGTAATTCTGAGTCTAAGCCTGGCCATGGAGAAACCTCCAGTCCTTGAGAGGTGCAGGTTGGACAGTCAGCCTGAGCTTTGGGTTCACATCTGGGCACCTTCATGTCCCTTGATCCACACTGAGACACTTGTATTAATGGTGTGATTTTCACTGTTGCTGAGGAATCCCACTGACTCCCGTGGGATGGTGGAGTGTTTCCACCATCTTGGAGTGTTAACTGTGATCAGGCACCTACAGCTGGGGGTAGTGGAGTTGGTATGCTGCTTTGCTAAAAGCCATTGAGCCTTTATAAGAGAATTCCTGTTATAGGTGAGTCCTTATTCAAGCCACACTGCCCATTTCCATCACATATTCAGAAGCCAGGCTGCCAATAGCGCTATCTGCTTTCTAGTTCTCTCCTTTCTCAGGAGAGAAATGTGATGTCCACAGGGAAACAATCCCATGTGCTCCCTAAGGTCACTAACAATACTGAGCATTAAGAAGGGAGGAGGGAGTGTGCAAAATGTATAATTCTTCAGGTCATGCTTTTCTGCTAAAACCCTTGCCTTAATTGAAAGAAGATTTTCATTCATGATATATATTTAAATTCTGTTTCGACTGCAATGACATCATTTTGAACTTGTCTAACAAAGCAATGTCAAACTGAAAATCTCAAGCGTATATCCAGTTTCCCTACTGTAATGCACCACAGTTTCTGAAGATGTAATTTGTGTCACTTAGTTGAAAATGCTGTAGCTGGTGTGCGAGATCAGACAGTGTTCAGCGCAAAGACAAAGATTATATCTTTTGCTAAATAGAGTTTAGTGCATAATCCCCTATAATGTACCTACAGGATGCAGGTGTATAACTCTAAATGACAGCAAGTGCTTTTAACTAAGAAATGTACTTTGCTCTTGTCCACATTAGTTCAAAAAATCACATCTGCAGAAACTTGTTCTACATGCATGTAAATTCTTTTTTAAGTGATCATTCCTCAGGTGGAAGGAGCATTTCCTGTGCTGGGGAGTGACTCCTTTTGCAGCTCTGATGAAATGTTCTTTGGGTTAGGAGCACAAGTCCAGCTGGATCTAAGACTGAGCCTTGTTTGGATTTCAGCTGCAAACAATGCAAACACAGCAAACTGTATTTGAACCTCGAAAATCCATGCAGCTGTGATATATTATTTGGGAGGAAGCTGCAGAAGCACTCTTAACTCCATGCAGTCAGGCTGAATTTTTTATTTGGTTGAAATCCAAATTAAGCAAGTTCTTCTTGGACTCCAGCTGAAGTTTCATCCTGTGCTGTCAGATGTGGACCTGTCCACAACCAGCCCTCTTTCAAAACCACCACCAGGAGAAGCCGTCATTCCAGTTTAACTTCCCTTTCTCTCCGACAGCTACAAGGCACCATCCTGCAGTATGTGAAGACTCTGATCGAAGTAATGCCCAAGATATGCCGCTTGCCAAGACATGAATATGGCTCTCCAGGTGGGTGCTACAGATAGATGCTTGAGCAAGAGCTCGCCCACGTGTTGGTACACCATTTACTGAGGCATGCACTAGTAATTAAACAAGGTTTGGCACCTGGCATGCCAGTGCAACATGCAGCCAGGCTTGCCAAGACACACGTGCAGCTGCTTTGCTATTGACAATGCAACATGTATAGGAAACTTTTCCAGGAAATCTGTTGGAAATTTCCCTTTGCACACACCGATGACTGTTAAGGGAATGTCTTCTGGTAGCTTATGTTTTGTTTTCAGGATTTTGTAAGCTTTTGCTATTGTGAATTCACTGATATTTTTTGAAAGCTTTAGTTAGTTGATGCAAAGATTTTTTGCAGCAGGACTGCAGTCTGCCGTTGAGCTGGATGGGGAAACTGGATGGCGTATGGGAGCCAGCACCAGGACATCCATTACAGTCCTGAATCTCTTTTTTCCTCCGATTAGGAAATCCAAGGACTTCATATGAATTACTCCCTTTTTCTCAAGGGTTATTGAAAGCAGGATGAGACACTGCATGCTAGTTGTCCCCAGTGCCTCTCTCTGTCTATCCAATTAGCAGTTACAGCTTGCAATTTGCAATTAAGGAAACACCAGGCTCTGATTCTCTTTTTATCCAAGTCATCAGAGGGTGATTCTGCCCTCACTCTTCTGACTGTCCTTTCTTGTCTTTTAAGGAATCCTGGAGTTTTTCCACCATCAGCTGAAGGACATCATTGAGTACGCAGAGCTGAAGACCGACGTGTTCCAGAGCCTCAGAGAAGTGGGCAATGCCATTCTCTTCTGCCTCCTTATCGAGCAGGCTTTGGTAAGACAAAACCCCCTGCACCAACAGATTGTATTTGAAATTACCAGCTCAAGAACATAAGTGGAAGTGGGTTCTCCAGCAGAAGAGTTTGGGAAATATTACTTTCCAGCTTCTCGTGTGCTCAGGGTCTCTCTGGGGCTGTGTTACTGGGGTCCACAGGCATGTCCATGGGGATGGTGTGCATTGGTGCTTGGTCACTGACATCTGGGATTGCTGAAGGAGAATCTGAATACTGGAAGATCTAGATTTAATTCTTGGACCCAAAACTACCCCATATTTGTCCTTCTCAGAAATAAAATCAAGTGAGGCTTATTCATAGATTGTAAGCTCTTTGGGGCAGGGATCGTTACTTTTTAATATACATTTTGTACAGTGAGAAGTAGATTTGAACCCCTTTCTCTTTTGGGGTGTCAGTGCAAAGAAATATGGGTTCTAATGGTGATAAGGATAAAGCAATCCAACAGGAAGGAAATCTCAGAAGAAAAGCTGATCTTATATTTCCTATGATTTACCTTCACCAAAAACTTAGCTGGAGTGATGACTTGGTATTACCCCCTGCACAAGTGTTTTGCACGTACACAAGTCTCAGCCTCTCAGCTCATGTGATGCCCTTTCTGGTGTGGGGCAAAGGCCATGGCCAAGTGCCACACATCATCTTAGTTTCTAGTTTTTCATATAATAAATTTACTTCATAACAAATTTATCTTGCAGTTTGGCAAGAGACAACTGAAGAGTGTTCAACAACACAATTTTGCATTAAAAATGCATATTTCATGTCATAATGGTTTTGTCAGGGTTGTATCAGTTTTTCCAGAAATATTTCAGAAAGACTTCCCTAGCGTAAGATGGGAATTCAAAGCAAAGCCAGAAAGTTTTGTTCAGAACAAAACCAGAAGAAAGTTCAAAGATTCCAAGTTTTATCCAACCACAGAGCACAGGGAAAACTGAAAATCTCTGCATATCCTCCAAATGGTTATTTCTGCCCTTGCCTTTGCATTTTAACCCCAGATATAGAGACTTTTAGTTCCTGATATGCTGTATCAAACACATTCAATGAGCAGTAGTTGCATAAGATTAAGAAAACTAGAGAGATGTGTATCACGTAGCAGCTTGGCTTTATGTTATAGAATGACCAGAGTTGCCACCTATGTCTATCTCAGTGTTGGATTTATGCTGGATGTACTGCATTTGCCTTTTCTGTCCCATCTTTAAATGGACACTTAAGGGACACATGGTGGTTTCTTTTAGAAATCCTTCATTTCAATGTAAAAAATGTTCCTCCAGTCCCAGGAGCCGTGCATCAGCAGTACAGTGGCATTTTAGAATAGCAGAAAATAAAGAAAAGAAGACGGTGAGAATTTGGGGGTCCCTGTAGGAAGGCTGCCCATCAAAGTCCACGTCTGCCCACTTTCCATGCCAGCCAAAGTCTCTCCCTCTCCAATCACAAATTCTTCCACACAGAAATAGATTCAGAATATAAAGCCATGTTGCACGCAGCAGGCACTGGTTCTTGCTCACTGGAAGATGTAAGATGCGTAGAGCCATCATGTAACAAGATTTTCCCTCTAATGGAGCTCTTATGCAGCAGAAGCAATTGCTTTTACGGTGCAGTTATCTTCATAGCTGTCAGAATGATCTAAGGCTGCTGGTATTTGCTGGCAGAGACTGCTCTAGTGAGGATGTGCAGTCTACTCCGTTCTACCCCCTTTTTGTTGTTTAAATTTGAGGAACGAGGGGGGACTAAATTTCTAAGCAGAATTCTTACTCTCAGGTAACGTGTCTTGGGGAGGAGATCTGTTAATAACATGACTAATTTTGGGACAGATATCAGGTGAAAGCAGGCTGCCAATGGTGAAAATACTCTCTTTATCAGAGGGAAACAGCAATGAAAGACCATTCATCTGGGAATGAACAGTGTTTTGCAAACAAAATAACCAAGATGATAGGCACACACCGGTAGCATCAGCATCCCTCTACCCATGGAGGGACCCCGGGCTGTTCCTGTCCCTCCAGTGCTGTGTCACAAACTGCACTCCCACAAACTCGCTCTCATCCCAGCATCCATGCTCCAGTACAGCCTCCTGCAGCTCCATGCTACACTGTCCTCTCCCTCTCGGCTGGAAGGTGGGGTATCCACCCCTGCATCCCAGACAGACCCAGCCAAGTCATTCCATCTGGCCCTGAGTATCTTCTGCTGCGCTGTCATGACCTGCTTTCGAGTGTGTCTAAATCTCTACAGTAAGCTCAGAACTGAAAGCATGTCCTAGAACTAGACTTTTGTAGGAGCAAACTAATGCCTTGTTGTGACGCAATGCCTCTGTGTTAAACAGCTTTGGTTTCCTTGCCGCTGTTTCCCATTGCAGACTCGTATACAATGTATTGTCAGCCATCGCTCCTCAGTCTCCACCTGCCTATTTCTAGGTTTCTCCTCCTTGTGCATCTGTGTTTGGGATTATTTTTTCTCAAGTGCATCAGCATGCATTCTCTCAGGTGGCATCTCATGATGTTATTCCTCTCTGGACTTCTGTATTATTCTCCCTGGTGCCTGTGCCACTGGGGTTCTGATCTGATAGCACTGGCTGAGAACACCCTATGAACAACCAAATTATTTCAGACCAACGTATTAGTTATCTATTTGCAACAGAGCCACACATCAGTATATTTTATGTATACACATCCTAACATAACTAAGCCAAAGGGTAATTTCCACCTGGGCACTCTCTGTAAAAATAAACAGCAGGAAGTCATCAGGGTAAGATGAAACTGAAACCTTCATGTTCTTTATCTCTTCTTACTTGCAGTGTTAGTAAGAGGGACAGAAAAGAAATGTAAAGCTCTGGCCTTGTACAGGCAGGAAGTAACTTATTTGAGTTAGGGAAACTTCCTGGCTTAAGTTGAGAGGTACTTCTTCCAGTTTTAGTTCGTTTAGGTTCAAACCATTAGAGTTACTACTGAGTTGGGTTGGATTTGAATAGGTGCTGTAGACATGAATTGTTGTAGTGTTGCCCAGGTCCCTGAGCCGTACACTCAACCCCTGTAGGTATTTTTTAACTTACTTTATCTTTCTTTCTTCCTGCCTCAGTCCCAGGAAGAAGTTTGTGATTTGCTGCATGCTGCTCCCTTCCAAAATATTTTGCCCAGGGTCTACATCAAAGGTAAGAAGCTGAGAGGGAAGCAGTGGACAGACTCAGAGGTCTCTGCCCAGAAGCTGTTTCTCTCCCATTTCTGCTGGGGATTAGTTCTGGCCCTGCTTCCCCCTCGAAACAGATAAGTGGATACAGCCAAAAGTCAGGCAGAAACAAATGCCAGGGGTGCATTTTCTGTAGCCTAGTTACAGACTGAAACCTTAGTCAGTTTGGGGGTTCCCTTAAGGTTTTAAAGCCATTTTGCGGCCTCTTTGACGAATGACAGCATGAAATGTCCATCTCAAGAGGAGTGATCAGTAACAGGGACATGCTTTTGGACATGTGTGATTAAGCTGCTGCTGAGACTGCAATCGCACATCCCTCCCTTCTCTGCATCACTGGTTCCCTCATTTGCTGTTGGTTTGGCTCACTGATCCAAAGTCTCGTTGGATGATTGCTGGGGGGCAGCTCTGAGCAAACTCGGCGGAAATTGCGGGTCTCCACTTCCTCCTCTCATTTCACTGTTTGCTGCTCGCTTGACAGAAGGAGAACGCTTGGAGGTGCGCATGAAGCGTCTCGAAGCCAAGTATGCCCCACTTCACCTGGTTCCCTTAATAGAGAGGCTGGGCACTCCGCAGGTAAGGATTTCATTGAAAGGGATGGCTGTTGAAAATTCATAGCAGTCCCCAGATGGCCTGTTTGGCCTTGGGAAAGGGATCCTTTTTTTTTTTTTCTCTTTTTTTTTTTTCCCCCCAAAACATCAATCAGACAAGAAAATCAGCATCCTTGCCCTAGCAGACACTTTGAAGGGAAATTTGTGAGTGGGTCCAGAGATGATGTGTTGGTGCCTCCAGTCTGGAGAGCTGGCGGGGAGCTGTAAGGCAAGCATGCTAGAAGCCAGCTCAATATGAACAGCTTTGAAAAACTCTTTCCTCTTCATTTTAAAAGGATGGAGAATTGCTGGGGTGGTTCAAGGGGAAACTTCGCAGGGCTGTCCCTGACTCAACCAATTGCCATCGCTTTTCGTGATCCCATTTTAGGGCTGCAGTGTGGTATATTTTTAAGCTCATCCCTGTCAAGGAATACATCTGAGAATGGTTTCCCTCCTAGCACATGCTTAGAGCTTCAGCACATGCTTAAAATTACAGCTCCATTTAAGTGTCTTCTTGAGGTGGGGCTCAGCTTGGAAAAGTTCTCTTTTGTGCAGAAATTGAGTACTGTTAAAAATATCTCCGTAGATTGATCAATGTGATGGGCAAAATTTGAGCTCCATTGATATCAATAGCCAAACTTCCACTGCCTGCTTAGTGGGGTTGATGGGATAAAAATAATTCAAAGTATTAATGAATCAATGCCCTTTTTCTATAACCTACTGCCAAGGGAATGGAACACACACTCAGTTGTATGAGGTGACAGATCTATGGCAGGCAGAGAGTTGTTAATTTTTTTTCTTGTTTTTCTGATGGATCAAAGACATTTTGAACTTTGCTTCATTGGAAACCATATGAAATAAAGAAATCTGGCCATATAACTGAGGGCTTTATCTTACTTCGTAGACACTTTTCTCACTTCCCATTGACTTCCTTTCAAAGGACACACTCGAGAAAAAGAATTCACCTCTGTGTTTTTGTGTCTTTGTGTTGGTCTTTCTATCTCTCCTTCTTTCCATGCAAAATCATCATTGAAATCTGCTATTAAAGTCCACTTGTTGCTTATCCCTGCCATAGGTATGATGATGATGAAAACAAAAGGTATTTCATGTCCCGCTAAAAGTTAATTTTTCTGTAAACTGTTCCCACATTCATCACACAGGTACAGTTGAGTACCAGATCTTTTGTGAGCTCAGGTGTAAATGAACCAAGAGTCCCTTTCTATAGGTGCCTCCATAGCTTCTAAGCTTGCTCCTTATGCAGTTTTGGACACGCATTTTGGAAATGCAGTTTTGGACACAGGCCATACGGGATTTTTTCCTGCAGAACACATAACTGCCTTTCAGCAATTGTCCAGAGTCTGAGCAGAAGTTGCCTGCTTGATGCCTCTCCCAAAAGGTGGCCCTATACATTTCACATCATTACGTGCTGTGAAGGGGCTGAGCCAGAGGCTGCTGTAGTTAGTGGGGATCTGTCAGGTTTTGCAGGCTTCGCATATGGTTCTTGCAAGCTTGCCAGCTAGCAAGCTGTAAAAGAGGTATGGCAAAAGTGAATTTGTGTGACGACGGGAAAACTGTCGGTGATTGTTGCAAATAATAGTTTTGCATTGGGAACCCAGAAGCAGCTGTTTGGGAGGTGATTCATAAAGAACCAGGGGGGTCAAAGTGGTTCATTAAAGGAATCCTCTCCCTTTTAATGCTGACCATAGGGGTATGTAGTAAGGGTTTTCCAAAAGTCCTTGGTCAATCTGATTTTTTCACTGGAAGTAATGGGAGCCTTTCCTTTTGAAGACAGAGGGAATAGTAGAGCCAGCACAGTGGTATCCTTTGACAATTTATCTCGAGACCACCCTTCCTCTCCTGATCTTAGAAATCAGTGGGACCTCAGACTGTGAGGCAGATCTGGCCACAAAACTAATAGCTCTCCAGTTGCCTTCACCATGTTAGATATCTGCCCAATGGTAGTAGTCCTGTGTCAAAGACTGGTCTTATGGTGATGAATTTTAGAACCAAACTTTGTCTGTGAAAAGCCAGATACATCCCTTTCTAGATGAAGATTTCATCTGAAGCAGCATACTAAGATCATTGGACTAGTTTGTTCTTAAAAATACCTGTTCTATCAGTACATCTTAGCAGACAGTAATGTTAACACCTAAGTTATGTTTGAAATTGCTTTACTTCTACTGTGTCCCCGTTTTGCCATCATAGAGCAGTGTGTGCAGATGCTAATCTGTACCCATAAGAGCTCGGAGCAGGTGAGGAGAGCCTTTAGCTATAAAAACAAGCTGGGTGAAATAAATCTTTACTTGCTAAGCAAACATATGCAAGTGCGTGCCATGAAACTAGTGATATCATTCCTGCATTGAACAGATTTAGGGGTCCCAGACCCAATCTGGCTTCTGCACAGCAATACAACTTTCCCTTGATATTTGCTATTAGTTGAACATTAATTGACCTGAGGTTCCCAGAACGTCCTTGAAATTGTGGCACAAGCAGGAATTGTAACGCGTCCAATTTCAATAGCCACCAAACTAAAAATGCTTTAGGTTACTGCCAGCATAAACTAATAGTCAGGAGAGGGGATGTGCAGGCACATTCACGTGTTTTTTTTACAGTGGAATAAAGACAGCCCAAGTAAATCGAGCATAATTCATGTTCTTAATGTCTGGCCAGGACACATGCCTGCCTAGCGTACCAGATGCTCTGAGCCCCCATCATGATCCTGATCAGAACAATGTTTTTATATGCATTACAGGGACAGCTGGAAATTGAGCAAATGCTTAAAAACTACTTAAAGCTCCAGGAAGCCCTCTGGGATAGGCAGGGGGTCGGTAAATGTCACGCTTGCTCTGCATGCCTCTGCCAAAGTGGTGAGAGGGGTAAAAGGCTCTGGCTGTGGGGCCAGGGCACCGTGGCAGCCACTCAGCTACCGGGGTGAGCACAGCGGAGCTGGAGGCTCCCACCTCCACGGGCACGGCTCTAACAGCACTCGGCTCCCATTTCCCCTGTTATTTTTGGCAGCGCTGCAAAGAGAAGTCAGTAACGCCGCTGGAAATGGGAAGCAATGGGGCAGCTAAGAGGACATCAGGGCAGCAAGCGAACTCCACGCTTGCAGCCCAGCCCTGCTCAGTGGGGTCAGTGCTCCCATGCCAGGGAGAGGTCCCACTTGCTTATTTAAAATACCCTTTTCTTTTCCTCTGGGGGAGCTATGGGGCTGAAATTAAGTCAATTCTCTCTTAATTTTCCTCTAGTGTAAAAGCCAAATGAATTCTATCCAATGGAGCCATTCCAGATTTGTATGTGTAAATCGGAATGGAGATGCCACAGAAATTCTCCACACATGTAAAGCTTCCACATCTGGAAAAAACTATTATTTGTCTTTCTTATAAACCACAGGTTTTCCAGTATTAAGGTTCCGGTGGCTTCTCATCTTCCTCAGAGCTTTTTAACCCTAACTACAAAAGAAATCAAGAAAGCCATAGGCTATCTGCATTTTAAAGAGATGGTGGCAGTGTCCTGGGAAGCAAGATGTCCCTGTTCTCTCCTAGTTTATTTTCATAATCTGCAGAAATCATGAAATTAAACCCAGCAACGCTGAGTAGCACTAATAGAACAGAACAGCGTGCTGGCAGAATTAAGGATCAGCATTTCTGATCAGAGCTTTGCCTTCAACTTTTGTTTTCTGACGTACATAGTTATTTCAAAAGATACTTAGGTTGGTGAAATATAATTTAGCACAATATTAAGTCGTCTTCCGTTTGAGGGATGAGTGTTCTCTGGTGGGGAGTGCCATGGGAGCAGCCATCAGAGGTAAGGTTGGACCTCACATGGGATGTGTGTTAACTTGGAAAGAGCCGGGGAGACCGGGTAGCATTAAGTCCAGTGAGAGAGTCCATCTGTATTACATCATCACTTCTGTTTCTTTGGCTGTCCTCCTCCTCAGCAAATAGCCATCGCTCGGGAGGGTGACTTGCTGACCAAGGAGCGGTTATGCTGCGGGCTGTCCATGTTCGAGGTGATCCTGACACGAATTAGGAGCTACCTGCAGGACCCGATCTGGCGTGGGCCACCCCCAACGAACGGGGTTATGCATGTGGACGAGTGCGTGGAGTTTCACCGGCTGTGGAGTGCCATGCAGTTTGTGTACTGCATCCCCGTGGGCACCAACGAGTTCACTGCAGAGTGAGTGTCCGTCAGCTGGCTCTGCCATTAGTGCCACTCATGCTAGCAGGGCTGGCAAGTCCCTGAGATGACCTCAGCTGCAGCGATAGCCTCAGCCAGTGTAGAGGTAGAGGAGGAATGTGAGTCCTTGATGAAAGGACTTTGTTGTGCATGGACATAAAGAGATGCCCAGAGAGCTTTCTATGTGAACAGCTGGGGAAAAGAGCAATATAAAGTGACATGCCCAAGGTGACATGCAGAGGAGATAGGTAGATGGGCCAACAACCCAAGTCAGAGGGAAGGTCCTCCTCCATCTTACCCTGTGATGCACCCTGCACAACCTGGCCCTGGTGTAATTCTGCATATTTCCTTTTGAGTTCATTTTCTCTAGGTGTATACCCGCTTTCTAGGAGTGGGACTGAATCTGATTTCCCTAGGAATTCACCAAGGAAAGTGCCATGGTAGGACTTCTCTTACCTAACTCTGTCTCTCATCTCTCCCTACCCCATCACCCTGTCCTCCTTCCAGGCAGTGCTTTGGAGATGGTCTGAACTGGGCAGGTTGCTCTATCATTGTTCTTCTTGGACAGCAACGGCGCTTTGATCTCTTTGACTTCTGCTACCACCTATTGAAGGTGCAGAGGCAAGACGGGAAGGATGAAATCATAAAAAATGTGGTAAGTTGAAGGGTGAGGTCCTAAAGCACCTGAACCAGCACACTTCTCTCTCTGTTTTCTATGTTGCTTTGTCCAAACTCATAAATTACATCCATGCCCAGTGTTAACCTTATTCAAACTGGACACACTTGCTGTGAGATTTCCATCTGCAATCTCAGCAGAGAGGCCAAGGTTTTAATTGGCTTGACAATCAAATATTTTTTCTCCCAAAGCTTTTCCCTTCTTCCTGGGGTTGGGAAACTGGAGCAGAGAAGCTGGTATTTCCAGCAACCATCCTTTGATCTCAGTGGCTTTATCAATAAGCAGTTGGGAGTCTAGACTTGAGATCAGTTAACTTAGGACCACTCACTGACCTTGTTAATGCTCTTTCTTGAGCCATCAAACCTTATAATGAGGTGAGTCACCGGTCCCTGGGAGGTGCTAAGTGGAACTGTAATACGTGTTATAGCTGCTTCACTTTAGCAGAGGTTTCTCAGGAGCAGGACAGAGGTACTGGTACTTTCTAGCTGGTCAGATGACATAAGACTCTCTTCATCTGCTGTTTTTCTCCCTCACCATCCCTCCAGCCCTTGAAGAAGATGGCCGACAGGATCAGGAAGTATCAGATCCTGAACAATGAGATTTTTGCCATCCTGAACAAGTACATGAAGTCGGTGGAAACAGACAGTTCCACGGTGGAGCACGTGCGCTGCTTCCAGCCCCCAATCCACCAGTCGCTGGCCACCACCTGCTAGTGTGGACACTGACCCTGTGCGGGTCGGGAAGGGAGAAGGGACTGAACCCAGAACAGCTGGGAGGGATAAACTCGACGGCATGAGACCTGGCAACAAAGTAAGACTGGGTACGCTTACCACACACGAGGATGCATCTTCCCATCCGGCCCTGTTTGAGTGCATGTTCTTCTGTACCATCCCTGTGATCGGTTTTACTTGTAGCTTTCAGACTTGGGGGTGGGTGGGGGCGGGTGGGCAAAATGTGCTTTTCTTCCATGAAGTGGTCCGTTTTTTCCCTGTGAATCATCCAATCGAACACATCACTGAAGCCATATTGCAGCCCCAAATGCGGGAGGTCCTGGTGGAAGAGCTCCGTGCTTCCGCAGCGCCGGAAGCCCGCTCCCACTGCAGAAGCAATGGGGGCAAATCAACACCCCGGTGGCACGTGCCAGCAGCCATGGAGCAGGAGGGGCTGAAGACAAGCCCCTGATTCGCTCTTTGGTGGTGGGGAAAGGGATGAGGGCAGGATGTCACCTGTGGCAGCACCCTGAGGATCAAGTGATGGGCGCAGAGGAGCCGTGATGCGCTGGTCTTGGATGGCTGCATGCCCCAAGGCTGTGGCTACCTTCGTGCTCTTTGCCAAGTCATTGGCCTTTCTAGCATCTTTTACAGGGAGCTTTGGCACGAGGGTTTCAGAATAGCAGTGACGTAGTCGCCAAATAACTTCTCAGCACTTCAGAGAGCTGGGGAAAGAGGAAATGGCCTGGCTTTTTCCCTGCTGTTGGACATCCGCTTATTTTAATTCAAAGGGTTCTCCCCCAAAGACACATCTTCCATGGGCTAAGCAAGATTTCTTACGGACTACAGAAGAGGCTGCATTCATGTGAATGTGCTTTTGGACATACTGATTTGGGTGGAAATAATCCCTGGTCCTGACAGGAGACAGGTGTAGTTACTGGGAACGTATGCGATCTTTGATCTTCACCAAGGATGAGAGCTGGGATGTGTAATTTGTGTATGTTCTGGGATGCCATTTTCCCTTGTTTGAGACAAATTCCTAATGGCACAGTGACCAAATATCTTTCTTCAGAGAATGGTGACTATCAGCAGGACTAAGGAAACTTTCCTTCACTCAGAAATGATGTGATTGTGTAGAAGAGGTAAAATACAGGAGGATAAGCATTAAAAAATAGCCAGAATTTTCCGGGTTTAAAGGCATTCAGAGGAAACACTGGAGTCTTGTTTCCTTTTCCCACTCAGCTAATCTAAGATCCATGGATATTGAGAACAAATTCAGTAGGAACTTCAAGGAGGATTTCATAACTCATCGTCTTCCCTGCTTCCCCTCAATAGTGTCACTGAAGTGGTACAAAAGCTTGTGCTTGAAGTTAAAAGGAGATCAAACCACGTGCTTCAAGAGAGAATGATGCTAGCCTCACCACTGGCAATATTTTAATTTCTCAGCTTTAGCCAGGTCAGAGCAGATAATTGCTGTTACAGTAGACAGATGTGATAATACATATTCCTTTCATGCATTTCATCATGCCTTGTAAACTGCATGCTATTACAGATGTTAAAAAGGCAGAGTCTGGGCATTTATTCTCAGAGGGAACATATAATTAATTAGTAGAAATGTCCCAGCTGGAGTATTTTGTCTTAGGAAACAACAGCCACCACACCACTATTAGCAGACGAGATCTTGCTGGGTGGGCTGAATTTGTTCTCCCCGACACTCACCACCTACTCCCTTGATAATCAATAAATACTCCACATGTGAAAAGCGCCGGACATTTTCACACCTTGAGTTTCCTTTAATTACCGAGACAGACGTTTAAACTGCAGGGAGGAAGTTGTGCGGCACAGTAATCTGAAAGTAAAATGAAATCTCAGGAAGTCTGGCTGAAACCTTTGAGTGGCAGGGAAGGAGCCAGCCCGGCAAGGTGAGTTGTTTCCTCTGTGTCGTGAGAAAGAGCAGCAGCAGAAGCATCTGGGACTCGATGACACTGCCGGGCTCTTGCTCTCTATTTACTTTTCCACTAAGGATGTCAGTTCTGGTTTTCCATCATGTTCCAATACTTCTAGTCTACTGGAGTGAGGGTATCTACAGATATATATTTTTAAAAGGAAGAGGAGAATCAAGCACTTTATTTTTTGTGGAAAACAAGATACAAGGAAAATAGATCCAACCAAGATCCTATTTTTCCTGACCTAAATAGGAAGTGCTTGTTATTTTGGTATGAAAGTGTTGCTGAAAAGGTGGCACAAGTCCCTGTCTGGCTCTCAGAGCCACCTCTGGGCACAGCACAAATTAAATGTCCTACTGCATCTGACATGTTGTGGGATGTTGGAGCCTTCTCAGAAACCAGCATGAGCAAGAAGTTACTACGGAAGGATGAACTGTACCACGCAGCCCAGTCTTAGCTACCTAGACAAAATAGGGTATAGTAAGGTGAATTTAAATGTCTGTTTTCATCTGTTTAGTTTTGGAGTGAGTCATGAGATATTTTACTGAAACATGAGTATCACTGCATTCTTTTGCTGTAGTTTTACCATAATAATTCTCCGAATCCCTGCAAAACACAGTTGTGTGTACTTGAAAGAACAGGTAGATGAAATCTATTTGTTGCCCTCAGATTTGCTGGCAAAACCACAAAATCCCTTGAGATTCCGAGGGCTGAAATGTTTTGAGCAAAGTGTCCAAAGTGCATGAACAAAATGTGAAGTGTTTTTGACTGTAGAGTGTATGCAGATGTTTTGCCTTGTTGCTCAAGTAGTATGAGATATCGGCTAGGAATAATCTTACGGTCTTCATTTCTGAGATTTCATGTTATTGTCCTTTTATTATCTAAAGGATGCAAATAGTCTTTAGCTTCAGTTCTGTAACCCTCCTTGATTGTATATGAGAAAGAAGTCCAGGCTTAGGTCTTTAAAGAACTCTATGAAAATGGAATTTTTTTCCTCCTATCCTTTTTTTAATGTCATAATTGTTAATGGGAATAGGAAGCAAATTTGTTAACAGTAGGGCCTAATAGTAATGGATTGCCACAGGGTCAGGCATATTCTCAACACTCGCAGACTCTGTGCCAAGTTTGGGTGTCTTCTTGCAAATGTGCTTTAATCCTATAGTTTTCAGCCTTTTACAATCTGCAGACCCCTAATTTTTTTTTTCCTAGGAAAATGCAGACCCCTGTCTGGATACTTTAAGTCCACTGACTATGGGCTTACTTTTTTACCTACATTTTCCTGCTTACTCTGAAGTAGTCTGCAAACTCCCCGGGATTAACCAACCACCACTTGGAACGTCTACTTCAAAGACAAGTTGTTGGCTCAATACAGGAATTACAGGGGGGAGAAAGGATGGCCTGTGTCATGAATGAAGTCAGACAAGGTTATTTTAATGTTCCCTCTGGCTTTGCCATCGTAAAATGTGACTATTGGCAGTGCACATGCCTTTCTTGGATGATGCTACACTTGACTTTCAGTGATACACCAGAAAGGGGAAGCAAACTAGTTCAAGCTCAGCACTTCAATGGTTTTCCTTTTAAACTCTGACAGCACTTACTAGCATCGAGCTACATGTTAGTCCTTTTTCTCCTGCATTACTCCAGTCCAGTAGGTTCATGTGTGTTTGAGAACAAAAGAAAAATGAAGGTGTAAAAAAACCAAGAAAATATTCTCAAAAACTCTTGTCAAATGTACCATATTTGTATGAAAAGCTGCTTGAGTTATTTTGTACAATGAATTTTATTTATGGTGAGGTATATTTACGCTCGTGATCTGATAACGGTGTTAAATTTTTGATCCATATTTGCTATGCAGCTGAAGATGATATTTTGGGTTTGTATTATTTTTTTTTTTTTGCTGTTCTAAAGTTCAGCTAACAGAAGCTTCCATCTCCATTAGAAATGCTTCTGCAAGAGTAAAGCATCTGGTACATGGTGATATGTCCCGTAACACAGCAACCAACAATGTGTACAACAAATGTGGGATGACTTTTGTGATGAAGAGAAATAAAAATTGGGCTCATTCATAAAATGGGCAGACTTTACCTTGTGGTGTCATCATCATTGTGATAACTATTATTTGGGGAGAGCCTTTGATTGCACTTGATACAAAAAAAAAAAAAGCTAAGAGGAATAATGGCAGCATTTTGTTGACAAAAGCATTGAGCTTTTTTCAAAACCAAAGAAAAAAAATGAAACTTTGTGGCCAACACCAAAAAAAAGCTAACAAATTTTCCTATAAAAAAGTTGATGATTTTTAAAAAAAAAAAAATCCTTCCACAACAAATTTTCATTTGAAAACTTGTTTTAGTATAAGAGGGCTGGGGGAGGGAAAATTATGTAATTAATTTTAATAGAATTTGACAGGTCCCACTCAAAACAAAGCTAAACTGAGGAGTTAATTTCCTCTCATTACCACAGCCTTGCCAACTCAACAGGGGCCTTTTTATTCCAGGAGATTCTCCTTGCTATTTTTTTCCAAATTTCCACTTGAAACCATTCTGAGGTTTGTGTTAAAGGTATCTGAGGAGCAGAGCAGTGGGAACAGAGGGGAAAAGACCTTCTTGGAGCTCAGGAATTAGGGTGAAACAACTGAGGTAGATCTATGGGAGTGGGAGCACCTATGCTTGCTTCATCAGCTCTAGACAAAACACCGTAACTGAGGTTCCCTGTCATAGCTTCTTCCCAAGGCTTCCTCATGGGAACAGCTTCCTAGCTTAAGAGGAATAAAAATGCAATGATTCTTCACATAAAATTGGAAGTGGACTTTACACCATGACCTGTTGACCTTTCTGATGTGGCTTAAGTCATAGGGCACATGATGTGCCTGCAGCTCTGTGTGTAACATGCTGCCGTGGAGGATTATTTGCCTGATGGTTCAAAGTTGCCCAATGTTTACTGATTTCAACATGGTTCTGCAATGGGGAATGTCAGAAAGGAGGACTTTCCTCCTGACTCAGCCACTGATACTAGGGAGGTTGTTTGGTTTTCATCCTTTCCTGCATCAATATTTCTTTTTTCTTTTTTTTTTTTTCCTTTTTTTCTTAAGCTAATTTTAGCTGTTGTCTCATGGACAACCCAGTCTAACACCAGCCCTAAGAAATGTTGAGAGCTCACAGGCTGCACGGCCTCACCTGGAGCCAGAGGCAATACTTGCTTTGAGTATTAGGGTCCAAGACTCTGAATTTTGGACAACCAACCCTAAGGGACCAACATCAAAGATGTGGGCCCACATGTTTCTTCTTCCTAATGTTTCTAAATATGTTTGCTTCTTCAGATTGAAGGCACTTCACCAATGCAAAGAACAGTTCATTAATGATTGTTTTATTCTTTCAGAAGCATAGCAAAATGACCCTCTCTGTGACCCCTTCTGCAAGCCAGACATGCCTTTCACATCTAGTTCTGCTTGATTTAGATGCAAACATCTGGCAGCTAAGAGGTCTGCAAACAAATGATCTGCTGATTACATGTCACTTCATCTCCTGGCACCCACTGCTGCTCTGATGCTTTAAGGCCTCTGTTGCTCACTGAACATCCACCACTTATCCATCATCAACCCACCACCCCTGTTCTGCAAACATACATGGTTGATGGGGCCACAGTGGCCTGGATCACCTAACTGATCTAGATAAAAAAAATTAACAACCTTGGGAGAAACAAGTTGGGGCATGTTTTATGGCCTAACGACCCTGGATCACTGAGCTGCTCCACAGCACAGACCCACAGGTATGTGCACTGGCACAGGGAGGGCAGTACAGCAAGCGTGGGAACCCACCATGGGTGTGACTGGCTTGGGAGCTATGCTGGTGGTGGTGTCTAAACTCTTGCAGCACAAAATGACAGCCTCAGCCACTGCAGACACGGTTACCTTGGTGTAGGCTGAATTAAAAGTTGTCTGCTCAACAAAGTCCAGTCTTTCAAGCTTTGAGCATCCTTTCATGTAGCACTGCAATCATCTGAACACCAGGCAATTCCCTTAACCCCTACACAATCAGGTCATTGTCAGCAAGAGAAGGATTTACCTTCTCTTTGAAGCAGCAAACAGCTCCTTGGAGCCCTCAAACTATACAAAGCCATAGCAGAATACTGCAACCCTGTTTGGAAAGTTTCCACAGGAACTGTGCCTAGCAGACATCCAAGGGCAAAAGTTTCCACCACCTGTTGGCAGGATACTTCCACCATTATTTGTAACACAGGACAACTGATAACCAGTGTTTTTCCATCATTTTTTCCAGACCAGAAGAGCAGAGAAGAGCAGGGAAAAGAAAAGCCTTTTGATGTTGCTAAAGAGGTTATTTGCATGCAAAGTTTTCATACTCTACCCCCTGGATTCCAGTCAAGTTTTTTGGCCTGGAAACCAGTATTTCAGGAGGAACTGCATTGTTAGAAGATGAGCTGCTAAGGAAGACTCCCTGATTTCTGATGAGTTATTTTTAAGGAAACATCTGATGGGAGTATCAACCAGTGAGGTCATAGCTTGGAGCTGAATTCTCTTAATTACAGCCTTCCCATTAAAATGAGGATATGAACCAATAACAGAGGCATTGGTTGCATCCCTGCTTTATTGTTATCAGTCAGAACTTGCCCTTGACTAAGCGTAGTAGGCAATTCCATGCCAATCCTACCCAGCTTTTAACTCCCATATTGCCATACGCAGCCTTGCCAAATCCATCAAATGCAACGCCTGTGACTTAGGGATTTTATATACCACACCCCCGCAGCCCCTGCACCAGAAAGAAATACGTGACACACTTGTGTCCCATGGCTGACTGCAAGATCTGATTGAAGCTTCTCCCACGGTGCTGACAACCAGGCGTGCTCCTTCCCTGGTGTCTGACAGCATCAGCTCACGCCGCGACGTTCCCTCCTTTTGGGACTCTTCCCCGGTGCATCTCCTCTCTTCCCAGAACTGAGAACAGCTTCTCTTGGAGATCTCACCCCTTGTCAAATCTGGCAAAAGTGGCCTATGGGGCCAAATATCTTTGGGGATGAAGGGAGGGTACATAAACACACGTGCATGTGATCACATTAGACCTTTCCTTCAAGCTGACAGGGGAAGATAAAGCTGTGCCTCAAAGTGCCTTTTGCTTTTGACTGCACCACCCCCTCTGCTGTGGCAGTAATTTATGAGATTGCACCGTGACCAAGATTATTTTAACTGCAGATCCCTTCCAAAAAATTTGCTCCCTCCCTAACACCTCTCTGTGCACAGTGGGGAACTGCACTCTGCACAGATGTCAACAATGCTTGCCCAGAAAGGCTTGGAAATTATTTTGGATACAGTTTAACTGCCAATAACCACATCACCATTAGGACTCCCTAGCTACAAGCAAGACCTCGGGGTGTTGGAGAAGGTCCAGCAAAGGGGAGAGCCCCACAGTGCCCCTGAGCACCAGAGCGAGCAGGCAGAGAGCATCCTGGCAGGGGACCGGGGACACGAATTCCCCCAGCCAGCCGCAGGCAGTCAGCATTGCAACCACAGCAACACTCATCCCACTCTGCCAGCACCTCGGTTTCTGCAATCAGCCTCATATTCACACATTGCATGAATAGCTCTTAACTGGCATCAGCGAGTAAATTTACTAAATAAAGGCCAAATCCTGTGATCCTTGTCTTGCCCAGGGTGCTTTTTGCCTGCATAATATATTACAGCAGCAGAAGTTGCTCCCAGATCACTGATAAATCAGCACACGTCTCATTTCCTACATCAAAACCCGCTGCCACGCGATTTGGATTGATTATCAAGTGCTCCTGTGATAAAGGGGAGGACGTGGGATTTGGCTGGCACAGTCCCTCCCAGCCAGTGACCCACAGGTCTGTGACTGATGAACAGACCCGATTAAAATCAAATGACTCACAAAACACTTGAACATTACATTTGCTGGAAAAAAAACAGTTAATATAGAGATAGGATCAGGCACTGAGTGAAGGAGCCACACGGCACTAGCAATGCTGCAGCTTCATGATCAAAGGACAATTTCTGTAATAACAGGTAATATGTTTTATGGGGGGAAAAAAGCAAATTTTCAGACATATTCAGTTCCTGCATACCTTACATCTTTATAATGCCTTATGACAGATTTCTACCTATAAATGTGGGCTTACTGAAGAACAGCTATTGGGCTTATTATTGGTTTTACTTATCTCTGCTGACCTACTGTGAAATCTGGCTAATGGCTCCTGCTGCAACGAAAGGGCTTTTGTATCGGCAGGAGGTTTCTGTGTACACATGGTCACCGCGCACACAGAAAGAGAGGATGTCAGGAGAGGAGGGTGGGGATGAAGGCAAAACACCCTGGTGTGCAACATGCTCCAAAATGTTGAGTTGATGGAGGAGCTACAGCCCCCAATCTATAGTATGAGCTGAACCACGTGGCCATGATGAGTGAGACCTGCCAACTAAACACTCACAAAATAAAAAGGCATAAAATGAATTTAAGTGATGGAGGAGCCCATGGGCTGGAGGTGACTTTCTCAGGGCCTGGATTCAGCACAGAGGCAGCTATGTCTTAAATCACTGCTGCTGGTGGTGAAATTGGGTCCTGGATCTCTGATCTCCTGCACAACACTTTACAGCACAAGAGTGCTGTAATCTTTCGTTCACATTTCTTTTTCAAATGCACCTTTCCCTGCAGCCTGGCCTTTCCCACTACAAATCAAGAGTCAGGAAGGCCCATTAGGGAAATCTGGCCTGACCTTCAGCAGAGTCCCGCGACTACACGATACAGGGAACCCTGCACCCACTGCAGAACTTCCATTAGGATATAAACATCTTCCCTAGACCTCTACGTGTTTCTCAGCACCCCAACCTCATCCTTCAGTCCTACAACCTATTGCACACAGCCATACTACTAAGTGGAGAATAATAAACACCAATGCTTGAAGCAACAGGACAGTTCATTAAATGTTTCCTTGCTATATTGATTGCAGTTACATTCTCTTTTAGTAAGAGAAGCTATCTTCAGGAGCACACTGTTCGGGATTTCTGTTTATTTTTAATTTCTGTTCCACCACTTTCTCTGCACATATAAAGTCCATGGCTTTGCAGCGTGCACAACCCGCTCAGCATGTGCCCAACGTCCCACAGCTCAGCCACTGCACGGGGGCTCACGCACCACCTAACCCCAAGCGCAGCCTCCTGCTTCCACAGCACCTTCTCCCAACCACTGCAACAAGAAAAACACACTCCAGAAAAGAAATCCCTGCCTGGGTTGAGGCAGGGGAGCCTCATCCCAGATCTGTGCAAGGGCTGTCGAACCCACCTGCTGCTCTACTATACCCTCCTCCTCTCCCTGTCCGGCCCCGAGCAGACAGTGGGACACAGAGCCCGGGCAGCAATGGGGCCGTGCAGCCGGGGCGCAGGGGCCGGCGGCTTGCCCAGGGGGGTGCGCAAGGCTCGCTCGGCCACCTGCTGCCGGTGCACCGAGCCCAGCGACGGGCCAGCCCCGTCCCGGAGGAGGAGGAGCCGGGCGGGCAGCCGTGCCGGCAGCCCGGCCCAGCCCTGCCCAGTCCCGCCAGCAGCGGCTTCTGCCCTCGGCGCCGGGATGCTCTGAGCCGTCCGCAGGACGAAGGAGATGGAGCCGCTGGAGGCGAACAGCAGCTGCAGCAACGGTGGGTGCGCCCCGGCCCGGCAGCGCGGGGGGAGCGGGACAAGCCCCGGGGCTCAGCCCTGCCCGTCCCGTCCCGCCCCGGCGGCCCCGCGGGAGGGTCCCGGGGAGGGGGGCGGCAGCCC
>VXBL01007158.1:2159678-2216096 GCA_013400195.1 Aramus guarauna
CGGGGGCTGAGCCCGCTGCACCCCCCGGCCGTATCCCCCACCCGGCTTTGGGGCTGCTCCCTGTCACTGCTCTGTTTTTCTGGGTTTGGGGTTTCTTTTCCTTTATTTTGAGAGCTAGATAGGAATGGGAAAACTCACTTTATCCGCAAGCCACACGCAGCCTGCTCTGCCAGCAGCAAGCGCTGCCTTGTGTCAGCTTTACAGTGAAGCTAGGCTTAGTTTTTTCTTAAAGATTACCTAATCCAGTCGGTAATCACCCCATCCCACTGCTTTATGCTTGTGCCCGGTAGCACATTGCAGAGCCTTTGACCCAGCCGAGGAGGCAAGATGATCCCCCTGTTCCCCAAGAAATATTTCCACAATCAAGGATGGTTTTCTATTAGAAGAGAAACCTATTAGGGATGCTTTGGAAACTCATCTAGAAAGTCAGTAATGTTCAGCTATGTGTGCAGGGGACATGGGGTGCAGCTGCAGAAGGTCTAAGCCAGTCTTGTGAGTCAGGAAAAAGGGGGGACACATGCCCAGGCTGCCAGCAGTACTATGAGCAGTTTAGCCATTGCATACTCTGCCTGCAGAGACACAAATAATTTGCTCCATAAATCCTACGTGAGTTCAGGCAGAAAATTAAAGTCTAGTACTACAAAGGGACTTTTGTGACACTCCACCTGGCTGCTCTGTTCCCTGCAGTTGCAGTCACGCTGTCTTTACTACACTCAGAGTGAAGATTGCAATAGAAAGATGTTCTGGGTGTGGTAGGAGTGTGAGGGTAAGAAGAACCTCAGCAGTTTTGCCACCCACACACAGCAACACACCTTGGCTAGAGACACAGGGGCTTAGTGCTTTTGGTGTTCACAGCAGAAAACCGGGCCTGCGTTCAATCATTCCACACTGGTAGGTCTTGGCATGTTTTACGAGCACTCAGGAACTCTACAAATAGGTAGAATAAAACCATTACACAGGAGAGGCAACAAAAATGAAACTTTTGTCCAGGACAAGCCTGTTGTCTTATGAGCAATCCCATGGCACCACTCAGTACACAGAGCTGGAACATACGGACAAAGTAGTGGTATCACTCCGCATTAAAGCCAAAGCTGTAAGCTACAGACAAGCTGGCAGATGCAAGGATTAGTTGGCTGGAAAGCACCAAAACCTTTGAATCAGCAAGGTTGAGTGTTGATAAGACAGAGCTCAAACTTATAAAATTGGAGTTTGGTGGAGAGACTCTGGCATAGATACTTGGAAATTCAAATTACATTATTATAGTGGTCCTTGTGACCTTCCAGTTCAGTGTGTAGACTGGCAGACACATTCAGCGTCAATGAGATGCTTGAATTGCACTCCATAAATCTGCCACTTGCCATTTCCACATGCCAGTAAAGAGGTGTCCTGAGGATTTGAGAGCTGGTGGGTACGTGATCTTTGGGTGACAGCACGGGCAACTGTTCAGAGGGATGTCTGAATGAGTCCAAAGAGTAATGGAGGCACTTTTGATAGTCATATCAGTAATTTGCTGTTTTATCTCTACGGTGGTCTCACAGGGTCTCTGGTCACCCTTTCATGCCTTTCCCATCGGGTCGTGTGCCAGGTGATCAGCCATGTTGACCCGACTGACTCTGTCCAGGACAATGGGACTTTGGATAACTTCTGGGTAACACGGCTGGAAAGCAATTATGGATTCTACATTGGCCTGGGCTTGGCTGTCTTCTCCAGCTTCCTCATCGGAAGCAGCGTCATCCTCAAGAAGAAGGGGCTGCTACGGCTGGTAGAAAAGGGAGGCACAAGGGCAGGTAAGGCTTTTGTGGGGGGTAGGAGGGAGGAGGTCCAGCTGTTCTCAGAGCCACATCCAAACTTCAGCACCCTTACAGCAAGGGAACACCCCTGGGTACACGTCAGCCTTCCATCAGCAATGAAAGACAGACCTTTTCTGTATGTATGTTTGTATGCGAGACTCAGAGCAGTGCTGTGCGGGAGCAGAGCTAATTTAGAGCCCTCCACTGGAAGGGCTCCGCCAAAAGCAGCATTCTCCTGCCTTGCACCACAAATAGCAAGTCACATGCACTGTGTGATCAGATGTGCACCCCACCAGAAGAACAATACGTGCCCATCACAATTTCTGCATAGGGAAAAGGCGAAGCCAGAAAGAATCAGAGCTCTTTGAAATGTGCCCCTTTGCACAAAGGTGCAAGTCATCCCCGTGCCACAGACCAGAGCAGAACAGCACAGCTCCATGGCCCCATTCTTGCTTTTACTAATGCACTGGCAGCTTTGCCACCAAGTCAGAGACAAACGTGCAGCCCCATGTGCTTTAATTGCAATAGCAAGAGCCATTATTAGTGCAGGACTGCACACCTGCGATCTGCATGAACTCTGCTTGTGGTTTTCAGAATGGATACTTCTGAGGCATGTTGCTCAACAATGTGTAGATAACTTTCTCCTAGCACCAAGCTCTTAGGGCGAGGCATGTGTTTATGTGCACATATATATGGATGGGAAATGGTGGAGGAGCACTGCCAACAGTAGAATTGCACTGTGGAATTGGACACATCCCATCAGTACTACAAAGAGTCACTCCAGCAGCAGCAGAAGTCCTGCCTGACAGCTGACCTACTTGTGTAACAACAAGACAAAATAATTATAATTACCATACTACTGCTTCCTAGTACTGGCCTAGGAACAATTCTTAAATCATTTTACAAAGGAAATCAGGATCAGTGTCCCCATATGAGGACACGGAGGCATGAAATGATGAAGTGACTGTCCAGAGCCAACCAGCAGGTGAGCAGCAAAGCCACCAACAGCACCGGAGCCACAGTCCAGTCTCAAGTCTTTCTCCATCCCCTGCCATTAGGCTGGCTGCATGCAACTGCTGAGCTCACATGGGTTTGCTTTTCACCTTATTTTTGCACAAGGAAATACCAGCATTGTTTCAATTGTAAAAGATGTCTCTGTCCTCCTTCCTCCATAAAATATTCCCATAACAGAGCCAAGCAAGTAAAACAAGAGCAAACCCCTCCCTATTTTTCAATATGGTTAACCAGCAATTAGAGATTAGTGACAGAAAACCACAGCTGACAAAATTAAGTTCTTGAGAAAAAAAAAAACCAAACACACCCAACCACAAAAACCCCAAAAAACACCCAAACAAACAAAACCCAAAACAACCCAGCAATTTCTAAAGAATACCAAAGCATAACATTTGAACTTGAGCATTTGTGAACTTGAGGAACCAGAACAGGATGAATTCTGGCATATTCCTGTCTGCCTCTTCATTCTCCCTTTCCCTATCTCACCCTTTAATCTCTCAGTCCCAGGATTTCACCCTTGCTATCTGATCACATCACCTTTCTCCAAGGCAGGTCAAACACCGCTGTTACTGACAGCTCTGGTCAGGTCAGACCTATCAAAAACACGAGCTTGCTCTGACCCACTAAAATCAGGGTTCACACCGTCAGCAGGCTCAAGCTCCTTATGTCTAACAGCTTGTGGGTTAAGACCCCCGTGGACAGTGTGTCCATGTTTCCTCATTTATATGCACATTTTCTTTCATCAAGTTGTTCCAATGCCAGGAATCATTTTTCATCAGAAACACTTAATCACGTAACGACAGCTCCACAAAGTTAAGATTAGGATTTCTGGCAGTTCAGGCTGAGGCCCTGTGATACATCTATGGTACAAAGCAGTGTCCAAAAGGAGCAGACAGCTTCTGGGACAGGACGCAGGAAGCCTTCACCACAACCACGCAGCAACACCAGCTGAGGCACCACGTGCCTGCACAGAGCAGCCGACCAGTTTTCCCCCGTTTCACAGCTATAACCCCCACTTGAGCTGGGTTTAGAAAAACTCATTGCCTTACCTTAGTGCCCACGTGCGGGACTCCACAGCGAGCTGGTGCAATGCAAGGTGAAGTGCAGGCTCCTGGTGGGCAGGATGGAGGGTGGCAGTGTCCCAGGGATCAGCCTTTGGGTGGGGGGCACCCAGCATAGAGCAGCCCTTGCCATCCCTCATCCCTCTGCTCCAGGAGTGCCCCATAGCGAACTGGCAGTGGAACAGGCAAGACAAAACGTGCCCAAGTCCACAGGAGCTCAGCTGGGGTGTTCACTGCTGGGTTTAGGGGCTGATGCACCCTGACGAACCAGCGAGGGTGACCACAGCTCCCAGGACTGAAGGGCAGCCCCAAACTCCATGCTGCAGTGGGGCAGGCTGCACTCCAGGCCAACAACCTCTGTGGATTTGGGGCAGTGGGTGCAATTCCCATTGCCAGCCAGGATTAAACAACTGCTTGTATTGTATTTGCATTGTCCAGCCCTAAGTGCCAGCTTCCCCAGCTTCCACTAGTCCCTTGACTCAACGTGATTTCCACAGAAGATAGCACACCTGCGTATTCTGTCCTTCCAGGTTGTTTTCTTTGTCACACTGTTCCCATTGCAATGTATCCCTCTCCAAAAGGATGTTTCTCATCTCTTACTCCAAAGAAGATGGTTGTTAACTCCTGCATACCCGTGTGCTTTGCTTCCACAGGAGATGGAGGCCATGGCTACCTAAAGGACTGGCTCTGGTGGGCTGGCTTGTTAACCAGTAAGTAGAAGCTGTTTCCCTGGGTTTGCAGCTTTTCCAGGGTCTGTCCCTGTGAATCAGGTGTGGAACAAGCCCAGCATCTGGTGACTTAAAGCCTTTTTTCTGGCGAGTTCCCCCATCCTCAGCAGAGGTACCTCAAGGAGAGCAGAGGCAGCAGGCCGCGCGGGATCTCCCTCACCATCCTCGTGCGGGGCTGGTAGGACTTGCTAGCTCAGTTTAACCCGATCAAAAGCATGAAAAGCCAGGTTTTAATAAGACAGCTGGCTGGTCTGCCCACGTACCAGGCACACAGCAAACAGCCTCACATACACGCCCGAGGGAAAGGTTACTGCTGCAGCACAAGGGAGATAACAAGGCGTTGGTAGCAGCTTCTTTCTTGAGCAAAACTTGTTTTCCCTTAGAGCAAGCCTTAAATCCTTTTTTTTTTTTCCTTCATGCTGCAACGTTACAGTATCTTCTCAAATTGGACTCATAGCAGCACAGAGAGCAGCGCATTTCTCCAGAGAGTTTTTCAGAGCAGTCTTTTCTGTCTCTCACTGCTGCAGCAGCTCAAGGTGCCCCACCACCCTCTGCCCTTGCAGCTCCCGCTGCGCAGCCACCATAGCACAACCCGTAAGCAAACACACAGTACTCACTGCTCGGGGGACAAGGACAGCTCAGCCCGAGGGGGACACCTCGTAGGTGAGGAGCAGCATCCCCGCGCTGGAGCTCCCACAACTGCCCGCCCCAGCCCTCCCTCGTTACCCAGACACACTGCAGCTGCCTGGGCCGGGGCATTAACGAGTTAGTGGGGGCCAGCTGCAGCACGGCCAAGCCCTGGCACCCCCAGCACCCTCAGCACCCCCCAGCACCCCCAGCCCTTCTCTGTGTGGGTACCGGGCTCCAGGGATGCCTCTCTGCTTCCATGGATTTGTAACAGGGAGATTTTCACTTGCTATCTGGCCCTGTTTAGAAGCAGCGTGAAACCCCCGTAATAAAACCCACTCTTGAACTTACTAGTTTGTAAGGCTGTAAGAGAAAACATAAAAAAAATATACTGTAACTCACTGGTATTTATTTTTCTTGTGTTTGTTTTAGTGGGTGGAGGGGAAGCTGCCAACTTTGCCGCCTATGCCTTTGCTCCTGCAACTATTGTCACGCCTCTGGGGGCTCTGAGCGTGCTCATAAGGTGATTTACACGTCTATAGTTTGCAATTTGCCTTTTTTTATTTGCCTGTTTGTCTTGTAAGACAGAAAGACTTGAAGTGATGCTAATATGATTTATTCTGCTGAAAGGAAAAAATGTGTCAGTGTTTTCTAAAGAATGCTCTAACAGTTGTCCTTTTGGGGGATGATTTGAAAGCCACTGAATTAAGTAGCGTGCCCTTCTGGAAATGCTGCATGTGGAGAGCAGCCTCATACACTTCAGGTTAAACTGTTGCAAATATCTGTGTTCCTTCCTTCCTTCCGTATTCCAGCTCTTTAGCCAATTCAAGGTTGCAGGGTTTTTGGTTTGATTTGGTTTTGTAGGGATTGGTAATACAAATCTGGAAGGGTCAAAAATATCAAGCTTGTTTTAAAACTATCTTTCATTTACCTTTTATTTTCTAGGCTTCTAAGGTGCTCTGATGTTGTGGTTCTATACTTTTGGCTGTTGCCAAAAGGGCTGGAACTCTATGGTTTTTTTTTATTATTTTAAAAAAGGAGATTCATATCAAAATACGTGACTCAGGGTACTGAAGGTTTTATAGAAGGAGTGTTACTGTGAAATGCATAAGCAAACTGACAGTTGGGACGCTGTGGTGTCTTGCCCCACATTTTTAAGGAAAACAACTAGGTATTTTTGCAGATATATCTATAGCCCCAGTACCTTCAGAGTTTCTCTGTGGCTTAATAGTTCTGATGATTGAGTTAAAATTAATATATCTCTTTTGTTGTTAGGTTGGGGTTTTTTTTCCTCTGTTACACTAGTCCTTGAAGTCATTTCCTTGGGCACTAGAGGCTTCATAATGCCCAACAGCTCATGAGTGAATCTGGAGACCTTGAAAACATTTCTGAAGTTGTGCTAACACATTCAGCATTTTTTCACCTTGCTGATACCTGACCTGTGATCTACAGACCACACCTGAGTCTCTGCAGGTTCAGCTGTCAGTAGATATAATGTGACTGTGTATTGACATGCTGGAATCCAACAAATTTACTCCCAGTTTGTGTCCTTGTATCATATGAAAGCGTTCTTTACCTTATTATAGCTGCTATTCCTTCTTTAGAGGACTCTAAAGCACCAGCTGATGGGTTTTTTGTCTTGTGCAGTGCCATCCTGTCTTCGTATTTGCTTGGAGAACGGCTCAACCTGCTGGGAAAGCTGGGCTGCATGCTGAGCCTCGTGGGCAGCACTGTGATGGTGATACATGCCCCAGAGGATGAGGAGGTCACCACTCTGGATGAAATGTCTTCTAAGCTGAAAGAGCCAGGTACACAGGAGGTTGTGTTTTCTCTCTTGGGGCTGGGCAGTGTGTACTGCTCTGTCCCCCATCCCTGCCGCTCAGTTTTGAGTTATTTCTCTCCCTCTTCCAGGTTTCCTCACTTATGCTGCGATCCTCTTGGCTGTCTGCTTCCTCTTGATCTTCTACCTCTCACCCCGCTATGGCCAGAGCAACATCCTCATCTACCTCACCATCTGCTCCGTCATCGGTGCCTTCTCCGTGTCGTCAGTCAAGGGCCTGGGCATTGCCATCAAGGGCTTCTTTGCTGGCCGGCCTGTGCTGCAGCACCCGTTGACATGGATCCTAGTCATCATACTGGTGGCATCCATCACTACACAAATTAACTACCTCAATAAGTCTCTAGACATTTTCAACACCTCTTTGGTGTTTCCCATCTACTATGTGCTGTTCACCACCATTGTTATCACAACTTCCATCATACTCTTTAAGGAGTGGGTCTCCATGACTGTAGTGGACATCATTGGGACAGTTTGTGGCTTTCTCACCATCATTTTGGGGGTGTTTTTACTCCATGCCTTCAAAGACATGGATGTCAGTTTAGGGAATCTACCACAGGTCCTCCAGAGTGGACAGCAAGCACCAGTCACCCGGGACGACAAGAACATCCTCATAGAGGTGGACAACTCCAGCATCGCCCCAGAGGATAAGCCCAAAGTATTCATGATCTACACCTAATGCGTTATATGTGAGGGTCTGGAGGTTGGGTGAATGGGTTGATATCAGTATTTCAGATGCTAGCAAGCAATTTTTTAAAAGGAAAAACAGAAGATAAAAACAACAGTGTCTTATCCAAAGCTTGGTAGAGTCAAGCCAAGTCTTTCTCTGGGCTTTTGGATTGGATGTTTCTCATGGTGTGGCAGCAAGGGGTATGTTTAATCATACAAGCAGCCACTAAAAATGAAAACCTTCTTGAAATATGATACTCCTGGGACGAAGCTCTTCTCTGAGGCCCGTTTCCATCTCTTAGTCTTGGCAGGGCTAATGTTTACGCTTGCACTCCTTTCCCCGGGTGGCCATTGATGTGTTTATTTCCAGGTCCTGACTGAGTCATTGATCAGTGTTTTTGTCTTTTTTTCTTTTTTCCTTTCTAGGTGCTTGCATGAACACTAAAATATGCACTGGTATCTCAAATGGAGGTGAGAGACAAGGACTGAATGTTGTACACCTGCTATTCAGACTCTGCTCATCCATGTTAAATTACTTGCTCAGCAAATATGGGACAAGAATATTGGTGGATATGGGCAAAATGTGGCAAATTTGGGAACAGGCGCTCACTAGGCTCCGTGGAAGAACTCAAGCCATAAAGTGTTTTTACAGGATCATGGCAGAGAAATTGTTTTCAGCTTTTGGTTTTTTTGTGAGGTGCAGGAGTTAACACTGCAGCACAGTGTTAATTAGTTTTATGTGAAGGTTTGTTTGTTTGTTTTTCCCTTAGCAGCTATGGTGCCTGGGCTGTGTTGATGTGGTTGGTGAAGCCATTGAGCCTGATCCAGACCTCACCTGAGCAAGGGGCAGCCCCCACTCAGGCTGGGAAGCTCTGGCAGGGTAAACCCTGTGTCAGGAGAAACACCGCCACCATCTTCAAGACTTTTTGTGGTCTGTGAAAATCTTCGCAGCCTGAAAGAGTGAGTGGCTATAAATTTTAAGTTGGGTTTTTTTTCTTAGCAAATGTCTTGACCTTGGAGAGCCCTCCAAGTCTTTGAGTCCCTTGACCTGTCCTGCTATCATTTAAGTCCAAAAGATTTTTTGTTGTTGTTCAGAGGGAGGTAAGAGCTGCATGTTAAAAGCCAAACAGGCCTAAGTGGGTGATGCTCTGCAGAGCTGTAGGGATGCAAGAGCAGTCCTGTTCACCCCTCTCCATCTCTCTCAATATAGTATGGATGTTACCTGGACTCTTGTTCACAGCTCACTTTCAAAACCCTCTTGGATTTGTATCGGTGGTGAGGACAAAGGGATGAGAGAAATTACATTTGGAGCTGGAAGGTGAAAAAGGGAGGTATTACTGCATTTAAAAGGTTCTCGCATCTTGCTGCTGGGTCTTTTAGCACAGGGACACTAGAGCCCGTTTGCTCACAGCAAATCCCAAACAGGGAGCAGCAAAGCCTGAGCCGGCTTTGCCAGGCTGGCTCGGTCCGGGTGCAGCTCTGGCTGGGTAATCCCTGGACCATGGCTCACACTGATGCTGTCGGAGATGCTGACCTGGCTATACCTGGGTCTGAGCATCACTGAGCCAAACGTAACTTGGGATTGGGAGGGAGAGGAATATGAAATCTCTTATTTTAATAACATTCCAGTACTTTTGGTTTTTTGAATGTGGAAAGGGAAATAAAGCTTTTTCTAAGGAAAACAAAAACAAAAAAACCCCAAACCAAACCAAAACCCACCTTGCAGGTGGATCTGAAAGTTTTTAATGATTTCTCAGATCTTACCGCTGTAGCCCTAGAGGATCAACAGGCGAAGGACAGCTGAGGACAGCAAAAGAGAATCTGGGGCAGCGAGTAAAACAGCAGCGCCCTCCTTTGGTAGCAGAAAATAATCCACGTAATTCACTCTCGCTTCGTTTTCGGCGTCCTAATTGGCGTAATGCTTTATGCATTTTGCTTTAGAAAAAGATGTAAACAGGACTCATCTTTCCTCGCTGCCTAGAACTGCATTTCGTAAACGCCATTCCTTCAGCTATTCAGCCACCTCTGGACAAATATCACATATAAAATGAAGATTTGAACCGAGTTAATAAATTTATTAAAATTAGGCAAAAGGCACAATGAATCGCATTCTTCAAGTATTTGCATAGATGCACAGAGAGCATTATTGTAAACCATTAACATGTGGACACAGGAGAAAGTGAGATGTATTTTGGTGTATGTTCTCCCACGTAACATTATCTTTCCAAAAAATCAGGCTTTACCATCTTTTATTCCTCCTGCAGTTCCCCTATTCTCATTCACTCAACTTGCACACATATGAAAATTTAAAAGGACTTACTTCAAACTACCTTTTGGAGACTTTATGATATTCCAGCAATAAAGTTTTCCACTAGAGTTTGGGCATATCCAGTTATTCTCTGAGCTTTGTGTGTCCGGGTGCATTTTTTAAAAGCTTGATCCCATGCTCAACTGAAATGCAGTGAAAATATTTTTAGTGATTTTTGGTGGCCATTTGATAAAGATGGGGGGTTGTAGCAGAAGTATGCTGCTGTCCTCAGTGAAGGCTCAGACATAAGATCAAGTTCTTGTGGTTGAATCTGTACTAGTACGGTGTATGTACAGTATGTGCCCAGCTTACTGCTCTCCCTGTGGGCACTAAAACATGCCATTACAGAGCCACATTACCTGCACTCCCAAGAAACCACAAATTTGGGGGTTGTTTGAATAACGGTTGTTTATATGTAATATACCCCAACTATAGAAAAAGACATACAAAGACTAGAAAGCTGATGTCTTTCACTTGCCATCCCTTATTTCAGACTGAAGTATTTTCAGTTGGTTTGTTTAGCAGGCATATAGAAGGTAAGAAAAGGTCCAAAATTATCAAGATAAAGAATAATCAACCGGAAATTCAAGACACACCCTGTGTACTGTTTCCTTGTGGAGAAAGAGGTAGTAAAGTTGCAAAAACCACTGGTTTAAGTAATCCTACAGATACACTGCTACAGATAACTACAAATTTAATGAGTGCTGAGGGTTTATCTGGGTTTTTTTCAGTCAGTAGAGCTTAGGGAAAGGGAACCATCAGACAAAACTTTTTTACTTTATGCCAATAATAGTTTCTCACATGTGCAGCAGCAATCACACTCTTTGAGGATTTGTCCATAATAAATGAAACACAACAGAACTGTTGTAACCATAGCTCCAGAATTCCCTGTGTTCTCCTAGGGAATCATTTCAAGGGGGAAAAAAAAATTGGCCTAACAAAAGGTCTTAATTTAAAATCCTGAGAAAAATGTACAAAAGCCCAAAGTTTTAGGAGAAAAGAAAAATTCATAAGGGATGGTCCTCAGGGTCAGAACCATCAGCTGCTTAAAGTGCACACAGACAGCTCTCTCCATCCACATCCTGGAGAAAAAACCTGGAGTAAATAAGCTGCCCTATGAAAGCACCATGTGTTGCACTAGTATTTCTGCTGTTTTACCACCTGGGCAATTTCAAGACAGGTTTCTCACTGGTGTGGGGAGCAGACAGCCCATGCTGAATTACTGCTCAGCACAGACTGAAGCCTGAGGAGACACGTGCAAAAGTATCTACTGATCCATAGTACCGCATGTTGGAGAGGAGGTTTCAGCACTGGCTTTTGCTGTCCTTCCTTCTGGCCATTTGCTCCGTATCCTGGCCAGAGAGTTTCCCTGTCGTACCTTGACTGTGTCCCAATGACACAGATGAGAGCACACGGACCACCCTGGAGATGCTGTTGGGTCTTACGGCACTGAGGCAAGACAAGTGACTGCTGGAGGACAGACAGGTTGCAATGTTCCTGCTGAAGATGGTTACATGGGGAAAATAATTAAACTGTTCTGTTAAAGCTAATCAAAAGCCACAGTGACCCACAAATTATTTTAACCAGGAATATTTCCATGGTTTGCTCCCTGTTGTGGCCCCACTTGCCACACACTGTAAACTGAGAATAAGCAGAAGAAAGTTATCAAGGGCTGCCTTCTGCTCTCCCAAGAGGCAGCGGTTTCTGTATAGCACCAACGTATGCTCCTGCAGCTGTGTGGATGGGCTGAGGAAGCCAGCAGGGCTGGGTCTTACATGAAAGCCCAGCAGGCCCAGCACTTGCGCTCACAGCTTGTTCTCCCTTGTAACATTTAACTGATTAAAAATACGTGAAACACCCAACACCCCATCCCTGCACTATAGGATATTGCACGATAATATATAAATACCGTATAAACAAGTCATCCCTATATAGAAAAAGCTATCAGCAGAGAGCGTTCAGCTTGGCATGTACTGGCACAGTTCCTGGGGGCACTCCTGCTAAGCCTGACTGCAGCTTGTTGAATCACAGAGGAAACAGGTGAGGCTAGAGGAGAGGAACCCAGACACTGTCTGTGGCATGAATAGGTTTTTGGGTGATGAAGGTCATCTGGTCCCCTGTGAAGGTCAGAGCCAGCCAGGAACAGACTGCTTCATGAGTGCCCATGGGACCCTGGCTGTCCCACTTTCAAGACATTTGCTGCTCCCGCCGTCCCGATACCATCCTGGGTGAGATGAAAAATGGAGAAGAGAGGTGTGAGCACTGATGAGAGAACAACTCTGCCTCTCCTGGAGCTGATGTTACAGCGGGCCAGAGGAAGCCTGTCTCCATTCACATGCATTCAAACCCTAATGCATCACGTAGGAAACTCTCCCACCAGGATCACAATGACATTCATGCAGTTTTTTCCATTTTTCGCCACTGGCCTCAAGGATGCTGTTGGCTGGAGACAACACCTGTGGTGTGTGGAGTGGAGCTGTTTTGTATTAAGAGGTCCAGCTTGCAGGGAGCTGAACTCAGCAACTCAAAGCCCCTTACTAATGGTCCTTATTAAGGACAATTTGGGGAAACAATCCCTGCAGAGAAAGCATCTCCTTAGCTGTGGCTCGAGAGTTTTTGTTCCTTACCGGGGTCCTCAAGTCTTGCATGCATCTTCCTGTTTTGCTGCTCTTCACTAACCATTCTGGGTCACGCACATCCTCATTGCTCAGCCCCACTCACACAAATGTTTTATCTGAGGAAGTGCTCAGGGATGTGGAGGACTGAAGTAACTGTTTTGCTTAACCCAGTAAATGCTTAATAAGGAACAGGTAAAAACAGAGGCCTCTGCAATAAAGGTAACCAACCCAACAGCCTTTCTGTTTCCACCCATCGGGGCTGTGTGTGAAGGTGTTTTGCTGTATGATAGCAAGGTTACTCACTTCAGAGTAGTTTTATTCCACGATGGTGAGGGGATGCTGCCATGCTTCCCATCGCTGCTCTCAGAACCTACCTCTGCCACGGGCTCGAGTCGTCCTGGGGTTCTGAGGTGCGCAGGAGGCAGCGAGATGGCCAGGCTGTTCCCCGGCCAGGCTCTGGGTCTGGCTGGGACAGGATTAGCTGGCAAAGCTCTTTGGGGTGGCTGGGGCCTACAAATATCCTGTGCAAGAAAGAAAGAGTTTTGAATTCTCAGCCTGGAGAGATGCCTGGCCTGAAAACAGAGATAATGTTTTTAATTTTTTGTAAGCCTGAGGCAGCAGATTGGGTATGCAGCTGCACACCTTGATGTCCGGTTTGGAGTTAGCCCCAGGGATATTACAATCTACAGGCTGCAAGACGAAAAACAGGAGAAACCTTACAGACTGGGCAGGAGTTCCCATCACAACTCAGCCTGTAGCATCCCTACCTGAGACAAAGGGCTGAAGGGGTACAGGCAAAACCATGCCTGAAAAGACCTCTTCCTCTCTGATGCAAGGAGGGAGTGCAGGTGGCTGCTGCTATTGCTTATCGCGTGATGCAGGTGATTAGTGGTTTTCAACATGTATGAGTTTTTTACCTATCAAGTTTCACAAAGACCCGATGGCCTTAGGCTGCTGGACAGCTGGCTTCAAACAGAGGACAACCCAACAGGGTAACAGGGCTTACCTTGCTCTGCCTCCTAAATGGAGCTGCAGGCTGAAAGCACGTCATTTTCTGGCTACTAGAGGATCCGAAAGTTTTAAGCCTTGAATTTTGCAAGCAATAGGGAAGCTATGTTCCAGAGCCTTTGAATTAGCCACGTTATCGATGCATTTAAGGTTGGAAGCAAGTTTCACACACATACGCACGCTGTAAGATTGCCCATATAATGGCTGTAAACCCTATATACATGTATGTATGTGGGCCCATACACACACACGCAGCCCTGCACCCACCTACAATCAGTTATTACTTTGTTTGTGCACACAGCTGTCCCTAATAGGATACTCAGAGCACTGTATTTTCCATTCATCTAATGAATTTCATTGTAAAGCGTGCCCCTGGGGAGAGGTTACCCACACCAGAACTAACTGCCTGCTGTTGCTCAGTCTCTGCGCTAAGTCGCTGGTGTACAGGTGTTGATTTAATAAACACAGCTGCACTCACAACTTGGAGGGCACCCAAAACCCCAGCAGTCTCCTTGAACTATGCATAAATACGATGCTCAACGGCTGCATCAGCTGATGCTTGGGGTTCTGTTGCTCTCCAAGGACCTTGCCTGGTGACTGCAGGAAGAACAAAGCAGACTAAATCCCACCAACCATGGGGTCCAAAGAACTCCTTCAGGAATAGCAAGAGAGCAAATCTGGCAGATACTGCAAACATCTAGGAAGGACACTGACACTAGCAAACAGTGAAATTAATGACTTCCCCTGTACCTTCTACATCTTGTGGCTTTCCTCCAACCCCGAAATAGCAAGGTTTCTTTTGGAAATCCTAAGAAAAGTGTCTTATCTAGTAGGTCTGACTGATATAAAGAGACTAGATGCATTGGGGGAGGAACACAAATGTTGATTGTGGGGAACTTGTCAACAACCAGCTGGGAAGGATGGCTATTCCTTATTGACTACAGTCAGCTTCCTGCTTTTGTTTTAGTTTTCTTTCCTGCTGAAGTGCTGGCTGTTCACAGGAACAATGGAGCTAGAAACAAATCCCATTCATATATTTTTGGTTTTGTTTTCCTCTATATCCTTCAGAGAGACTGCCTGAGACCCAGCCTCCTGCTATCCCCCGTATCTGAGCCCTTTGCTTCTTTGCTGGCCCCAACCTAATAAAGCTAGTGGGGAAATATTTTGGTAAAATGAGTTTAAGTCAGTCCAAGTGATTTGCCATCTTTTCCATGAGAATGTGGAGTCTCTACTAAGCTTAGAACAAAACTGCCAGCAAGAGAAGTAAATCAATACCCTTTCCTTATAACCCTCAAAAGAACCTCATGGCTAGGATGCTCACATAAGATGGGGTCAGTCTGGGTTAAGTCTAATGTTCCCCATGCATATCGCATAGGAATTATCCCATTTCTGTTTCACACCAAAATTTGCCCGAGACTCCTGAGATTTTAGTCCGGGAATGGCCAAATGCAATACAGCTGGGGAAACATCCCAAGGGATGGAGATCCTGTACGCACAACCTCAGACTTATCACTGGCTGGTAATCTCAGAAGAGCTTGTTTCCAGGAGACAAAATACATGCAAATGGTAAGAGGAGCTATGCTGGGCTTGCTTAGGAAAAATCTGTACAGTCCTTTTGTTCCTGGCAAATTATCTATTTGATTTGCAGCTAAAAAATATTTAGGTAAAGTGAATGCTGCTTTGTGATCCAAGCTACCTGACTCCTAGGTCCAGGTCAGAGGTATCAGGGGACCTGAATGAACAGTAATTGTGCATGCTAGTGTCCAGCATGGTCATTGTCAGCTACACTATAAAGCAAGGTGTTAATTGTCCCGCAGTGAGAAGGATCATGGACCAGTGAGCACAGGAACTCCTACACCCCCATCAGAGTTAGAGAGGCTTCACCAGCCTCACTGAGAACAAACCTCCCCATCAAACCACATCTGCAGGATGATGGTGTGACTCCGTACCTGAGAGGGGGGCGGTTTGGGAGCAGGAGGTGCTGGTCTGCTTGGGGGTGTCCGCCGGGGAATGTCCTTTGCAGATGCTGGCTGTGCTGACCTGGCAGGCTGCCCCACGCCGCCGCTGTGGCCCGTGGAGAAGGTGGACGGCTGCTGCGTGTTTATTTGGAATCCTGGAGCTTGCTGAGGAGGAGGTTTTGATGGGACTTCAGGGAAGCCAATCACCTGTGCAGAAGACCCACAAATCCCCAGAGTTAGGTATTTCCACTTCAAACCACCTTTTTACTCTCTGCTACACTTTTGAGGATCTACATGAGGTCTATGAGCCACATAGTGGAAAATACTGCCTCCAACACCAGTATGCATTGTATATGTCTAGTAGGCGTTGATTAGATAGACTGGGACAATTCAGGATCACGAGGCAGAAATGGGAATCAAGAGAACAGAGTAACTCGGGCATTACTGTTATAAGCGATGCTTGCAAATAAATTCAGTGTTTGTGATTTCTGCAGTTTTGGGAGGGGGATGCGACAGACGAGGATCTATCAGGAGAGACAAGTGGCCACACAGGCCTGGTCAAATGTCAGCTCCTACCCTTTAAGGAAATGGCTAGAAGTAGATGCTACATTCAGCTCCCACTCACTTTCAGCTAAGGGGGATGTCTGTCTGGTTTTCCCATCCTTTGATAAATCCACTCCCTAACTGCAGCGTGAGGGAACCACATCCCACATCCCAGGGCAGCTGCATCTCTCCCCGGGGTGACCTTGCCCCTACCTTCCTCTGCTCCTGGGGGGTTTTCAACTTGAAGGCAGGGTTTGCATGCCCACTTCCAGAGGTGTCACTGACAACAAGAGAAAGAAGAGTGTTATTTCCTTTATACATTTTCTCCTTTTTCTTTGTTGTATTTTCCATTAAGTCAAAAAATGAGAAGCAAATACTGACTATACCAACAAACCGATTTAGTCATATTCCTCACAGCCTTTGCAATTTCTCCTCTGTCCTAACACCAAAAGGGGATGGATGTAAGCAGACAAGGCAGAGCGCTGACAATTTACCTGGACTGCAGGTTCTTCTTTAGAGAACAGATGGACAATTTATTCCAGCATTTCAGATAATAGAATAAAAACATGATCACAATGAGAAGGAGAATGGGAGCCAGGATTGCGAGAGTTAACGTGACTGCTGAAGGTCCTGAGGGCAAGAACATAGAGTTAGTTAAATGGAAAACTTTCTTCTCCCAATCTAACTCAAGTACTTCCAAAGTGCCACCATAGTAAAGTTGGTCCCACTCACCTTCAAGCACGGGGGGACCACTGTCCAAGCTTCCTCCCCTCCCCTGTTTGCTGCAAAACGGGGGGGCCCACCCCTGGTTGCAGTGGCAGTTCTTGTTGTTATTGCAGACCTAGAGCAGGAAGACTCAGAGACTTTAGTGCCAGCTCCTAAAGAATCTGCAAGCTAAAAAATATTAAGCCCTAGCTGGATAAAACGCTACAGAAGAAACTCTTATTGGCATAAATAGGAAGTTAAGTGCCTGGAATCATTTTCTTTTCAGGAAGTGAAAGTGCCTTTTATTTCCTCAGAAATTCTCCCTTTCTCCAAAAGATAAGAAAGGGGTATTCAGCTGAAGTGCCACTAACCAGAAATCCAGAGCGAACCTAAGCGTAGTATCAGAACTGAACTGAACAACCATCCACAGACAAATGGCAGCCCATCCTGCTTCAGTCTGAAATGGAGATGAAAAGGAAGACACTTACTCCATGCCCCTGGCACTTCTTGCTACAGCTTTCAGAATCAAAGATGATGGATGTGTTCTGGCAGCGTCCCTCAAAGCAAACCTGCAGAGATAGGATCCAAAAACTCAGTGTCAGCTATTTGGGTTAGGTACCACATTACTGCCTTGCGTTATTTTGTGGCTTGCAGGGTCCCAGACACCTTGGCAATACAAGTAATACCCTGGGCAGAACAACAGGCCATGAAGTTAACCTGATTCCCAAGCAAACATTTAACCACTACCCTAAATCAGAGAGAGGAGTGGGAGCTCAGAAGTTGATAGCTTGGCCCATGCCCATGTGGCAAGTCTCTGAAGGAGCTCTCAGGTGTCTTGACTTCTAATTGTGTGTCTCATCTCTACACAAGACAACCTCAACCAACTAGTGAATCCCAAATTTAGCACTGGCCATGGCCTTCACCTGGCAAAAACTTAACGTATGGCCTTTGGAGTGTATTCTTCCATTGCTTCTCAGAAGCCTGTAAGAAATTATTTTTCTAAGAAACACAAAAATCCCCTAGAAAGGCATTAGCCATAGAAATTAATAGCTTGATAACCACAAAGCACTTTCCAGATGGAAAAGTGGTACCTTGAACCTCCCCCAAGCCATTACAGGCAGGACTGTACCTACATGATGGCTCCCACATTTTGTTCCCGTCAACACCAAGCCAGGATCCAGCATCTCCTTTTCTTCACTCTCAGATCTGTACACATGGGTCCCTCGGCACCTCAGCTGCGTCCTCTGTGTGCGGATAGTTGTGTCTATGGCCACCGCATTGGACTGCAGGGGTTTGGAAGCAGAACTCTGGCACTGGATCTTCCCACATTTAGCATCTCTGATTTCAAAGGAAAGGCTAAAGTGATTATTTCTGGCTTGCTGAATGTTTTGCAGGCATCAGCTCTACACGTAGATTAAAGCAGCAGTGTTGAGTCATTGTTCAATGACGAAAGAGCAAGCACCTCCCAACAGCTAGCCCAAGCAACAGTGTTTGATGGGTACTGATAGTACCATTTCACTGACCCCATGGGTAGGCCAGCCTCAACAAAATCACAGATAAGACTAAGAGGGTTTTGTCTGTTAAAAAGCTACATTTTAGCTTACGGATTTGAAAATCCCCTCTTCTGTTGCTTTGAAAGAGTATCAGTTAGATGTTTTAAAATGCAAAAGGCAGAGAAAATGGTAAACTTAAAGCTTCAGTCGTAAGAGCTCTAAGTCTGACAAGGATGCAGCGGGTTTAACAGGAGGCAGAGGGAGGGAGTGAAACCAAAGCATAGATCCATTTTATTACTGGCCCATAATTTTATAATACATAAAAACAGCTTCTTCAATGAGCAACTCTTGGCTATCACTCTGCTTTCTACCTCATCTCACACTTCCTGTAGTTGCCGTACATGTCCTTCCCACAGTTCCCGTAGATGTCTCCAGCGGCATTAACCTTCTCGAAGCAGGCGTCTGGTGCTGGCCGTGCTCCTGCATGGAAGAGTCGCATGTGGCCGACTGCTGTGGAACCTGGCAGCCCATTTCACCCCAGGCCAACCACTCAGTTGTTCTTTTTCTGGGGTGGTTTGAGCATGGGAAATTTTGACTGCCTCCTCCAAGTGAGCAAGACAGGACAGAAGGCTCCTCAGACTTTGCCACTGATAACGAGTATGGAAGGTACTACTGCCTTACACAGGGTGAATAATAGCAGAATGTCACACAATATTCCCTGTTCAAAGGACAACATATTTCGCTGCAAGTAGTGTCCTTACCAGGCCCCCACAGCTGCAAGCACTGGTCTTTATATGTGAGACACATGCCACTGTAGCAATAGGCCTTTCCTCCGTCGCAGGAAGACCCATCGATTAGGTAAGAGTTGGGGGGGCAAAAGGGTGACTCGCCAGTGCAGTATTCTGGGAGGTCACAGAGTCCTGACCTTTCCCTGCAGAGAGATCCTGGAGACACCAGCTAAAAAGATACAAAGGGAAAAAAATTGAATTATTGCTTGGCTCCTTTGTGGTTTCATGTCTGCACAATGTCTCCCTGTAGATAAGAAAAAAATCTTTTGTCTCTTCAAGCCACCTCGTCTTAGTTTTTTTGAAGTCAGCAGTTATCCAAATGACTCCGTAACGTCATTAACTGGGTGAGCTGTGTAGAATCAAATTAATGACTGGATCTCTTCCCTAGGTAGCAATGAGGTCATGCACAGAAAATAAGGCTGCCAGATCTCAATGGGACACCAATCCATCTCCCTCTACCCTAGGGTAGGATCTGATTTACCTAAACCATTTCTGACAGATGTTTGTGTAATCTATTCTCAAAAACCTCCTGTCTGGGAAGTTTGTTTCATTGTTTGCTGTCATTTCTGCTGGAGACATTTTCCTAATGCATAACTTATGTCTCCCTTACTTATGAGTTTACCCAGTTCATTCTTGTCCTGTCCACCATGGACATGGAGAATGGAAGAGCATATACAGTTACATCTAGGAGTCTAAGTCTCTTGTGAAAGGGGTGAGTTCAGATGGATTCCTGGAAAATTCTTTTCCACATGTTCAGGATAGGTCAGTAAGAGCACACAGTCAATGTGCAAACACAAAAAACGAGCTTAAGAGAAATGTTTTCCTCCATTCATTTTTTAGTTAATTTGTTGTCAAAGCTTGAGATCTTTGGCTCCAAAGTCAGAAACACATTTTAAGCAGCTTCTCTAAGGAAAGCTGAGATTTAAAATTATAGTGGTCACATGCATACAATCCTCTTTGCTAGCATTTCTTCAGCAAGCACCTGGGCTAAAGGAATTCAGCTGCATCCCAGAAAAGAGGGTTTGGAGCAAAGGTAGCATCCAGCCTAATCTCTGGAGGAAGAGCTTGCTCTAAGACCTCTGTCTAGATTTCTTCTAGAGCCAAAGGAAAGAAATATTCATTCTGATTCATCCCATCCCTAAGTGTTTAAGAGAGGCAGTGTGACTTCATTCCAGCAGCATTCAAAGCTCATCTTAAGTTATCACGGGAGTCAATTAAATTAGTCAGCTAGAAGAAAGGACCCCACTAGTTTGATCGCACTCATAGCTGTTGTACCTAAAAATCAGACCATGTTACTTGCAAGTGCGGAGCTGAACTCCATGTTTGGCTCTGTTTGCTCCCCTTTCCCCTTCATTTTCAGCCTCACACTTCCATCACCGTTATTCCCTCCCCTCTCTTAAGAAAACCCAGAGATCCCACCTTGCACTGATGACAGCAGCTGCCGTGGGCACATTCAGCACCCAGCTTCAGGGAGCAGGTGCTGGCGTTGCAGCAGGGGTTATTGCATTCCTGGAAGACAGCAAGATGCTGTTTACAAGGCAGATGTTTACAAGGCAGATGTTCAAGACAAGAATGTGCCAAAACATCGAGCTGTGAGACTGGCACTAATCTGTTCTCGTACATGATGAATTACAAGCAAACCAAGTAACAGCCTTCCTTCCACAATACGTTCATGATACCCAGCATGTGCTGAATTATGGTACTGCATCATAATTGTATCCTATGTCGGACTGACTGGATACTATAGGTTGTGCTCATTATATCTAGTGAGCCTGGGCTGCTGGTTCCAGCTCCCTTCTGTCTTATTAGTCAAAGTATGGATTTGGAGAAGGGAGATGCAGTGCTAACAGAAGTCCCATCCTTATCAAGGATGGAGCTGTAATAAAGTGAACTTATATATGAAACTGCAACATCTAAGATCACTTTTTCTTTTCTTTTATAAAGTAAGTTTTTATCACCTCGGTTCAACCATGGATTATATCATCCCCGAGTTCTGCGATGCATTGTACTACATACTGCAATTTGCATTGCCTATACATTTACATCCAGGGAAGGTATGCATACCTCTTGCACAAACGAAAGCTGTTTCCATATCACATAACTGTATTTGCAAAATACATAATAAAATCATTGTGTCCCACTAAACCCCAAATGGTTGGATCAGAACAATTTTTACCTCCACATCTCCGCAATCACACTCCTCCCCCTCTTCCAAGTAGCCATTTCCACATTTCTTCCCACCATACATTTTTTTGGTATCCGGCATATTGGAGAGACACATCCCTCCACCAGACTGCAGATACTTCTCCAGCTCCTTTCTATTGCACTGGTTGAACACCTTTGGGAATGGGTGCCTGAATATGGAGAGTAGAAAAATATCATGACAGAACTAGACGATGGTTTAGAGAACAAAAATGAGCCCATGCAAATCCTGACAAATGCCAAAGGGCACAGGGCGCTCTCTGAAGTCCATGAAATTGTGCTAAAGCTGTTCAAAATCAGATCCATCTGTATCACATTTGAAGATAAGCTGAGATTGTAGTCTAACAGCCTTAAAAAATAAACTTTATTGAAACAAAATATGTTGAGTTAGATTCCACTTTGATAGCTGGCAGGTATGGCCACCCTTACCTGCTCAATACTGAAGCCGTGGGTTATTCCTAACTGCTTGAATAAGCCTGAGAATCCAGGACTGAGAATCCAGCCTGAGCATCATTTGGACTGTGAATAACAGCTTGTGCATTTAACTGATAAAAATAAGGTTTCCTTTTTCCTATCTACTGCCTGTTGAAAAGGATGTCAATGTTTTCTATTACATAAATTATTAATTTATGTTGCTACAATGCCTGAACCTATGCACTCTATATATGATCATGCATGTGTGCGTACATGTTGTGTGTTGGACGCTCTACTTACGTGTCAGTATGTTTTCACTTCTCACCTAAATATTTTCCCTTATTTGGAGAAAAACATTCACATAAAAGAAGGTATCTAATGGAGACAATTTTGTTAAAACCTGCTAAACCCAAGGAGGAAAGCTTGAGGAAACACGGAATGTGGTTTTAAGTGAATGAGTTTGGTTGATGGTTTTACATAACTGAAATATGGAAGCTGTTGTGGTTCCTCATCCCAAATGAGCTCTAGAATCATTGTGAGTTTCCAGAGTCACTCTCGATTCCCTTTTCTCTCAAAGCCAGCTATTTGTTCCCTTTTAAACAAAGGCTTTCTGTGGCTCTCTTAAACCAAGCAGCATTCTTAAGGCAACATGCAGTCGATCTGTTTTCACGTCTTCTGACTTAGAAATACAACCCTGTCACTGTGCCTTTTAATAAAGCCAGTTCTGTCCTGAAGCAATCCTTTTTCTTCTCAGTATAACACACATTATCTTTTGCACAAGATGCTTTAGAAACCCTATCAACTATCTATCTACATAGCTCTTGTGCAACACAGAAATGAAAGTCACATAAACCTCTACATGCCAAAGTCACCCCTCATTCCTCTGTACTTGCCGGCAACAGGCAGTCCATGTTTTGCAGAGATGTGTGCGTATATGCATTAAACTTGCTTTGGAGTGAGGGATCATTTGGTAGGACACAGTGGGAAGCACAAACTCAGAGACAAGGAGCTAGAGGGGTCCTGAGACAGTCTCTCAGAACAGAAGATAGGAAAATTTTACCACTTCTAAATGCTGCCAGGTCCCATTACCTAAGGCCAGTCTTAGGCAGGAATAAGTTCATTGGAAATTTATCAAATTGCTATTGATACATGAGCCAGGGCTTGCCCAGCAGTATGTTCTCTGTTAAACACACCAGCTCCAACAGGCACCAAAAGACACACCTTCAGTCTGCACTTCTAGTCTTATACCACCACAGCTCTTGAAATGAAGCCCTTTGCATTTCTCCACAAGACCCTGCAAGACAAACTCACCCAGTTGCAGAAGCCATGATGCAGCCTCCATCTTCTGCAGGGGTAGTACAACAGCCAGCTGAATCATGATTCATGCCAAAATTGTGTCCCATCTCATGGGCAATGGTAGCAGCAACACCAATGGCATTATCAGAGTGATCCTGTGCAAGGTCAGAGAGGCACATCAGCTTCTTACCTGTGCACCACCGAGTCAATGGGGTAAGCAACACTTCTCATTACTACATGTAGAAAACATCTACTGAAGGTATTCCTGCCTATGAGCAGGTGAACTAGAGGCCTTCACAGGAAATATTTTCCTCCTGGGCTTTAGAAGGTATCTGTGCTATGTATTCACTGCTGGCAAGAAACTTCATATTAGGTATCAGCAATTACTTACCATGTTTACTCCTCCTGACTGGAAATCAGAGCACATGGCCATCACGGGTGCCAAGCCTACTGTGGTACCTTGGAAGGGCACACCCCTAAAATTCACCCAGAAAGACCATGAAATGCCACCAACGCACTTGAGAAGGCAAGGCAGAGAAACACACCCAGCAGTCCGCAGCTTTACACATATACACAGTGTCAGGTGAATACATTTTCTTTAGTAATATCTTCAAGTACAGGACATTATAGCAGAGCTGCAAAGCCTTAAGACCTACTTTTCTTGGACTATACACTGTTTTATGGGCCAACCAGCCAATCCTACTTTTTATAGTGGTCTGGTGCCAAAAAGTGCTTCCCCTGAGCTTTGCAACAAGCACAGGAAAGACCATTTCTGGATCCTTAATCGGGTACTGGTTTGACTACTTAATTTACATTAAGCCTGTTATTTGCCAGCCTGGGGTTCAGGGACTTGACAGAGTACTAGATAACACCGTTGAGGTGCAGCCACACTTGGCTCCTGCCTGGCGAGCTGGAATTCCGCACCATCCCTGCCGGCATGTCTGAAATGGGAGCCTTGGAAATTGCACTCAGGACATGACCAGATGAAGGTGAAATACAGTAATGTTAAAGGGAAAAAACAAACAAACCAACCAAGGGAAAAGGCATTGCATCTCTGCATTTTAGTCCTACAGGTTTCTCCTCTGACTGACCACTATTTACTGGTGGATGAATTTTCATAGAAGAGATAAGGAGGTCTAAAGGTTGCTGCAAATTTTTCTTCCAATGACATCTGTATTGCTGGCCATAGCTACTGGCCCTAATGAGATCACTAGGATGAGTCACAGATCATCAACCATCTCCCAGAGGGATGAGGTAGGAATGAATGCCTTCCACAAAAAGCTTAGCTCCCCTTTACAGGTCTTGCTTATGCTTCAAATTTTCTTGAAATTGTACATGTAGCTGTGACGGATCATGTGCTGCTTGTGATAGGCACACACAATAAAGCTGATGCACTTTGCCGCGTGCGTACTGAGACTGCTGCACAGCCTGGGACCTCCGCTTTTCCTAGCATGGTTATACTCTGGGTGCCAGAGCTTAATGCTGGCTGAGCGGCCACTATGTAAATCTGCCACTCTGAATCTTAGAATATAATCTTACATACTGATTTCCCACCCACTCAAGCCACTTGTCAGAAATAGGTTATTTTAGGACACATAAACCTACGTGATTAGTTGGGCATTATCATGTTTTCTGTGTACCCGTTCCTTGCTACTCCAGGCCAGAAAGGACTTCAGAGTGGAGTAGGGATTCTCAGTTACATCACATTTATTCCAATTACTCCAGATCTCCAGCCCCACCAAGGAAATCCGGATATTCAGTGATCTGTAAAACTAAGATACAAGAAGGAAAAGAGGTGACAAAGTGAGCACCACTGATGTATCTTACTGTGGTTTTAAACTTGTATATAAACTCTGCTAAATGCTACAACAGACACACATGCCCACAGAAGATGCTTTCTCTGGAAAAGCATTGCAACTTAGCCCTGCAGCTCTGCAGAGAGAAATGTGCACCACCCCCAAACCTGAACTCAGTTGAACTAGCGATGCCAAACGTCCATTTTAAATGAATGACAGAGAGATCATCTAGAAAAACAAAGACTGGAGACTGAGATCATGTTTATCTTTAAATACGTCAAAATTCCTGAAAAGAGGAAGGAAATAATCTGCTGTTCATGTCGAGTACAAACAGGGTAGCTTTTCATGGGTGTGGGGGAGAAAGAAGTGGTGGAAGGAGCTTAAGGGGAGAAGGGGAATATGAAGGGAGTACATCTGAAAAGCTGTGATGGTTTTTTCAGCAGCACTGGGTACCACGTGCAAGGATGACCTCTGAATGTTCCTTACACCTCTACTTGCCAAGAGTTCTACAATTTGAAATGAGTACCTTAGTCCCTTGTTAAAAAGCAGTATTTAGATAACACACTTAATACAGAGATGTATTAAAACACAGAGATGCTCACACTGTCTCCAGGGTACGGAATGAAGATTCCCCCATCCCATCCCTGATGTCCAACAACAGAATTGTTTGTCAGATGCTCTCCACCCCCCAACTCACTGGGGAGAATTGTTGAAACATTATTCTCTCTCCCAAGAAGGAAGTCTTCCTCTGCCACAATTAAATCACATAATTCATTATTTGGACTTTGTTTTCCTTGGTTCACGCACACCTGATCTCACCTTATCTATGTAATTAGCAGCCTCCACTAATTTAAGCCTTGTTGCTTCGATGTTGAAGTGATGCTTCTGAAACTGAACAAAATAAGCATGTCAGACAGCACAAAGGCAACTAGAAAGAGATGAAATGTGTTAAAACAAGCCACATTACTCTGGGAATGAGAAGGTAAGTATCAGGTGAAGCCCAAAAGCCTTCTTTCACTGTATATCTGACTATAAGCCCATCCATACCTGCGTATTCAGAATTCACCCCTGGTATCCAATGGCAGGGATGCTATTCAAGCAGTGGTAGTAACTCAGTGGAGCAACTCAAACTTCTCAGAGCCCCCAGAGCCAGGGGCTGATAAAGAACTGATAAATTTGCCAGGTAAAATATATGGTAACATGACTTCATGTCTGAGGTCAAGGCTGCCGTAGTGCTCATCGTATCTCATCCAATGAATGGGGAATGCATCTCACTTATCCAACGAATTTGCCTATTTAAACCACCTGGCAATTAATGAGCTAATTTTAGCAAACTGTGTGATTCAAGGAATTAAAGTTGCAAAATGTTTAGATTTTTGTTTAACAGATGACAAGACCTGAGACTTTTCTTCTAGGGAGGGAGGCAGTAAAGTAAGGGCAGTTAACAATGACACTGTGAGGATGTCTACCCCAGCTTGTCTAATGAAATGGTGAACAACGTATGGTAGTTCCTGGGTATAACATGTTTTCTCATAGTTTCCCTGGTATCCTGCCTAATAGAGAAACCAAAATAGGTTCTGCCTCTTTGGTTCTGTTCAGAAAAAAATATAGCCCAGAGCACTACGTGGCTTTCCCTACTGGAGTTTCAAGTTGTAAATTATGAATAGGACCAGCCTGACTCCCGTCTGTGCTGGAGATTCAATGATCAACAAAACACTGTGTGGTTTGCACCGTCAGTAAGTACGGGTGGGGGATGGGGGAGGGATTGCTGACTTCACTGGGTCTCTTCCAGCCCTATTCTGTGATCTGGAGCCTTGAAAATGTCTATTTATATATCTGCTACTGGCTCAGAGCAGAGGATAATCACGGTTATCTTCTATAGAGATAAAGTGTACTGCAGTGTAAGCACGTCCTTCCTGGAAAGCCCCAAGTCACCCTAGGCTGAAAGCAATCTCTCCCATCAATAACCAGGGCTGACCACTGGTACCTTGGGAGGCCAGAACTGACCCCCAGCCCTAGTCCTACAACCAAATCGCAATCTGCATCTCTTCCCTGGCCAACAGTGACTGATGGTGGCAGCAGGAGTCATGGCTGCTAGGACAAAAGTGACCAAGACACAGCTCTTCCTGTCTGCTGGTGGGGGTAGGACCATTGGGATGGCAAGAGGAAACCTGTTGAGGTCCAGCTGTCCTCCCTGCCGCAGGAGATGCTGCAGGTGGGATGCTCTGCACCTGGTGCTCAGCTAGTATAAACATGACCCCTTTTCTTACCTCTGCATAATCAGCCACGAGCAGAAGCTCCACGTACTTTGTAGCTTGCAGAGTCTCCCGTTTCACCTGCAGCAGCAGGAACACAGGTTATTTCCCCAATATTCCATAAGAAACCCTTTGCAAAATATACATACATGCTATTTTTCCCAGTTTGTTTTTCACCGGCCATTCACCCCATCACACACAGGGACCTCCAGATGTGATTGACTTACAGCAACCAAATATGACAAGTCAGTTTAGCTACAGCAAGTGCCTGTGTGCCTGTCCTCAGACCACCCATTTGTTCATGTATTGGATGCACAAATCTGTGCAGGAACAGCTACAGCGCAGATTCCTCACACTACACAATGGTCTTCCAACACTCATTTATTTCCCTGCTGGATCCACTATTTGGCAACCAGCTTGCTACAAACCTTCTTAAATATTCTCCTTCATTTCACTTTCTGAGCTATGCTCCTGGAGACCAGCAAGCTCCTCGGGCTTGAAACAGGTGGGAAATTTGGAGCATCATGCACAGACCTGGTTTAAGCCCTGCTCACCCTCTGGTGAGGTGATTTCACCCCAGTTGTGAAGTCCCTGAGCCAGTCTTCAGATGCATCCCCAGTACCCTGGTAGCCACAGGCTCCTCTCTGCAACCTCAGGTCTTCCAACCTGTAGATCAAGTGCTGGCTTGGGCTGTCGGGAACTGGCTCTAAGATATAGCTGGAATTGCTGCCCAATACGATAAGTCCTCTGTTGAAATGGGAAGCAATGAAAGGGAAAGTTAATGACTATCACAGCAACCGGAGACAAATCCTTCTTCTACTGATGAGTTCGCATCTGACCCTGGCAAGGCACTTGTCCTTACCAGGCCGTTCAGTTCATTAATAAAAAGGATGGGGATATTTTGAGTTCAGAGCGGGGAATCCCTGAGCTTGCATGTATTAGTATCTATTCAATGGGCCTCAGACTTCCAATTAAGGGGCTATTGGAGCATGTGCTGCAACAGCCCTAACCAGAGTAGTACTGGCTTTCTGAAGTCCAGCTTCTTCTTTAGGGGCAGTGGAAGCTTTTCAACAGATTCAAAGAATTTGTCTTTAACAAAACTGACCTAAACCACACGAAGACTTTGTTTGTCAACAGAAAAACATGGTTCTCTCTGGGACTTGCACAGGGCCATACAGTTCTGGTTTTCTCAATGAGCATGTTATAGTCAGGAGAGCTGGCAATCTCCTGCATCTGATGCCCACTGGAAGATGTGTGGCCTGACGGGCAGCACACTGCCCTGCAAAGGCTCAGAGTGCAAACAGCCACATGTGCTCAGCTCCCGTGCCTTCCTGGCGATTAGAAAGCGATGTCGAGGAGCTCCCAGCACACCTCTGACAGCTCAGGGGTGCAGGAACACTACCACATGTGCAAACCAAGGAGACAGCTCTGTCTCCGCTGCAGCTAGGAAGGCAAAGCCTAGGAAAACACAGGCTGACAAAAGCAAAGCACACCTGCGACTTTTGCTTTTGGATTATTTATTGCAAACCACAGGTGGCTGCACTGTCCTGTTTATCTCACTGGGCTCTTTGGCCTGTGCTACATTCACTTAAGATGTCTCAGGTTTGCTTTGGCACAGGCTGTTTCCTTGCTGGAGCCGGTCCCATCAGCACAGCTTCCAATCAGCGCTCGAGAACAGACGACCACTAATACCAATAAAGCCCATGTGGTGTTTTGGAAACAAACTCTGAGCTGGTGTAAATGAAGGCAGCTCCTTGGTCACAACGAGCCATTTCATTTACTCCTGCTGAGGATACAGACCATCTTTTTCCTGCCAAAGACTCCATTAATACCAAAGTGGAGGTTTTAAATGCATAACACACACAACCCCAGCACCACCCAGGGAAAAAAAGCAGAGAGCGGGGCTGACAACCCAGGAGGAAGTTCAGACCAGAAGACATTGCCTCAAAATGCACACAAAAACTTGCCAGCTGTGAGAGTCTGGGAGAAGGAGCTGGTTTCTGCATTAGAGTACTGGGCTGGGACGTGGCAAGTCCTGCCCCTGTCTCTGTAAGGGACGCGGCCCTGAGTCACTAACAACAGAGTCTTTTGCTCCAGTGGACTCAAGTTAAATTCACTTATTGCACAAGTCCAGGTTGCCAGCACAAAGGAGGAAGAGGCCTAGGAGCTGGCTTGGAAGCCACAGTGACTAATGATACCCAAATTTCTGCACTTCCCCCTGACACACTCTCTTTTATGCCCAGAACTCTTGGCTGGGTGGCATCTGCAAACAGGTCTATCTGCCTAGGAAGAAACACAGCACCCAGGCTGCTGGGGAGCAGAGCTCACGGGGCAGCAGGCCGAGGAGCGGAGCAGAGCCATTCCCGCAGTGTCACCGGGCACTTACCGCAGCCCCCGGCACGTGCTGAGTATGACGCTGGAGTGCTCCCGGCCCCGCACGACCCCGTGGTAAAAACAGTGGTCCTGCAAGGCAGAGGGAAGCAGGGTTGGCAATGCGGGGTCGGGATGGACGCGTGCTATATTTAGGCATCGCTAAGTCCCATGTGAGTACTGCCCATACTCCAATAATTGTTCTCTTTCCACTGCATCTGGCAGCTAACTATCGTAGCTGTATCTCTGAGCCTGCATCAAAATTTGGCCTTTCAGCTGCCACGCGTGTCCTGTGCAACTGCATCAAATGGCTCCTTGTTGCCCGTAAAAATTAAGAGCTTTGAGTCCCCAAGGAGGATCAGATGGCTGCAGCATGAAGGCTGATCCAAAGCCTTCTGCCTGTAACGGGAGCTGCCGAGGGATGGCAGCTGGCCCTGGGTCAGGGCCCAAAGGACGTGCCTTCGGCCCCAGAGAGGGTGACGCCACGGGCAGTGGGGAAGTCCTGTCTGGGGGCTCCTGGCAAGACAAAGGCAGCCTCTGGCAGGGACAAGGAGGCTTTGGGGCAGGAACGCCAACATATTCATCTCATCCCTTCCCCTCGCCCCGGGGCAGCATCAGTAAAGATGATCTCATGGGGTTTTTATCTCTTATTTTTTGCAGCGCAACCAATGCACATCTTTGTGCCACTGCTGCGGAGAGTCAGCCAAGGCCTGTGTGAGATCAGTTATTCATGGGAATTTTAATGAACAGGAGCCAGCTTACTTGGGCTGGCTTTCCCAAAGGCTGGGAAAGTCCCTGGTGTAGAGCATCCGGTGGCAAAACTAAAAGCAAGAGGTTGAGCAGCAGGAGGAATAAATGATTCCCCAGCACCCAGAGAGAGGGGAGCAATGCTGGCGGCTGATCCTGGCTCTCATAAAAGAGCTTGGGCACAACAGCAACATATTTTTACCATTGCTGGGGGATGGAGACACTTTCTTGATGGAATCCCCAGGTCAGAAAGCCGGATCGCCCTCCCCTTCAGCTTAAAGCAAACCCATGGCCTCAGAGAAAGGCTCTGGAGAAAGAAGGTCACCTGCTTCTCTGGGCGCCCTGCCTGCTCTCCCCTGCACGCTGCGGGAGGGAAAGCAGTCTCTGCACTCACCGCGTGGGTCAGAGAGGTGGTCTGAGGTTGTCCAGTCTGGCTGTAATGAGTCTCAGTGTAGCCCGGTGCAAAGAGGTTTCTGCAGACATGGGGAGGGGAGAAAAGAAAAGGAAAAAAAAAAAACCCAAACAATGAGACCTCTCTTTAGACCTGATCTGGATTTCTGCTTCCTAGGTGTGCTACAAAATCAGCTAGATCCAGCTCTTTCCGAAGTCAGTGTAAACATTCCTGTTGCTGTGAACCACTGTTGTGGACTTGAGGAGGTCACTATTTGCTACCTGCAGCCTGAAACCAACTGCAACACACAGAGAGGGCAGGCAGGAGAGAGGTATTTGGGGGACACCAGCTGTGCTGTATCTCTGCTCTGGACCAGCACTTTCCATCTGTGAGGCACTTGTTAACATGCTGTCCCCAGGGAGGCAGTGGCTAATGGCATCCTGGTGGCACGGGAGCCATCGGAGCCGCTGCAGGATTGGTGCCACAGGCTGTGCTTCCCTGTGCAGAGCAGGCTGTGATGGCAGATGGTCAGAAGGTGGAAGTATAGCTGACCTTGTCACATCCATCTATCTGCTGCCCTGGCAGGAGCTGAGCACTTCTTAGGGAGCACATCCATTTCTGAAAGGGCCCAGCAAGCCATCTTCCTAAGTGCTCTTTCAAGCCATTTATTAAATTAAAACAATAAAGGAGATCCTGTCACTCAGTTCGATTAGGCACTGAGATCCAGTTCCAACAGTGAACAACTCAATTTTTGCGTGAGGACTTTAAAGAAAACCTGAAACCCAACATGATCATCATCATCATCCCTTAATGATTACAGAATGAATGTGCAGATTCCTTTACTACTGTAAAGTTATGTCCCAGATACATTGAGATTAGATTCAGTGCACCAAGTCCAGCGTACCAAGCACACCATGACACATCTGGGCACTGGCGTGAGTTCTCAGCTCAAATCCAGACTCTCTTTAGTGCCCAACTCTGAGTACAATTATAAACCAATCTGCAGCTGCATTTCTATTTCTGCCCAGAAGCCAATTTGCATCTTTGTCCTAGGAAAATGCTGATTCCCCAATTTGAATTTGTTCATGTTATCCTCATATAGACAATATTCTCCCTGTCTTCAGCCCAGGATCAGACCAAAAGTCTATAAAAGGCACTCCTGTGCACTGAATAGTAAGCATTTTGATTCGGTTCCAAAGGAAACAGCCTTCCCCTTCTTTTTAAACATCTGCATTTGCTAAACAGTGATGTAAAAAAGTACAGCAAGTCAAAATCTGGGCCAAACCAAGAAGGTCATATCCTGTGTCCATCTCAGCAGCAGTAAAATGTAGGTTTAAATCAGTTTTCTAAAACAATGGCCTCTCTTCCAAAAGTTTGGAGAAGGATCACAGGACATGCTCCATCTATAAAACACACTTCTGTAGCAACCTTGCAGTGCGGTCAGGCCACCAAAGCACCACACGTGCCATGCCACAAGGATGCCACATGCACCCTGGGCAGTGCGATGCCACCAACGCCGCAGCTGCAGTTCAGTCCTTCTGCATCCCTGTTTAATGCATTTCATGCACCAGATTTTTGAACTATGACCTGCAAGAAAGCAAGAAAAAAAGTTCTCTTTGTTGCTTGATTTCTTTAGGCTGGATGAGGAAAGCTGTATCAGAAGTAAATCCAAAGATTTTTTCCATCTGCCTTGGGTTTTCGTATGTGGCAGTCAGGTCTAATCTACCTTGAAAACTTCTCTGTTTGAATAAGGGATTAGGTGTTTGTGATATCTAATTAAATTAGGCCAGAGCAGCAGAAAACACAATCTTTTCAGTGACTGAAAGCACTTCCCCCATCCGGCACCCAAAGGCTCAGACACCTGAACAAGTACCAATGGTTTAGTGTCAAACCAAACTGTGTGCCAGTGTTCCATTTGATATCAGGAATACAACAGCTTTTATCTCCACTTTCAAAATTCACTGTAGCCCAGGAAAGCTCATTTTGTTTCTTTCTGATGTGTTAATTCTCATCACTAGATCCTGTCCGTGATCACAAGGCAAGATTGCAGTGTTCAGCTATCTCTGGTCTCTCAACTGAAGATAAGCACAGAAGCACCATCCCACAGAAAATAACTCCCTTCATCTCCCTCATGCTTGCTCAGCATGAGGCTGCAAGAAACAAATGTTTAATCAACAAATTGCATTAACTTGCAGGAAATTGCCTTGAGCAATGTGCTCTGGCAGGTATCTGGTCTGTGTAAAACTGTCATCTCGAGAGTAGACAGTAAACCAGTGTGCATCTGCCCAGTGCTACTAAAGCCAGAATTAGACACCAGCCCATGGATTTCCAGTAGCTGAGGCTTGCACAGCCCTCTTGTTTCATTCCCAAGCAAGCACGCTTATATTTTCTTCCTACTCCTTCATCCTTGGAAAGCATTCACTATGAATAGCTATTGTATCTCTCCTCCAGCATCTACCATAAAACTCCTCAGTGCTTTGACTCTTGCCCAGCCCCATGGTGCCGCCGCCCAGCCCTGGTGCTGAGCCAGGCCACGCTGAGCACCAGAACCTGGCACACCATGTTTCAGGGCACAGGATGATGCCACACAACACACATTATGTGCTCATCTCTTCCTACCTGCAGACTCAGGCTCTATCCCCTTCTAGGGTGGATTAAGGAGCTGAGAGGTCTGCCTGGATTTTTAGGGATACTGAGCTGAAAGACTGCATTGTTGGGCTGAGCGGTGCCATGCTACGACTTTCAAGCTTCTCTCCACCAGTTGACTCCTATCCTACATTACAGGCTCCCTCTGAAAAATCTAGGTTCTTATTCTGAGCTTGAAATAGTCCTGTTTTGAAGACCCTACCCTGCCTTAACGCAAGGGAGCCTTGGGACTCTTGCAGCACTGCTGAGAAGGGCTGTCACAGTGCATCGCAGTGAGGAAAGAGGAAAAAACAACAGGACATCTTGCAACACCCGTGGGGCACTACCTCACTTCGGAAACTGTGAAAGTTCATTCCCAGCACAGCTCAGCTCCTCAGCTAGCATCAAGCTTTCCACCAAACTGTAAACAAATAGAAAAGAAGCCTTCTTTCCATCTCAGAGTGCACCGAAGTTATCAGCCAGTCTTGTCCCTCTTCTCCATATGTACCAGTTGTTAGATAAACAGGTGAGATATACCCCAGACCCTTAGCAGTGGCCTTTATCTGCCATCATTTCAGGACAGCATCACCGCCAGGCTGAACGGCTGATTCCAGGGGAGCTCAGCCCTGCAAAGCACTGACGGACCTGATTCACCATTTCCAGGGAAGCACAGAGCTCACCTCCTTGCTGGAGAAGGAAAGCCTGGAAAAAACAGTACTATTTGATCCTTTCTTCTCTGTTACACTGTATGTCTCAGTGACTACCTCTCCAGCAGCTTGAGATGAAGGAGCAAAAGTTTGGATGCAAAATAACATAATTTAAAGGCTTCTGAGATCCAGTCAGGCAGCTGGCAGATTGCTAGCACACTTCATCTTCCTAAAAGGCAGCATGGAGTGCCTCATTAGAGGAGTTATCAGCATGAAGAATTGATGAAGTCAGAGGAAAAGCTGGTTTTGGATGGGAGCACTCTCCGTCACTAAACCTTTACCACAGCTGCAGCCGTGTGGGGCTGTTTGAGGCCAGGGTAAGCTACACAAGAGCACTCGAGATGTTCTAAAGAAGCCTTCACACCTTTCCAACAGCGACCAGCTTGCGGCAAGATCAGTCATTCCCCAAGATCAAGCTCAGCATCCAGCTCAGGGTGGACTAGCCTGCTCTTGGCAGGATTTGCTCCCCAGAAAGCCTTGGGAGCCGGGTTAAATACAAGCGAGGAAGCCAAATGAAGGAAGAGTGGCTCGGTGCCATAATGTACAGATGGCTTGAGACTGTTTCTGCTGATGACCGACGTGGAGTGATCTTGGTCTGGCTCCAGTCTGTCAATGATATCATTGTTTGAAACAAAACCCTCTTCCCCATGCTGCTGTGCTGCTCCCTGGAAGGGTCCTGCCGTGCAGAGCTGACATTATAGGGCAGTGTGGCTCTTTTGCCACATCGAGATGCTGTGCCAGGAAGGACACATACTTTGCACGTGAGCTGATGGCATTCAACGGGAGAAGCAGGCTGAGGGTGTGGGGCAAAGCCCAGCTTTCTTGGCAGGCGGCCGCCCCTGTGGCACTCGGGGACAGCGCAAGAGTGTGACCTCCAGCTCATCCACCCACCACAGAGGAGCAGAGAAGCAGCTGGGGGGAGAGGGGTTGCACTACACACCCAAACACTCCCAAAAACAGCAGAAGGAAAGCTGGGGCCTTTCTTGCATGACCATGTTCATTTGAGGGACTGCATATTTCCCAGCTGCTCTGGAGAACCTCACCCCTATTTTGCTGACAAATCGGAGCAGTTTTCTCTCGCCTGTGAAACATCACTTGCTAGCACAAGTGTCAGAGGGGCTCTGAGCCCTCCATCCCGGGGGACAACAGCGAATGTGCTCGGCTCCACCAGGCAGAGATCACCCATGAGCACTGGGAGGGCCCCAGCGGCACACTGGTGCTCTCGCTAATTGGAGCAAAAAGGATTTTTTATAATTTGGTGCCATGAGCAACTTTGTTTGGGTTCATTTTACAGAGGGGCTAGTCTGCATTAACAGCTGCCAATTTAAAGACACCCGTGAGTATGTAGGAGACAGACATTTTTTTATTTCCTCCCAAAAAACAAAAGCTAAATGGCCCATGAAGCTCTCATGAGAAACATCGACTCTTAATTTTTCAGTCGTGGGACCAAGAAAAGTGAAGCCTGCAATCTCCTACATCTCTTCCCCATCCCTTTCCTCAAATCACAATAAATCTGTCCAGTCAAGCTGCCAGCATCTGGGGGTGGAGGGAATTGACTCTCCCAAGAAAGTTTAGACGTCAGATTTCCATCTACAATTTGTGGTCCCACTCCATTGCCTCTCAGCAGGATCCAAGTAGGGTAAGAAGGGGAATTTGACCCCTTACCTCCCAGACACTTAAATGTTCCCTAAAGTCAGAACTGATTATCAAAACCTGAGACAACTCCATCCTGAACACCACCAACACGTGACCCACGGCAACACGAGCACGCAGGCCTGCTTTCCATACCCCCACTAGTGGGAAATCAGAGATTTCACAACTCTAGAATCCTCCAGCCAAAACATGACACTTCATAAAATCAACGAAATCCAAAATTTTTTTTCTTGATGAGTTTCATCCAGACAAAGCCTGGAGCTCTTACACTCCTTTCCTCAAGAGCCTTTGCTGATGTATCTGAGAACATATTTATTGTGTGAACAACAGCAGTTTGGAAGGAAAAAGTAGCTTTCCAGCTATTGTGGTGGAAGTAAACTAGCTATTTGTAATGCCTGGGAAAGCGTCACAGGTTGAAGACTCTCCATCCCCTTTTGCCATTCACATCATCTGTGACATTCACTGTGTAAATCATGTTACAGGACCCAAGCAAAATTTATCACATAGTCCCTTGGCTTACCAATAGGAACCTTAAAAGTTGCCTGGAGAGGAAAAAGGCAATTAAATAAATGGGGAAACTGGCTGATAACAAGTCAGGGAGCAAAAGATTTAAAGGGCTTAATTTCCTCATCTCTTCCTCCCTGCTCCACTCAGGGAAATCACTGAATATCCCCAGGGAATCAGGAGGCTGAAAAGCAGCAATGGCTTTCCAGGTCCCAACCCTGTTTTTCTGATGACTGCAAGAGACAGTAGAGCAGGATAAACTCAATTTCCCTCCTTCAGATAACCTTTACTCCTCCCCATGCAGGAAGCCCGTTAGACACCGATGATGCACAGCACATCAGTAGAATAACCTCATATATCCTTCCTGCTCAGAGGTGGGCAGCAACCTCCCCTCTTCCTCACTCAGTTGGCAGAAGAGGCCCTGAAAACGAACAAAAGCATGAAATGGTAAAACACAAGTGACACACAGATCTCTTACTGCACCACTGAGAGCATCGAGCAGGGCTAGCGTGCTCATCACCTACCCAGGTGGGGCCAGAAGACATTGGAAACGATATTTCTCCTTATCAGATCTAGTTGCCTAAAAATAACTATCTGGATTGCTCCCGAGGTCAGACCAGATGAGCTTTGGGCTTTCTTTGCAGTGACCTCAGCCAGTTGCTGCACATCCCCACTGGGGCTCATGCCACCAAGTGTCCCACACTATTGTGGCTGCTGCGGGCGGGTGGGGGCCCAGATACACCGCTGGAACACAGCAGTGCCCGGAGCTGCCCGTGGGATTCACCCCCAGGCAGAGACCTCCCCTGGAGAAGGCTCCGCTAGCCCTTGCATCTTCCAAGTCTGCTCTCCCCATGAGAGGCACAAAGAAGAAGAGGAGAGGGAGGAAAGTCTTGCTGATGCTTTTCCTGCACTCAGGTAAGACTACTAATTCCATGCAGGTTTCTGCTGTGAAAATACGAGGTCTCCTCTCCACTAGAAGGAAAAGGCTCGCACCAAGCAGCACTGCCACACATGTTCAGAGCGTCTCAGCATCCCCTCCCTGTTTGGCTTAAAGCTGCTTTTTATTAACAAATGCAAATGCCTTTTTTAAAAGTCATTTTTCATCCAAGGTTTGCAACTCAGATTCTTCCGTTCCTAAGCTCCAGCCAAATTTAAAGCTGCTTTATAGGCATCTCTCCATATATTTGTTGTTTGTGCAGCTTTGAGCTTTCTAATCCTGCAGCTGCAAAACATAGTTTTGAGTCATTTAAAATAAGCCTGAGCCGTTTGGGGGATACACTTTTGTTGTTATTCAGAAATGTTAGCTAGTGTTGTGAACTCTACTTGGAACTACAGTGTGGTTCTGCCTTCTTATCAAACTCCTGAGCAGGAAATAATGCAATATTAACTGCCAATGCAATAATTGTATTTGTAGCTATATGAAGCCCAAACTCAGATGTGTCTGAGCTTATTACAAAACAGAGTTGTGTACAGTTCTGAAGAAAGATATGCAATAATTTCTGTTTCACCTCTGTGGATGAACACAATGTCCTTTTCACATGGAATATGAAATCACAGCCTTGGTGTGAATATTTCTTCCACATACCAAAAACCACGTTTCTTTCAAAGCTAGTGCATGCCTACCAAAGCCATACAGATTATGACTCCTTCCCCATCTTTCAAAGCAAGCTCATATTCTCATCAGCTTTTTCTCTCCATAAGGAGAGTAGTGAATGTGTAGTGAAGCTGCCTAATCCACCGAGAACATCACTTACAACAGTTTACCTAGCTTGGCATATCCCCTTTCTAGCTTTAGGAACTATTGGGTAAATCATGTCCCAACCAGATCTGAATTATGCCCATCATTTCATGCTTTCTTGAGTGATGGGAGTCTGGGATGTGGATACAAGAGTAAAATGGGAGCCAGGTGGGTGCATTCAAACCCCTGTGCTGAGCCCAGGGACAGAGGGGGAGCAGAGCACCAACCTTGGCAGCAAAGCTGGTTTCCAGAGGCTCCTCTAAACTAGGTCAATTAAATGACCCAGAAGTCTGGGACTTACTTTAATTTTAAAAGCCTCAGCTTCCTTCCTTAAATTTGCAGTTCTGTTATATCCACTTTCATGTGAACTCAAAACCAGGAGCAGCCAGGTTTCAGGTGGTTTTGAAGGCACACTTCTCCCTTCAGGGATTTCTTCTTCTTTCCCACCATCTGGGTGCCCAACAAATCCTTCAGAAAAGTAGTCTCGGATGCTGCAACTACTCAGTACCCCAAACCTCAGCTAGGACCTCAGGCTCCCCTAAAGACAAGCAATAGCAGTGCTGAGGTCCTGGGGGACCTGAGGAGCCCAGGTTTTAGGCTTCATGTTTTTGTTTGCTTCATCATTTGTCTTTTGAGTGTCTCTAAAGTACTTCTACACCTTAACAAGTCTGGTTCTCCAGGGCCTCTCATCTAATCAAGTTTAGACTTGCATTTTGGGATTGTGCCATCACCTTTCTTGAACAAGGACTTGAGGCCTGGCGAGACTCCCACGTGAAGCACTGCTGCCTATGAATCACTTGCATTTTCCACAGAAAAGAAAAATAAAAACCTCCAAACCACTTGCCATATTTCATCAATCCTGGTAAGGCGATTCATCCCACAGTGGAAGTGTGTGCACACACTTAAGCCTGTGTGTATACATCTCAATGAATGAAAATGCATTTCAGGAAATAAACACAACAGAAACCTTCTGTTATTATAATTCTGTTTACTAACACCAGCAATGAGTTTGTTTGCACTGGAAATAGCACAGCACTGCTCCCGCAAGGCACCTGGAGGTTATGTCATCATTCTTGGAGCACAAATGGATTAATTCAGCAAGGATCCTTGCCCTTGCAGCTTCTACTGTGCCAGAAATAAATTCACCTTTGCATAATAATTGCAGAATATGCAAGACCTGACAGTCTTGCAGTCTTGCAGAATATGCAAGACCACCAGGAAGGAGAGTCCCAGCAGCTTTAGCTGTTACGTTGCTTCCAGGTCCAGTTCAGAGACTGGCATTGCTGACCACCATCATCAACAACAGCTTTTTCTTTCCTGCACTAGGCGGGACTGAGCTCGCCATACTTATGCTCCCCAGTCTCTTCTCCACATCTCTTTTCCCAGATGAGAGATGCCAAAACACGCAGACTTTATAGCTGTTTCTGTTTAGCTCTGTGCAGGTGCATGACTGCCTGGGAAATGTGTTCAGCTTTACCAGCTCTGAAACTCCCAGTACCTTATGTGGCCTATCACAGAAAACACCTCATAGGATGTACTCACCTTATTTTAGCGAGACGACAAGTCAGAATGCAAGGCACAAGCACACTTACCCATTTTTCTCCAATTCCAAGATGAGCTCCTGGCCTTCTGCCTTTATCTTAACTTCAGCTCTGAAGGGATGCTGCATGCAAAAGAGGCGGTACCTGTTACTCATACATCATCATTATTATGAACACATCCAGAAACACCTTAAAACACTCCTCATTGCAGGGAAAGTCTTTAACCTTCAGACCTGGAGTGCCGGGGAAGGCAAGGGACAGACTGTGGTGGCTCCCAGCACCAGGCACACTGCTGCATCCCCACGGCACAGCCGTGCTGGCGCAGAGCCGGGAAGCAGTACAGGCACGCTGGTGGGATGCCGTACCTGAGCTAGGGACCCTGGTGTCTCAGGGGGAAGGATGGAGGCTCAGACATGGCAGCAAGTCCTGGTGCTAGAGCACCAGGAGATCCAGCTGGGTGGGAGGGGTGCACTGCACCCCCTTCCCCTGTTCACCATGCTCAGGACCACATCACAGGACATCCCAACTTGCCCCAGAGGTTTACAAGTCAAATATATGAGCTAGCTTCCTTTGTTGTCCCAGCAGAAAATGGCATTTTTAGGAGCCTATTTCAGGACAAGAGGAATCACGCCTCAAAGATTTTCAGAATTCCTTTACTCCCAGAAAATGCCAGTAAGATGCATGCAGTGGGGTCCCTTAGACATCTTTAGCTCTAGCTGTTGCTCAGACAGTATTTCACAGCTGCTCTTGGATTAGTCCCAGGCTGTCAAGGGACTGGAAACCATGACAGCAACTTTCTAGTGCTCAAGTACATGGTCACGGCCCGGGTTTGCAACCTGCCCACAGCTCCAAAAGCAGACACAGGACAGCTAGCTCCAAGACCTACGGGTGTTAACAGGAAGGACCCTAGTTTTAGTGCAATAGCAAATGCACACACTAAAACCAACATTTTAAAAAAAAAAAAATATCATTCAAGAGAATGAAAGTATAAAATATACCTTCTAGAGGCCCAACAAGAAGGGCCTCTAGAGGTCTCCAATTTTACCTCCCTCAAAGCAGGACCACTAGCTAAAGCCAGCTGGGGGTTTCTGAGTCTGAAGTCTCTATTCAGCTGGAAGAAAAAAAAAAAAAAATCATAAAAATTGGCAAGATGATCAACCCATACTATTTCCTAATTCAGTGTTGGAGAGGATTTTGCAGACCAGATCAACTGGAAGTAAAATAAAGCAAGGCTGACTGACTAGGCTGTTCTGATGAAAGATCTATCATCCCAGAGATATGCTCGGGTGCTGCTTCATCAATTCCAAGCTCAGTTACAAACTTCTCCTTTCATCAGCTCCCTCCTCATATTTTGTTCATCTTTCCTTCAGTTTCTAGGACAGTGCACCAAGCCCACATAGATGATGCAAAACAAGTTAATACATTTATATATACAACAACAGCTAATTCCAAGGGGCTGAGTTTAGTTTACTGAATCGCAGGTGCTCAGCACATCTCAGGGTAGGTCTGTTGCTTCGTTAACTAACATGTAAGCAATGGAGGTTGCCTCGCCCATAACTGGGGAGGTCTGAGGGTCTCCATCATCATAAAAGTCTCTTCACAAAGCTTGGGCAAACATCATTATTATTAATAATGCTTTCCCTTCTCCTTCAATAATCTCACTACTTAGAGTCCATCAATCGCTGTGTAACTGAAACATCCCAGCTGTAGGCTTTGCTAATGCTGGTTTTAGAGCCAACAGGAACTTGCCTGAAACAAACCAAGTGCGACCCCTGAGACCCAGTAAATTTCTATAAGGGGAAATGCTGTCCAGATGTATTTGTATCACTATCAATAATAGAACCAGAACTTCCAGAGGCACCATTGCAAGAATTTAATAAAATTAACATCATGAGAGAGTCATTGTAACTATTTTTTTTTTTTCATATGATACAATAAAAAGTTTGAGAAAGTCTCATCATCATATGGAGAGAACAACCCCCAAAATAACAACACCTGGGGAGATGTGATGATTTGTCTTTAGTATAATGCCGTAGCTTCTCTTTTTCTGCTTCACAACAAAAAACACCCCATCTGAATTTCCCTCTTTCATTTGATTACACAACTGATAGTTTCTTGACTGGGGCAACACAAACACTGGAAAGTTGAAGTTGAACTGCCAGTCATGGTTGATGTTAAGTCTGCTACTCCAGTACTTCTCAGAACAGCTGTGGAGTAACACACCACTTCATCCACGTAAGAGACAGAGGAGAGATCTCCATCCATATCTATGGTGCCTAAGACAGTCAGCCACACCTGAGCTGCTGGCTGGCTTTTCTTAGCGAAGCACCCTCACAGCTGGCATTCATCTCCTCCTAAAGCAGATGCTTCTATTCTGCTGTTCCCTAAACGCCACTGACCGCATTGCCTCACTCCCCTTGCACAGACGTATGGCTCAGGTAGACTTGATCCAGGCTTTAAGGCTTGACAGAGGGCAAACGATTACAAGCCTTTGCACGGGGTGGACGCAATTCTCCAGGAGCAGCACCCGAGATGTGCCGGCCCCGCTCGCCCAGCCTTTCTCGGGATTTGCAGGAGCTGCAGCAGCTCCCCGTGCTGCAGAGGGGCTTTCTGGATCATCCCTGCGGTTTGTCAGGGAGCTTAAAATCAAAACGCACATCGCAACGTCCTGCGCTAACCGTGACATCGTTCCTCCCCTGCGAAACGGTACAGGGGTTTGAAAAGAAAATATAAATAAAGCGCTGGCCGCGACCTACCTTCTCGCTGCTGGGGCTCCCCAGGGCTGCCCAGCGCGGCACCACCACCTCGGGCTGCAGCTCCACGCCGGCGGCGACCGCTCCCGCTGGGGAGACACAAGAGGAGCCGCTCACGACCCCGACCCCCATCCGCACCCCCGGGAGTTAAAACAACACGAACCCGGGGCGGGAGGGGAGAGCTCTGCGCTGGTTGTAGGGGAAGCAGGAGGATCTCCCCACCAAACCACTCACCCTCCCGCTCCTTCCCGGGGGTCTCATGCAGCCAGAGGGACTTGCGCAGGGTGGGGGAGCGGCCGGCGCAGCCCCCCGGGCCGGGCACCCCGCACTCACGGGGCGGCGGCGGCCGCAGGAGCAGCGAGAGGGCGATGCCGCAGAGCAGCCCCCGGCCCCGCATGGCTCCGGGCAGCAGACAGCTCGCCGCCGTCGTCTCGCTGTATAAAGCCGCCTGGGGCAGCATTCTCCTCCCACCACAGGCACACACACACCCACCCACCGTGTTTCCAGAGGCGTCCTAAATCTCTCTGCTCCTGGGAAATGTGCTGCCCCTGGACAGCTGAAGGGATGTAGTGTGAAATTTGTTGTGCACATATAAGTGGGCAAAGTGAAAAGATGTTCACTGCATCTCTTCCCTTAAGGCAGATGGAGGGGATGGAGAAGGGCTTGGGAGCATCCACTGCTCATATTCCCTGTGCTGCCCTTCAAGGATATCCACTCATTCCCATGAGACTCCCAAAGGAACATCCCTGTCCTCCTGCATCCTTCAGGGCTAACCCATGGGTTGTGGTCCATGCATCACCTCTTTGCTAGTCCTCTGCCCTTCAGGGAGATGAGCACCCAGAGGACTGCCAGACACCGTGGCCTCGCCGCTGGGTTAGCCAGCATGGCTCAGGGTCACACCAGGAGAGGAGAACACAAGTTAGCGTGGCTGCGCCGAGGTTATGAGCTGCAAACACCTGAGCTCCATGGTGCTGTCGATGGTCCTTGCACACGCTGAGCCTGTGAAGAGCAATTCCCGTCTGTCAGATTATTTCTGCTGTGACTCCTGGCCAGTTCAACTGCAGCCACACCAGCAAGGCTGTGAGGCTGGACTGACATGCATGTTTATGGGGTCGGCTTAGAGTGGCAGGAAAACGCAATACCTCTTCATCATACTCTTTAGACAGCCATCCGTACAACGCAGTATCCGTATAACCCTTTCCATTCATCTCTATACTTAAAAGTGCTTGTGTAGGTGAACCACCAGGAAACCAGCTCAAGAAATGGGGAGAATTTATACCTGGCTGCATTTCAGAGTGTATCGGTACATGAGGCCGATAGAAAATTAGTACTCCATTTAGAATAAAGGTTTGCTAGATAATAGCAATGATTTTGTCTCTTGTCCAGAGGTTTATTTATGCTGTTGAAACCACTGAGCTCTCTCTTACTGAATGTCTTTTCTGTCTCCTGCCACTGTGCCCAAAGGAAATGTGACTGTTTCCACATGCAGATGCCATTTTGGTTTATGACTTTCATATATGGCCCCTCTCTCCTCCAACACTTCACACACCGAACCTTTGTGATCTTGTGAAGGTCACTTTATCCCTTATATCAGCCTGACAGAAGAAAGCTAGGACATCTCGGGCACACGTAGAGGGAATCTTCAGGGCGAGCAGGCTATAAATGACATTTTAGCTGACCCACAGACAGGCCACAAATTTCCATTACACAACTCAATCATGTTATTTTCCAGAGTAAAAATCCAGGGACCAGATTTTAGCTCTTTTCTAATCATATGCAGTAACTTGAAGGGAAACCTTGCATTTTTTGTTAACTCCCCCATTTATTTATAGCTGCCTGTAATATAGAAGAAAACAATGGCACTATTGTTGATGTCTTTATTATAAATAAGGAAAAATGCGACCCAAATTTAGACACAAATTTAGCTATTCTGCTTTCATCTCTGCATAAAATTTCTGTCTACCCAAAGGAAAAAAAAAAGCCTACTTTGATGAGGAGCATATATATTTGCACTGAAAGATTGTCTCAAATCTTCTCAGTGCAACAAATCTTCACAGGGATTGCTCCATATATTTCTCTAAAAGAAGATCAGCTCAAAAAAGCATAAAATGGAATAAAAGGGGCCTTATTTTAAGATTGTTAAAATACTTCGGCCAATAACTATCTGCTTGTGCTTTTTGTCAGCATTCAAGTATCATAAAAATGAAATACATGCAATATTTGCATTTGCTATATAGTGATATTTTTATTTCTGGTTCTTGGTAACATGAGAATTGATATCTTAATTTATAATCACCAGAAACTCCCTCTGTAAAAATATAACCACAGACTGTGCAGTTATATATAGTTTAATCTATATATACATGATATATCACTTACATTGCTGAGACGTTGTTGCCTGGAAAGGCTCAGGGTATTCCAGCCTTACTAACAGTGCTCAGATGCTGTAACGCTACCTGCCTCTGGCACAGGAAGAGTCAGATCCTGCCTCTACCCATCTCTTCAAAAAGATCTTAGGGAATAAATGGGACATTTGCCTCATTCAGAGAGCACGGTCAGGCTTTCGGTTATCTAGGAATTACATAGACTCAGACTCATTTCCTCCAGGATCCCAACTACCTGATTAAAAGTGTCAGCTGGGACTCTGGAAGTCTGTGCTCAGTTCCCTTATCTATTGCATGGCCTGTGATCAAGGGATGGACATACCTGTTAGCACCAGGCTCCGTGCAGCACCCAGAGCAAGGGTCGGTGCATGTCGTCCTTCAGTAGGTTTGAAAATTAGGTGTTTCAATTTCCCCCGGGCAAAGCTGCTGCGGACGCTTTTGCAGAGGGGTTTCTGCACTTACTTGACAGTTTGCAAGATGGTTTAATGCTATTGTTGTTAGTTGGAAAGTTGGAATTCACTATGTTCGTAGTAAATTAGGACTTAGCCACCTAGAAGGAAAGAGAAAGATAAATCTATAGAGGAGAGTGCCTGTGCAAGAAACAGATTTATGCGGAGAATGACTTGGACATGTATCAGACTAAAAGCTCAGTAATATTTCATTGGAACTCTCTCTTCAGAAATGGGAAAGGTTGTTGAAGGAACTGCTCTGAAAAGCCTCCTGCTGACACTGGAGAAAACGTTAGCAAGAATCAAAGTCTTAGAAGGACTTTTTGTCCTGTCTAACCTCTGCATTACAGACACTCACAATGATGAAAGAAATTTTATGTCTTTGGCTGACTTGCGGGGAATGTGAAATCTTCCGTTTTTCCCAACATTTTTCTCCTTCAGATCACTTGAAATGATCAAAGGAGGAAGGCTGTGAATCTGCGAAGAGAACTGGTGATTTAACAGCCAACTTCATTATTCGGTGTCTTAACAGTTGAGAACAGCTTCGGCTGACTCAGAATCTTCTGTATAACTTTGGGTTTCCACCACCCATGTAGGACAGTGGCAATACTTGGAAGAGCCCTAGAGCAGCTGTCCTGCCAAAGAGGGAAAAGTGCTGTAAGATGATCAAGTACTAGACCAGGGCTTGTCCCAATGTGCTGTTAGTGAAATAATATCAAAGCACTCTCTACGCCTGTTTTAAAGGGTGGGTCACTGCTGCTACTTTTGCTTCGTTCATACAGGCAAGTGAACTTAATGGTAGAGGTCTGTATATGCAGACACGTTGCATCTTTTTAACTGTATTTGTACATGTAAAGCATTGCAGTCCTCCCCATGCTGCCTGCAATCTTCTCCAAAACAACAGTGATCATACTGAAGTAGTTTATTCTTGTAAGAGAAGAGGAACAAGTATAACAGCACAAGGGCTTTTAGTAACGTCCAATCCATAAAACTGCCCAGTAACTTTGGAGAAGAAAGTTGTCTCTGCAGATGGATAGCCACAGGCAGAGATGCAGCAGGGACCACTACTAAATGTCTTTAGACTTTTACAGCAGCAGGAGGAAAACAAACTTTGTTTGGAAAATCTGTATCTGATTTGTTTTTCAAGCTGAGAAGCATGCAAGGTGATTTTTGGTTTAGATTAAGGTGACAGCAGAGAAAGAAGAAAAGAATTATCTTATAAGAGAGTAGAATATGTCTCTCTCACATCTCAAATACCCTCTGCCCTGCCATGAGGAGGACACATGGTTGCCGTGGGACTGGCCCTGCCTATGACCCACTTCACACGTTTCAAGAGGAGAAATAATAGCACAGATACTTGGCAACTTTGGGAATCTGCCTTTAGGAAATAAGTTTGAAGGTGGACTGAAAATTATCTATAAAAGGGAACTAGAAACCTCTTCTATCACAAGAGAATTCCTCCGTGCGGGACTGCCAGACCATGCTAAGGGAGATTCAGAGGAAGCCAGATTTGGATGGGTTGTTTGTACAATTTTCATTTCTGTGAAGTAATGAAGACACAACAGTCTTCAAGAGAGCTGAGCTGAGGGCTGGGTCCCATGCCATAGACCTGCAGACACAGATCCCGTATGACTGAATCAGAACTTTGGCTCTAGCTAGAAGGGAAGGAGGGATCTGCCCTACATTTTGTTTCCCTTTAATATATCCCAGACATGTTAAACCTCAGTCTTTTCTTCTAGCCTTCGTGGTACTAAACAGAACAGATAGCTACTGAGGTACAATACTGTGTTTTCCTCCAGGAACTGCAAAGGTCCCATTAGCAGACAGATGCTGCACAGCAATTGCCAAATCCCTCATCCCACTGAAGCTCGCCCCGAGCTATCGGCACCAGGTTCACACCAGGTTCACCAGGGTACAGCCGAGCACCTCCCTTCAAACATTGCTTCAAACATTGGACACTCCCATGTAGGAGGAAGTAAATTGGTATTTTTCCATGGCAGGCAACCATTCTAGATTCTGGTGCACTGAAATATGACTTATATCCTACTCCGTAGTATATAAAAATGGGAGAAGAAGAAAGTTCAGTCTAGAGAATAATCCCACAAACAGCTGTTTTATACCCCGAAACAGACTTGTGTAGGAATTAGTACATTTGCCCACATGCATTCCTGCAGGCCAGATCAGCTTTCAGTGAGAAGATAATTTAGAAACAGGCATTTTCTACTATTTATAAGACTTTCCTCTTAATGATTCATCTGTACTGCAGATGCAGCAGGAGCAGGGGGCTATTTACAACACAGTTGCAACGTGTAGGGTGGACAGGATTTACTCATGCTTTTGTGTTCTTTAATGACAAAATGCAGTAGTTCTCAAATGAGAGGTTTTGATCTTGTACTTCGAAAACGGAGTTATGATCCATTTCCAGAAGCAAAAAAGCATGAAAATCTTGATACTAGGTTGAAAATTTAAAATGCAAAAGAATCCAGAGGGTATCTACTCTACAAGGATTTAGGATTAGCTTTTGAGGCGTATGGAAATTTCATTTGTGCCTGTCTTTATCAATAATGCAGTCTCAGTGGATATAGAGGCTTAAGCTTCAGGTTCAACAGGATGCTCAGGGTTCAACAGATGCAGTGTGATAACCCATAAAGTACAGGATGTCCTATATGAGGTGGTCAACCTAGCTTCCTCTGAATCATTCCTTAGCATCCTCTGGCAGCCGAGCATGGATGGACTTCTCTATCCATGGCTTTTACTTCTTCCCATATTTCTGTGGTAGCTGGATTTACATAATTATAAATACCCACACGCATATATACACACATATTAGTAGCCCAAATTGTCTGAAAAGGTGACTTCAGCTTGTCATTCTAGGCATGTGCAGCTTAGCTGCACGGTAAGTCTGTGAATTACATGAATTATGATTTACCTGTCCCCACTCAGTTCAATGTCTTCTTCCAAAATGAAGCACTAGGGATACATTGTTCAGGTGAGTTTATTTAAATACATCAACAGCAAAAGAACAGGATTCCCAGAAGAAAATGACCCTCTACTCCACAAAACAGGGGATGAAAAAAAAAAGTAATATTAATTACAAATTTTGGCCAAAAAATTTGGATTTCATGACTCCCTCAAGTTCAGTACAGATGCTCTATTAAATGCCTTTGATATTCTTCAGAGAATTTGGCATTCTCTGGAGAATTCTTTGCAGTGCTAACTATGCTCAGGGATCAAGTCACAGCCCACTAGTGTAAGTCACGGGGCCAGATCCCAACTATTTTCTTCTCTCTGGGTGCTACCATGCCTCATCACACCTTCTGGATGATCCCATTTTTATTAATGGAACTGGTTGCAGACCAAGATATTACTGAACTGATCTCATTTTTCAGTGCATTATATAGCGGTTATACCAGAAATACAGACTACAGTTAAAAATTAACCAAATTAAACTTCAAACTGTCTCATCAAAGGAAAAATATCAGGCGTTCCAGAATCATTCTTGACGTCACTTTCCAGGCCTTAGAGTATTTTACTGCAGCAAGAATTACATTACAGTCATAAACCAGAATTACTTCACTTGCTAAAACTCCTAAAGTAATACCTACAAAATTATGGCAAATGCCTATTTGGGCATTAAAAGGATGTGCTTAAACACACCTCTCCTCAGGAAAGCACATTATCACATGCTTAGAGCTGAATTCCTGTGTAAGTGCTTCCCTGAGCCATTGACCTCCCCAGATCTGTATGTGATCTCTCCAAATACAGAGATCATCAGATTCTTCAAAATGACCTGTACAGCTTGCTCAAGCTACATGGGTTTTCTATTGAACGCACCACCTGAAAAGATAATGTTGAGGAAATCATTTATTCCCCATTCTATAATATTTCTCTGCATTATAGTCTGTTTTAAAAATTACAATTCTCGCAACAACTTTACTTCTTCCTCATCGCTGTCAGTTACATTGACTAGGTGGATGCTGGAGGGAGTAGATGGGGTGGCTGACAAAACCTCCTCCAATGATCCAACGTCCAGCTGTGGTAGGGGACTTAAATACCGCTCCTCGTTGCAACTGTTGTGACAGGACACTACTTCAAGGCTCTCATAGCTGTGGTGGTCCTCATGTGTGCTTTCTTCTGGGTATTCCTTGAAAGGATAGTCTCTGTCCAGAGCTGAAAACATCACCTCCTGTCTTTCGTACCTTTCTTCATAAATGCTAAGGCATTCAGGCACTGAGCTGGAGAAATTCCCACAGCCAAATGGAGGTCGGCTGAATGGGCATGTGCTGCAATGAAAGAGATTGAAAGTCGGCTTTCAGAAATGCAGATTGCCTGGACTTCCATTCAGCTAAGAAAAACAGAATGACACTAATGTTCTATGCTACTCAGCTTATCCTCTTGAAATGTTCAAAACACGTGTACTTTAAAACCATACCTAATTGAAACACTGGGGCCATAACAAGAGTCGTGTGTAGATTCCATATGCACCTCTTCATGCTTGATACGTGTATGACGTTGCTTTGAAAACAAACACTAACCCCATTGTATTTATCAGTGAAATAATATGGATAAACCAGCATCTGATAAGCCTGCAGTATGTTAACCAACATACTCAGAACACTAAAACAAAGCATTAAAAGTAATTTTGTGTTATTTCTGTATGCCAAAAATTGTGAAAGAGCTGGGGCAAACCACTCTTATTTATTCTTTGAGTCAACTCTGGTGTAATTATTGTAATTAAACAGGAGGACTGTATTAGGATCCTTGTGCCCAATATGGGATTGCCAGTGTTAGCATTTAAAGAGTATAAAATGATAATTTTTTAAAAAGCAACCATATAGTAGATTGCAGGAAGTTAGTCTGTCAAATGTAACTGTATTCCTCTGGTGTCAGAACCTGATGCAGAATGACACACCTATTGTAATTTACATAGTGTTACAGAAATTCACTACATTGTTAAGAAAACAACGTATGTGAAGAAGTAATAGAGCTCTATGGTGCAGACATTATAAAGACACTGATACAATGTCTATTGAGGTTTCAAGATGACTTGAAATTCAATAGATCTTTCCAATCTAACCTTTAAATTGTAGTGCAGAAATCTGCAGACATACATTTGCACTGTCAATGTTACTCAGAAATTATGATTCTTGTATGCAAGAAATGACTTTATAGGAACTGAAGTTATAAATCATTGTATTACAAAGATCCTGGCATTAGCAAAGCTGGCAGCCTTCAGACGTCCATTAACGTGGGAACTCAGAACAGTCTTTTATGGTACAAGAACACTCTACTCTCTCAGAGGCCTCACAAAACTGCCTAATTTCAGAGACCAAGGGCTAAGCAAAATTCATCTTTAGCAATTTTGGGAATATGTGCTCTGTGTTTCTTTAAAGGACCTCAAAAATAGAAATATCATGTATTGGACTTATCAGCTCATTAAGTTCTTTTGAGTTTGATAGGTCATCATCAGCCCTAATTTATGACCAGGTAGTCCTATTGCCATAGGAACATACTGGTTGTTAGCATTAGTAGGAATTAGCAATAATGGAAGAATTAAAGTCTAATAGTCATAATAATTTGTTATGCTTGATTTTGCACGCTCCTGAACAAAAAATGATGCCTTACCAAGAATAAGCACGGCCATGGGTTTTTGAAATGAGAGCACATCAGCAGGCTATCGGACTTCCTGCGTTTGAGCAGCATGCCTGCTGCTGGGAGGGCACTGGTCCTTTGTGCATGCTTATCTTAGGAAATACCCACGGGATACTACACGTGTAAATTCTTTGATTGGGTGATCTTCTCTGACTGACTACTCAGAGACTGTGAGAGAAAAACTAGGAATTACTACTTACATAAGAATTCTGAAGACATTTCCCACCAGGCTGGATTTCAGAAATATTGGTAGTTATGACAGCTGCAATCATAGTACCCAGGAGACATCTCACACACCTACTGTAATTCTATCTGATCATTTTCAAAATATATTTACACTATCTCTACCTAATGCTTTTCTGTAGAAATCAATTGCACTTAGATGCATAAAGTGGAGAGATGATACTTCTATTTACGGTGGGCTTGGGAATGCCAGTTACTGCAATAGTACTATGGAGCCTTCAATAACTGGGCATACATTACGAGCAGCCTCAGGCCAGCAGGTCCCACCACACAGGAGCTACAGGAAGGTACGAGTACCTTTCCTTCTGAATGCTCCATCTGCTTTCTGTTAAGTCAAAAGTCCCTCTGACTTTCAGCATTTTTTCTTACTGGTATTGAAATGAAGGGTTTCATTACCTTGAGGGGAAATAGTGAGATCCAGGAACAAAGTAAGGGTGGTGAAATGAAAACCGAGGAGGTACTCCAAACAGACTGGCTGGCTGGCCAACAGGAAGAGACTCATAGAGATGTGAGTGAAGAAAAGGGGTAGCTTGGGGAAGAGGTACACCTCTAGGAACAATAGAAACCCCTGGGTACTCCTTTGGGGGCTCACTATTAGAGGCAGAAAATCTGCCATTAGCATTGGTTATGTTACTTGGGCTTCTGCTGAAGCTCTCAATGAAAAGTGGTGTAGATCTCTTCAGGGAGCAATTGATCCCAGATGATACATTAAGAGCTTCTGTTTGAGCAGGTTCAACAAAGTGCTGTGGTGAAATTACAGGGCGCAGGGGCAGGGTTGAAGATGGCACAGCTATTGACGTGGTGCTTGCACTAGTAGTCTGGAAAAGCGTAACTGGACCAGCATGTTGAATGGAAGAAGCCGGCAGACGGATTGCAGAAGGAGCTTCACCTTTAGGAAACAGAACAGTTATTTATCAGACATGAATAGAGGAAGAGATTTCATAAACAGCAGCATAGCATGCCAGAGGAGAGCCAGAACCATTTCCCTCAAAACATTTTCTAGCCATTACATCCTTGCAACTCACAGTCATACACTGCTTGGCCTATGTGTGTTCTGACAGATGGGTTTGGAGCCCACACATTCAAGGACAACATAACATAAACTATACTAGGGTAAGAAAACAAAAAATACTGTATTCAGTCAAATTTACAGAAGGAGTTCAGAAAGGATCACACCACTAACTCAGAACTTCACCAGAACAAAGCTGAATGCTCTCTTTTATATCTCTGAATATAACCACATGGCATAAACAGGCATTTCATTTTCCTGCCTCATTAGAAAGCGAGCAGCCCTCGTCAGTATGCTTAAAAAGAAAAAATGCCATTGCCGGAATCTAAGCTATTTGTTGTTGAAATCCACTATCCATGAACTAACAGAGCTCTCTCAATACAAAACATGCAGGTCAACTCTTACCATTGCCTGTGGGCTCTCATGCTACAACGTATTTCACTGCTCATACTGATTTCTTACAAAAAGGAGGACCCTTCCAGGTTAGGTGCAACTTTTTAATGCATTCCTTCTGTAACTCTATTTTTGTTTGTATAAAAGCTGAGCTATGTGTGCTCAAACTGTGGGCATGTGCAAGTTCAAACAACTACATATAGAACTATTCCAGGTGTGCATAGGTACCTGAGTAACTCTTCATGGAAAATGTGCAAATGAAAAATTTCTTTTTCAGATGTAGTGACTGCTTTAACATTGCAGCACACACCTTACCAACACCCTACTAACTTTCTTTCTGATGTCCTTGGTGACAATTCTGTCTGCTGTCTCTTGCAAGCGGTCTAATGGTGCCGTCACTCCCACAGGACACTAACATCAGAGTGGAGGTGCCATGGACTAAGCTAATGAGCTTTTTCAGGCTTAGTAGAGCGGGATAGAGCACTAGTGCAGTTAGATCTGGTGAGGTAAGACATGGGCGAGGTGGAGACAGAACAAGAAAAAGAAACAGAAACAGCTGTAGCTCAACAGGAAGCATGTGCTGAGTAATAGACATCCACAAGGACCAAGAGGTAGGAGGGGGGAACCAGGAGCTATGAAGACAATAGCAGGGATCTGTGGGCAATGAAGAAGCCAGAAGAATTTAAGAGGCTGAGAAAACAGTAGGTAGAGAATAGGAGGCAGAGGAGCAATGCAGAGGAGGACTGACAGAAACAATGGTGTCAAGAAAGGCTGAGCAATTGTTTTAACTATATCTACACTACTATATGTATAACTTTTACTACAATAGGTAAATTCCAAATTCTTAAAATCATTCACTACTGAAAACTCACAGACTGGAAGTCCAATACTGTTCTTAACAGCGGGGATGACAACAGAGTAAGCAGGTGACTGGAAGCGACAAATGCCAGCTGGGCTTGTAGTGATGATACTCTGGGAAGTGCTGGAAAATACAGCAGAGACAGGCAGTGGAAAACGCTTCCTTTTGCCTGGTCGTGGTTGATAAACCCAACCTGTCAGAGATGAAAAAAGATGAAGACATCCAGTTTTTGGGATGGCTTCATTCTTTATGTAAAGCTATGATACCTGTAATTCTGAAGTATCTTTGAAAAATTAGTCCAAAAACTGCTCCTATAGTCAATAGCCAAACTCCATCTGTTTCAGTGAGCTACCAAATGGGACATTTTATCAGAAGTGGACATTGTTATAATAGTACTAAAACAAAACTGTTTGGGAGACAAAGGAATATGGAACAGTGGGGAGTGACATGGCAGAGCTGAGGAAAGCGTGTTAAGGAGAACATACCACTGTACCATGGGCTTTCAGTATGGAACAAAAACATGACTTTGTTCAAAACGTGGATCTTTCCTGATGGTTTCCTTAACCCCTTAAGTCTCACATATACCTGCAGGTTGGTGGAGACAATGGAAAATATGACACACTAGGAATCCTGTATAGATTGTGGAGGAGTAAGTTTACCTTTGACTTACAACATAAATCAAACACTAACACGTATAAACATATTATGAATTTACACTGTGCAGCTTTGTTTCTCACATAGGCCAACTCTTAATGCTACATTAAAGAGACTTTTTTTTGTTTGTTGGCTTTTTGAAGGGTGAAAGGAGAGAAGGAGAGTGCTGCTCTTGTCTTTTGCTTGTTTATGACATATTTGTCAGATCTTGCCTACCAGGATTCGCCATAACCACGAACTGGCAGGATCATGAGACCTGGTATCTCAACAGCTTTTAAAAAGAGTGTTCAAGTGCTTATGCTCTGTTTTCTTGAACAGAAATGTGTTATGGAGAAATGAATTTGTTAAGGGTACACATTTTTAACTCTTTTGACAAGAGGCTGAGAAACAACATCTTCCACACCGTTATTTGTGAATCTCAAGTCTACACATTGGAGAATCCCACCGAACACAATGCCGTTTGTGCTTCTGGTGGCATTTCCCTTTCCTGCTTTTATGGAACAGATGCATGTGTCATCACAGGCCACCTGGGCAACTCTTTCTGGAGCATGTAAAATGAGGCAGCAGGCCATGTTCACAATAAACCCGTATCTGGCCATTGGACTACTAAAGCTTTCAGAAGAGCTGCCTTAGCTGTGGTAGTCTAGGACCATAAGAAACATTAGAGGCTATGAAGGATGAAACATCATTTTGGATGCTTTAAATAATTAATGGGCTTTCAGGCACTTGGTAGCTGACAGAAGGACTGCCTGCTTGACATTTTTGTAATTGTTTTCTCACTCTATTGCTAGCTCTAATGAAAGAGATCCATTTTTCAAAAAAACTTGCAATTCTAAAGCATTCAGGTAAATAAATACATGTTTACCAGGAAATTCCTCTCTGTGCCTCTGTTTTATTTTCTGAGCTTCATCATAATAGGGCTGCTTCTGCTCTTCAGTCAGTTTGCTCCACTCCAACCCAAGCTGAACACTGATCTCTGCGTTATTGGCAGCTGGGTTAGCTTTTGCTAAGGCAGGCCGGTGAATCCTAGCCCACACCATAAATGCGTTCATCGGACGCTTTACATGGCCACTTTTGTCCTTGCTAAATGGAGTATCTGGCATACCTATGCAACAAAAGGAGGAATGACGATCATGTTCCAGGCAATATATGCAATGCAGGTTACATGCAATAGTACATCAAGAGGATATTTGGCAACAGTCAAAAGAATCACCAGAGCTTTGGAAGACATGAAACTCGATGCACATTTGGAGAGCAGTTCCTAGAAAAATAACTAAGGCTAAGGGAGTATCCTTCACTAACCTTCACTGAACCACTGCACAAGGAATCATTTACCTGGCTTTTGTTACATATTATTTAAAGGAAAAAAAAAAATCCTATGGGACTGCCGGCACACTGGTTTGGATTTCATTTGGCTAGACTATTTTCTTATGAATTTATAGACTAAGCATTGTGCAGCATAGACCACATCACTGCAAATTTGTCATTACCACCAGAACTCTGCATCCAAAGCCCTAACGATGCAGGGACCAGATCTAATGATGGTACAGCAGTTAGGTCCCACACCTCTGCAGTCCCTGGCTTCTCAGCTGAGGTTGTTGCTGTTCTGGGTTTCCGGTTGGTTGTTTTTTTTTCCCCTCTCTCACTCTTTTCTCAGATTTGGACACTCATTTTGCCAGAGAAACCTATGTTACCGAATCACTGTTAGATGACACCCAGCTTTTGCTCTGTAAACACAGACTGCACTTAAATTGAGCTGGTGACATGATGAACGCTCAGATCCCTCACAACTGATCCCTAAGCAAGCAATTTCCTCTCTGGAAAAGGCTTAGAAATTAACTCTTTCACATTATCAATAAAGGACAAAAGTCTTCTAGTATTTAAGACCTTAAGAGATTAATTTTGAAAGTCTAGATATCTTTCAAAAAATATAAGCTTCTAATTCAGATGTTTCAAAATGTTTCTCATTTAACATGTCCAAATTTTCCCAGAGAGGTATATGAGTGCTTCGTAGCTTTAAAAATCAAGCAGATTCCTGATCTTAAATTTGCAATCACAACCCAATGCAATTCTGAACAGTTATAAGGGGTTTAATATAGTCAGGGAGCAAGTGGACAAAACCACATTGATTTTAACAAATCACTAGAGTGCTGTGCTCCCGCGTGTTTCTGTCTTACACTTCAGAAGACAGTTGTACAAACTCCAGTCTATGCAGCGGGATGGTTCTCTAACGGGACCTTTCTCCTATCTGACAACCCGTCAGCTGTGTCACCCTTACTGAGCCCTTGCAAGCTCCCTAAACGCAGTACCTGAATCGGAGGGCAGCACTGTGAGGGGAACATTTTTAGTTTCAATCTTTACTGAAGGCTCCAGTAAAGACTGCATTTTAAGCGGCACTTGTTTCACGGGCACTTTGGTGACGCGGATGAGCTCTGACGGCAGAGGGCCCTGGATCTGTATGCGGGTCCCAGGAGGTAAGGGGTGAAACACAACTGGGATCTTCAGAGCTTCGGGGAGGATCCCAAGCCCCTCACACAGCTGCGGTTTGCGGTCATTGGCGCTGGCATGACCGGGCCCACGCAGGGACCCTGCCGGGGCGTCCTCCTGTTCCACCTTCACCCCGCCGGCCTGGAGGG
>VXBL01007158.1:2218245-2241905 GCA_013400195.1 Aramus guarauna
GGTCATGCTGGGGTGCTGGCGGGCCGCATCGGCCATCTCTGCGGGGAGCGGGCGGTGGGAGGGCTGTCTGCGCGCCTGCCGCCGCCTCTCCATGGCGAAGAGCAAGTTCGAGTACGTGCGGGACTTTGAGACGGACGACGCGTGTCTACCCAACTGCTGGATAGTGGTGCGGCTGGACGGCCGCAACTTTCACAGGTGAAGGCCGGGCGGGCAGCCAATGGCCGGGGCGCTTATAGTGATGTGGTCGCTATGGCGACGCCTCAGCGAGCGGGAGGATGGGGGCCGGGGTACGGCGGGGCCCTGAAGGAGGAGGGAGCCTGAGCGGTGCCGTGCGCTCGGCCGGGGCTGCTCCCGGGGTGAATTCTGCTGGTGCGGGGGCTGCAGGTCCTCCCGGTTGTACCAGTGCCCGGGGTGTGCTGGGGGAGGGACAGCAACTGGTGTACGGGGATGTTTAACTGTGTTTGGAGTCGGTGTCTGCGTGGCACTCGCCTTTCTTTGGATAAACAGCACAGTTTGCTCGAGTGGTGGGTGATGGGTTCTTGCTGGGGATTTGGTCTCTGGTTTGGTCACTGGCGTTCTGCTAAAGCCTTCACGTTTTGACAGGTTTACTGGTAAAGCTGCCTTTGTTGGACCAAAAGGTGCCCCTGTAGGAGAAAGGGAGTTTACAGACAATAGCATTTGTCATCCTCTTATTCCAAGAAAAATAGGGAAACCAGTTGTTTTGAAGGACTGGTTAGGTTGGGATACGGATTGGAAGAAGAATGGGTTGTCCAGAATGTATAAAAAGAGGTTTTTTTGTTACTGCTTTTCATACCTGCAGGGAACTCTCTGTCAGTATTGACAGGATGCTGGAAATCAATATTTGATCAATAAATGAATTAGCATTTTTAGTAGCTTTTTAAGGGATTCTTATTCAACCATTTTTGCTTTGCAGGTTTTCTGAGCAGCATGAGTTCAAAAAGCCAAATGATGACCGTGCTCTTCATCTGATGACCAAATGTGCCCAAACAGTGATGCAAGAGTTGGAGGATATTGCTATTGCTTATGGACAGAGCGATGAATATAGTTTTGTTTTCAAAAAGAAGAGTAGATGGTTTAAAAGAAGAGCAAGGTAACAGTTGCTTTGATGCTGAAGTGAACTTGTTTTGAACATCTCTCTCCACACCTGTAATCCTTCTTTAGATTTGCCTTTATCTACACACAGAGGTTTGGAGAAGGGCCATGTTTGGGTATATACACTACAATTAGTTCACGTTCTTCACATGAACTGTTCACATGTGATTTTTTTCAGGCAAATACATACAGTGATATAGAGTTTTTAAAAAAGTTATACAAAACAAACGTTAGAAACAAACATTGTTAGAACAAACATTCTGTTTATGAAATGTTTCCTTTTCCAACCTCTTTTACTTGTTTCTCAGTAATTCCTGTTCTTCAGAAGAAACTATGCTGTTGCTGATCTGTTAGGGCATTATTTAAGACATGCTGCTATCCACCAGAATTATCGCTACTGATACGTCAGATAACCACAGATACATAATCATATTGATGTATTTCTTTCTTTTTCCTTTTGCTTTGTGTTTGCAAGTAAGTTCATGACTCATGTGGTCTCCCAGTTTGCCTCAAGTTACGTTTTCTATTGGAAGGATTACTTTAAGGACCAGCAACTTCTGTACCCACCGGGATTTGATGGACGAATTGTGTTGTATCCCAGCAACCAAAATTTAAAGGACTACCTCAGCTGGAGACAAGCAGATTGTAAGCGTTTCTAGAAAACGGAGATTTGTGCAGTTGAGTTCTCTTCCTCTCTGAATAGAAATGCCCTTATTGTCAGTCTATTTGTGTATATAGGTATCAGGGAAAGAGCAGCAGGTAGGGTGGTAGTTTTAAAGAAACAATATTAGAAGTGTTTGGGGCTTTGTATGGATGCTATGAAGTTCGGAGTCTCCAAGCTACAGCTGTATTTGTTGCATCATGGGAGTGAGTTCAGCACAGGAAATACTACAATTATTAATAGAGTTCATTTATTTTTTTTATATTCCAGTAATCTTCTTTAATGAAGAGATGTGAATATTCAAATTCACACCATATAGCAAAATTGGAGCAGTCAAAATTGCCATATATTCCATGCTAGAACAGACCACTGGATTTCATTTTTAGGCTTTTGTTAGTACCTAGTCCCTGTTGCTCAAATGAAGATAACTTACGTTACACATAAACATCCTTCACCCTCTGCTCTCCCTTTTCAGAATTATAAGGAAATCTGTCTTCTAGTCATTCTTATGATATGCAGTACTTTAAAAGTGGATCAGAAAGATTGTATCTGATGTTATTAAATCCCCTTTATTCTTGACTGTTGCTTGGATATGACTGGAAATAATGTTTTTTCTAATCTGTCACTCAAATTTGCTAAATACTCTTTCTCTCACTCTTTTTCTGCAGGTCATGTTAATAATCTTTATAATACAGTGTTTTGGATGCTTGTACAGCGAAGTGGTTTGACACCAGTGCAAGCACAGGATAGACTCCAGGTAAGACCCTCTTGAAGTCACGTTTTTTTCTCGCTACAAAGAAAACTGTAAGATTTGCTAAGCTGTGTATTGCTGACCCTGCAGCCCTGGCTGGCTTGTCTGTTATTACTGTAATAATTTTACAGGTGTAGATTCAACAACTTCTTGAATTGTACAGATGCTAATATGATTAGCAAATAACACTTTTTTGATCAAATATTAGCAGGATTTTGATTTCTCAATTAGCAAAGGACAGAAATCATGTCATATAAACATCCAGTATCCATTTGCATGAAGTGTGATGGCAGGATTCATCTATGACTGATTCCCAGCCACTTCAGCAGATTATTTCTGTTTTTTCCTGGAGCCTGTGGACTTTCTTCTATTTGTCTTGAATATGTAATAAAAAACCTCTCTGTTTCAATATCCTGATTTGGCAGTTGCAAATAATTCCTCTGTTGTGAGAGGTAATTAAATACTGTAATTTAAAGATGAAAAACCTGTATAATTCAGTCTTACTTCCAGTATTCACCCATCTACCCTAGAGATTCAGTTTGTTTGTTTTCTGTAAGAGTGCTTTTTCTTTTCATTTCCTCTCAGGGAACTCTGGCTGGAGATAAGAACGAAATCTTATTTTCTGAATTCAACATCAACTACAACAATGAACCTTTGATGTATAGGAAAGGAACTGTCTTAATATGGCAGAAGGTAAAAAAAACTGTATTACCATTTGCTTCATGCTCCCATTTTAAATAGGTGCACTAGAGCAGACAAGCTAAACTGTAAGATCACCAGGTGTATCCTAAATGTATTTCTATGCATAAATATGTTTTAAAACTAACCGTATTTGTCATATAATGATGTATAAGATAACTAATTGTTTTGGAGATGTTTTTGAGATATCTGTATCTATGAGCATAGTATAAAAATCAGTCTCTGAAACCTGGCTGAGATACAAATTATGACCATTGAGATAAAACGTGTATCAACAGATGACAATGTAAATGTAGCATTTCACAAGACTGATGTATTTGCTAGATAAATCTCCCTTGTTTAATGAATCATACGGTCAATTTCTTAGTGCTACCAGCTTTGAAAATTGAGGAAGTATTCTGCTTCCTAAAAAATTACATTTTAATGACCGTTGTCAGTTTGATACGGTAATCACTGGGGCTTGTGCCAGGCCCTTCACAGAGTTAGATCCCAACTATTTCCACTGCAAAGAAACTAGGAACTTTCATTCAGTAAAGCAGCTCAGCTCATAGTATGCTTAGTCCCTTTCTACTCCTGTAAAGGAGCATAGTAAGGAGTGCAGCTGTTAATGAGGAATTCCTTTCAATGATAACTTAGAAACGTTCATCATTGTAGGATTATGTCATTGAACTAATTAGAACAGAGAGAGGCTCCCACCTGGAAATATATTCCACTTGTTCCTTATGCACGTTTTTTCTTGGTAATTGTAGACGTTTGCAAGGTTTCCCATTTGCTTTATATAGCTCCAAATTAAATATTGTACTTTATTCAAGAATACTCGTGAATTTGCAGGTAATGTCTTCAAGCCATGTGATGATGCCCTGCAGTTTCAAACGCTCATGCATTTAAATTGAGACTAGATTATCTTTCAAAACATTCAGTGTTCAAATTCTGTGGTATGCTATAGGGTTGATAGTTGGTTTTGTTGTAGCTTTGTTTCTTGTCCATTTGTGCATCCCCTCTGGAGTCTCATGTCTGCTAATGTGTCAACTGTATTTTCAGACTAATGAAGTCACGACTAAGAAAATAAAACTGCCAAAGGAAGCAGAAGAAAAGGAAGTTGAAGTGACCCGGACTAGGACTAAAGTTGTTTCCCTGCACTGTGACATTATTGGGGACCAGTTCTGGGACAAATATCCGGAAATTCTGGCTGAGGATAGTTGATATCTCCGATGACTAATTACTGGTAGTTTACGTTTTGCTCTGCTTGGGTTGTTGGCAAGTGAGAAGTATGAATGGTGGCTGGCAGAGTTTAAGCTGTAACCTTCTTTAACAACTAAATTGGTTTTAGCACTGTTGTTGCCTGAAAAAGACACTGGTGTGTTGTCTGACATACAAGGATATGCCCGTATGAAAACCCCAAAATCATGCTATATTTTGAATGTTAAGAACTCCTCATAAATTAAGACTTCTCCTTCCTTGTACATGCATATTTGTAGAAATGCATGAAATTTCTATATGTTATTTCTATAGCATTTAAACCATGAGGTATTTTACTGAACTGCTGAACTATAAAAAAAGCTTGCATATTTGAACAGTTAAAAGCAGAGGAGAAGATAATTCTTTTGATTTTTGTTTCAGTTGGAATGGACCAGAATACTTCAGTTAGCATTTAGTGTTAAAGTTCAAGGCCAGTGTGTTTAGTCAGATTAGTGACAAACTGTTCAACTGCCTGATGTCTCTGGTTTTACAGAAGGGAAATGTAGTAGCCCAGGAGTTTCCTGTGACTGATTTTAAAAGCTTTTGTCAAAGGTACAGGATTTTTATACTTTTTAAAAATAATTAAAAAAAAAAAATCCTTCCCTGCTGTGTTTGTGACTTGGCCTTTCTCATTCCTGAGACTTTTACTAGTAATTACTAGTAATTTAACTAGTAATTTACAAACACCCTTTGTTAAAACAGTTAAATCATACAATCTCTCAGAGCTGAAATATTTCTGCTATTGTAAAGGGACTTGTCCCAGGGTAACTGGAATTTGAGGGAAATAACCTGTTTCAGTATAGAAATACAATCTAGTAGGCATTTATAAGGATATTATGACTGCTTTTAACCATACTGGTTTCAAAACCACAGTGCTAGAACAGTAATCTGGCTGGCAGGCTGCTGCTAAGGGATAGATAATCAGCAGTTGGGACTGGCCATAAAAATGGTAAGAGGATCAAATCTGACTGAAGAAGGTCAGTACTGAGTTTGCCATGAATTCACATAGCAGCCTGCTCTTTTTCCACAGGAAGAACCTACACAGTTGAGGCAATATGCTCTTTTTTTTTTTTTTCTTTAAACACTAAACAGGTACTGATGTAAAATTCTACTTCGCTGTTTCTTCCTGTAAATAAACTATGAGTCTATGCATTTATAATAGCACAGGGCTTCCCCTTTCCCACTCCCTGCTGGTACTGAGTGGTTAAGTACAGGCAATGAAAGAATGCGTATTTAGTTTGTAGAATGGGCTGTATAATTCCCAGGAAGAGGATATGAGTGATTGTGAGAGAACGATTCTGAATGAACCACTCATTTCCCGCTAAGAACTTCCTCTCTCTCTCTGGCTGGGGTTTTTTGCCTTGTAATACGTAATTTACTTGACTCTGATATGCCACATGTTACTATCGGGTGCCTGACTTTGGACATTATGTATAAAGCAACTGTTTCAGAGGTGGTAACATTTGGATTTTGCAGTCTGAGTAAAGATGAAAAAAAAATTTTTACGACCATGATTGACGCTTGGAAAGTATTATGTAGGTTTTTTACCATATATATTATAACTACCTGATACATAGATATATTGTAGAACATATGTACATTGTGTATAAAAAATGGGTCTGTATTAGGTCTTACCCTCAGAGCATTTTCTAATTAATTCATCCTTAAAATAATATGTAATAAGGAAACATACCTGTTTACATATGGATGCAGACTTTGGAACCAAAATGTGGATTGTCTGTACAGCCATGTCTGTATTAATATAAATATTTGTATTAATATAAATGCCAGAGAAGGAGCCTCCCTGTGGTATCCCCATGCATAAAGCCATATATATGACCTTGTAGCTTTAGGGGAAAATAAAGCTTCCCAGGGGAAGTGTGTGCGTGTGTGTCATATGCCTGTGCTTGTAGGTATTTCCATAGCTGTAGCAGTCCCGTACTGTGACCCAGTGTTGCCAGGTGTTTCCTCTGAGGTTGGTCTGCAGCCCCTGGCTGATGTAGTGCTGTAACAGGAAGCCTTAAATATACAGGAAACAGTTATCAAAGATTAATGGTAGGTGGAATCTGTTACAGTAAAACCACTCTGCAGCATTAATGCGTTGCCTGGATTTCTTCAGAGAAGTGTACAGGGCACTGTATACCCTCTTACGCATTAAAATGTACATCATAACGCAGCCACCTTTTGCGCAGATGCTGCTCCATTGCCTGGGGCCCGGGGCAGGTGGAGCGAGGTCCCCGCTCGGGGGAGCACCCCAGAACAGCCGGGGGGCTCCGGAGCGGGCTGCAGAGCGAGGCCCCGGTACAGAGACCAGCGGTGGAGTTGCACCAGGGTGCTGCCTGAAGGCCAGGACGGGCGGGACACCGCGGTACCACCGGAGCAGCTGTAGCTCCCGCAGCCCGGGCGGAGGCAGCTCCGCCCCCCTCCAGGCCCGTTCCGGGCAGTGCTCCGCGGTCTGCCCCTCCCCGCGCCCGGAACCTGCTCGGCCTCTGCGCCCGCGGGCTCCGCCGGGCGGCGCGGCAGCGGCTCCTAGCGGCGGCGGGCTGGGCCGCTGCCCGCAGCCCGGCATGGAGGAGGACGAGGGGGCTGCGGGAGGCGCGGAGCAGCGGCGCCCCCGCCGCCGNCGGCCCTGCGGGGGGCTGTGGCGGGGGAGGCCGGGACGGGCGGTCGAGGGGTTGCAAGGGTGGGGAAGGGGCTGAGGAGGCAGCCTGGGGCAGGGGGGGGGGCGGAGGGTGCGGACTGGGCCCGTGGTGGGGCTGAGGGCGGTGGGGGCTGAGGTGAGGCCGAGGGATGCGGGCTGGGCTGCGGAGGGGCTGGAGGCGTGGAGTTGGGATGGAGTTCGGGGGACTTGGGAGGTTTGAAGAGAGCGGTGGCTGGAGGAAGTGGTTGGGTGACAGCGGGGTGTGGGTGCGTCACGGGGGGAAATGGTGGAGTTTGGGTGGCAGGTGGTACTTGCGTGCTAGGCGAAAGGCTCGGGAAGTGGCGTGCAGAAATGAGGAAGGGTGCGTTTCACAGAACTGCTTACTGAGAGTTTACTCCGGTTTTGTTATGGTGACGCCCTCCTCTGTTATTTGGTTAATTACGTTCCTCCTTTTGATTTTAATGAAACCATGATGAGGAAACTGCTGTGCTTTCAAAAGTCCTATTCTAAAACCAGAAATCAGTTTTGAGCCCGGGCAGCTTGTAGTTAAGTCATAACCGTGGCTTGAGTCTGTAACGCGCTGCTATATCTTGGTTACTAACTGTACATCCTGGGGGCATAAACACAGCGCTGGCATTTCTAGTAACGTGATAGAACAGGAGATTGAGGTGGGAGGCAGCAGTGATGTTGCTGTGTGATGTATCTGTGATGACGATACAAGTTTCTTGTCTAAATTTATCCATGCAATCAGGGTAATAGCCCCTAGACATTAAAGGGTACAATTTGTGCACCTACAGCAAGAACCAAATACCATTGCTGTCAAACGAGATGTCATTTTAGTGCACTTAATTAAAAATACTGGGTGTTTATTGGAGTCAAAGTATCTCTTCTAATCACCAGCATCACCTTACTGTTTTTTTTATAAAAAGCCAAAGCCCCAAATGTTCAGTTCTGAACGCCCAAAGCAGAACATTTTTCTTGCTTAGACACCAAAACATAATGTGTTCGTTGCCATAGGTGCTGCATAATTCTAAATATCATGTCAACTTAGCATTCTGCGCAAATGCCATTGGTATAGGATTTCCGAAAGAATTGACCTTAAATTTTTATTTAGGTTCTTAATGTGAAGTATCTGTATTTGGATTACCGTGATGGAAATGGAAAGAAAAAAAGCTCTGTAAAAATTAACTTTAGTGGTGGCCTATAAGTTACATGCTCCCATTAGGAGCACGTATTTAATAGCCACACATCTAAGGCTAGACAGTGTGGACTTTGAAGAAGACCGGCACAACTGACATAGAAAGTGCTATTCAGCAGCCTGGAAGGTTTTAAGAATAATTTATAGCCAAAATTGTGTGCTTTCCCTGTAAGTAGGGGGCCTGTCTGCACCGCAGGTGGGCCAGCGTTTGAAGCTTGGATTCTAAGGCGGTAGCTGCCTCTGAAAGTAACGGTGGTACACGGTTTGCTGCATCCCGCGGTTGTGATGCTGTGCTCCCAGGTAGCCGTGACAAGGTATGATGTGTTCGTTAAATTCAATGGGTCAGAAGTGTAAAATGGAGCTCAAATTTTGCCTGTCATGGGGGACGATTTCAGATATAGCCATAAAAGTAAGAAGGAAGCTACTTCAGCTGTGCCTGTTTTGGATCAGTTCAGGAGAAGCTATTTCTAATTACTTTGCATTTACCAAGGGGCAGAGAACTCATGTGCAAGTGGTTACCGCTGAGCAGTTAGAAAGGCATCTGTTAGTGTTCTGAATTATTTCAACTGCTCTGACTTGCTTTGCTCTTCGTTTTTTTTAATCTTGCCTCTTAATAAAGTCTACCCTGAGGACAAAGACTTGAATTTAACCAGAGTTTGGATCTTTATTTTCTCCCTCCTGGGGTACTTGCCCTCTACCTTACAGCAGTTGTCTAGTCATTCTCCAGAATCCTGGTGTGTGCTTATTTTATACAAATAGGAATTGGATTTTGAGTACAAAACCAACTAGGAAACTCTTTTCCATACGGATTGAAAAATTGTTAATACTGGTACTTAACAGCATCAAAAGCCACAGGCAAATCTAGCTGCATGCAGAGCCTGGTCATTACAGGCTTTGATGCTTGCAGGAGAGAGATGTTGCAAAAATAAATTCCTTGCGTTCCTGGTTTATTTTTTCTGAGAAGTGGCTGTCAGATTGTTGAAAGGTTTTTGGATGATGTGTTCTGCCCTTTTGATCAGGTTTGCCCTGGCGAAGCCGGAACCTTACACAGCAAGGAAAAGTGGGAAGAGCATGTATTGTCTAGATCTGGTAGAGCTGTAAAGTGGTGTTTTCCATCAGGCCTAATGGGGTGCTGGCAAGCAAAGGCAGAGGTGGAAATAGAGATTGTACTTGGATTTTTGTAAGAAGTTGTTGATAAAGTTCCTATATAAAGGGAACATCGGAATCTAAAATCTAAAAAAACGCCTATATCTAAAATGATCCTGTAAATTCTCAGGGTTGGTTAGAAAAAATACTGTTATCTGATTAAAAGCATCAATCTGATATAGTGATGATGTCATCTGTGGTTCCTGTGATGGACCTGTAAATTCAGAACATAAGTTCATCATCAATTTGGCTGAAGAAAGCACAGAGACTCACGAAACACCCCCCATAAGCAAAGGTACCGAGGGAGGTACCGAGACAGTTTATGCTCTGTGTGAACAAAATTTTCTCCGGCTATCCAGCTGGAGAGGGCTGGCAAGAAGACAGTGGATCTCAAAAAATAATGTGATTAGGTTAATTCAGAGGAAACTGCTTTAGATTTCCCTGCTGTGGCTAAGAATTACCGTGCAGCCAAATACTGCAGATCAGCTGTCTTACGGTAATATTTTACATTCACAGGATGCATTTTCTAGTGTGCAAATCAAACCTTGAACACATAATCCCTGAAGCACAAGGCAAGAGATCATCTCTGACTCAGATATTTTATCAACATGAAGAACTGTGTGAGATTTTAGACCAGTACTTTTCCCTGACTCTTGGTAGGAACGGTACAGCGATCCTGGGGCTGTGTTTGCTCAAGCAAACAAGTAGCTGTAATTTATCACAGGAATGGCTTCACCGTGGCGTGGGTGGAAGCTGTAAAGTAAATAATACCTACCCCTCTAGATAATTCACACTTGCAAAGATTTCTAGTGTGCAGATAAGGCTTGTGTGTACCAGGTAAGCTGTATGTTTTACTGAATTCCTTTGGTCTTGCCTGACTAAAAGCATTATTGTTCTGCGGTTTAGCATGGTTTTCATTGCTGCTTATAGTCATTCTATTTGTTTGCCAAAGACTTGTACATCTTTGAAGGATGTTCATCTGGCTGCTGAAAGTTTAACTGAAACAATACATTTTCATCAGTTTAAATGTATCCAGTTAATTGAAGAACTTTGAGTCATTCATTGTTTCAGAAATCTCCCGGTAAAGAAAAGGAGCACATCTGATACAATACTTTATTAACAAATTGTAACTAATCTGAGGTAGCCTTAAGTAGGCATTTGTCTTTTTGGCCAAACTCTGTGAGCTTTCTGTTCCCTCTGAACTGCTTTTATTTAAGATTAGCATTACTTAGAATGTTTTTGAAATGTAGCGAGAAGATTTTCAGCTAAGGCTGATTTGGCTGCAGGTTATATAAAGTAAAACCTTCATGTTTTCTAGTCTTTGCTGTCCCCGCTGTAAGAAAAGTTTACAACCACAGTGTATTACAGTGCTCTGGGGCTTCTCATTGCTTTTGCTCTGAAGACAAGTGTTGTACCAAGATCTGCCACGCTTTTACATGGAGTAGATTATATATATAATATATATATGTGTGTTGTTGCAGACCAGTGATGTTCTCTTTCTGTTTCAGTCCATGAAGGCAGCCCATTGGGGGAACTTCATCGCTGTGTCCGAGATGGTGTGAAAATCAATGTCCATATCCGCACTTTCAAAGGGCTTCGTGGAGTCTGCACAGGGTTTTTAGTTGCATTTGACAAGTTCTGGAATATGGTAATTACTGTTCCAGCCCTTGATTTATAAGTGCTATATTGAAAACTTGAAATTGGCAACAGGTTTAAGCAAACTACGTTTTGAGAAGATTAATGAGATACTGTGGTTCATAAAGGTAATTTGCTCTGGCACAGAGTGCTGGATTTCACATGTAAGTGGTGCTTGGTGTTGGATTGGTACGTCTGAGAAGTGCCTGGCCATCTTAGGGACGTTTTAGGTGAGAGAGGAGCTTTGAAGAGTTCCCAACATCTTCAAAGGTTTTGTGTAAGATCCTGGGAAGGTGGAATATGAGGAATATCTGAAGCTTCCGAAGCTTTCTCTGCAAAACCCAGTCTTGTAGTGGTGGCCACTTCTGTTTTCTTTCACTAACACGTAATTGGGATGTCAGTGACAAAAGCTTTTCCCTGTATTCTACCTCATAGAGTTCTTAAAGACAGTGGATGGAAAAGCAGCTCTTAAGTATTTCTGAGCCTGGAGCTGTGAAAAGTTTGGAAATGGGGGGGATAGATTTTGCAGACAAGGCTCAGAATGGATGCTAGGCTTTGCTGTTGCTTTTATACCTCAGTAGAACCTAGGTGATTAAGAAGCCAGCTCCAAAGCACAGCTTGTTCCTAGGATGGATTTTCTCTCAGATAGAACATAATTTCATAATGCTATGACATAAAGCTGGTCCAAAGCTTCTATATGTTTTCTTGTACTTTTGACCTTTTTGTTTCTTTTATCTTCTCCTAGGCCCTGACAGACGTGGATGAGACGTACAGGAAACCAGTAATGGGCAAAGCTTTCTACGCAGAACCTCAGCTCACACTAACCCGGGTAGGTAACCATCTCCAGGGGTTTTTGGTTTGTTTTTTTTTTGTATCTCCTTCTTCAAAGTAGTAAAAGGGGAGCATTGATTGGAAAGCTATATTTACATTTGAGATATTTTACTTCCTTTTATTACAGATGACTCTAAAATTACTTGAACTAGGGGGAGGGGAACAGTTTTCTGACGTTTTTGAAAGCACTTTGGCTGTAGTTCAGTGTTACACTGAAGTTAAAGTTCCACTTTAGAGTTCCTAATACCAGATCGCAGTTGTTGCCACTGCTTAGTGTAGCATGCTGACCTTCTGTAAACTCGCTCTGTGGTTTTTGATTTATTTGTTCCATGCATTTTTCGTACCCATGACTCCGGTCCACATTTGTCCTGCCAGGTGACTTGGCAGTGCATAACTCTGATACTAATGTTCGTGGAGCAACAGTCTTTGTCTCCAGCCAACGAAACTGTTTGTCTGTTCAGTCACTTGAACTTCTAGTCTAGGTGAAGCCCAAGACTCTGCGTGTTGCTCCAAAGCAAGACGCTCTCTAGGATCCAGTTGAAAAAAAAAAGAGGTCTACGAAGTTGAGAACTGAAGAGATGATAGATGAACTTCTGAACAATGAAGGAAGAAAAAGTGACAGAGCTGTGCCTGTGGAGTGGCGTAGCTCTGGGCCTTTTTAAACATCAGAGAAGCATCACAAAAACTTTTAAACAGTTTCATTGTGAGGCACTTGGTTTCAAATTCCAGCCATTTAAATCTATTTTCTGATAGATCCCACCCTTCCTTTTTTATAGATCAGTTACAAATAATCAAGTTGTCATTGTTCCTTTAGCCCACTCTCACAGGGATTGGCTTTCCATCCTGTTGCTGGGAAGAAACAGGCTAACTGATAATCTTTTTCATTTGTCAGTATTTCATAAAAGCTTGCCTGCTGCCAGAGTAAAAGCAGTTTCTTTTCCAGTTTCAGCACCATGTATGCTTAGATTAATGAGTTCACACAGTGCTTTGGATCTGCTGCTGTAGCTTTTATTATTTTTCTATTTTTTGGTCTGCTCACCTCCCAGAATACCCACACGGCCTCTTTTAGTTTGTTTTGGGGAACACAAAAGTTCCATCTTTTTTTTCAGTATACACTCTTGTCTGATTGAGGCCCCTTATTTTAGGGATTCATGTCCTGCCTGAGGACACAGGGATGGAAATCTCTCTGATACTATCTGACAACATTACAAGAGTGTTGGGGCAAGTGAGCTAATGGAGGAACTTAGCTTTCTGTTGTTCCTGACCAAAGTTAAATGCTACTGCACATCAGTATTGCTTCCCAAATTAAATTCCTTGGTGCTCACATAAAGACACTCATGCATGTGCAAGAGATCCATTCACCTTATTGTTTGACTTTGGCAAGAAAACATAGTCTTTATTGCTGGTAAGGATTCTTTACTAATTGTGTATTGTGAGCTCTGATTTGGGATCGTATATGCAAATACCATGTAGAAATGCTGAACAAACGGCCTCGCTTGTTTTATGAATGTGGTCATTTACCCGAATGTTCTTTTCCAGCTCTTTGACAGACTCAAACTGCAGGAGTCCTCAGTAAAGAAGGGAGCTGACTCAAAGACTGTCTCAGAGGAGCTAGCCCTGACAAATGACTTTCAGACGCTGGGATTGAAAGTTGGATCAGGACGAGGGAGAGCAGAAGATGAGCGCGAGAGGCAGAAACGCTTGGGTAGAGCTGCAGAAAAGAAGACGCCAGGTGACAGTTTGCATCTGGCTGCCAGAGGTGAAGCTGATGTGGGTAGCGGGACTGCCCACACAGAGGGTGCCAGCACTGGTGGTACCCGTGCAAGAAGCCAGTCACGGAGAAAAAGGCGGCCCAAAGTGGATTATCAACAGGTGTTCACACGTCACATAAACCAGATTTTTATTCGAGGAGAGAATGTCTTGCTTGTCCATTTAGCACATTGACTTGGCTGAGCCTTTGTCAGTGTATTTATTTGGTAGCATGAATTGCCGCTGCAGCTCTCATTGCTATTTAGTATTCTCATTAAGTATCATGGTACTGTGACTAGTTTCCCATTGCCATAAGAAGGTAAGGGAAATAATTCTAAATGGAGCATCTGGAGCTTGATGCCAAAGCGGCTCCTTAGATCTCTGTTGGGGGTCTCAGGACAAGGTTAGCAACACAGTTGTTTCTGTGAGATGAGGGAGGTAAGCACAGATCCCACGGCTCCTTAAAAAGAAGCTAAATGGAGAGGATTGGAAGAGAATTTTGGTGTACTCAGTTACAGGAGCTATTTGTGGCAAACATTTGAGGAGCTTAAGATTAGATCTCTACCTGAAATGAATCACAAATGCTATTTCACGTTCTGAGCAATCTCGAGAAGATTGCTAATGAAACCAACGGTTTACCTGCTGTTGTTACATGGATGTCTTCTTTTCCAGACATAATTCTGACAGTCATTTTGAGATCGTCTGTAGAAAGGAGTGACATACTACTGATGGCAATTAGCCTGTTCTTCATAGTTACTTCTATAGTGCCCTGTGTGATAAAAAAGCTCTTAATTGAAAACTGTTCTTTTTCTGTGAACGATGGCAGGACTTTAATTTGGTTTCAATATCGAAGCTTAGGCTTCTATTTGTAATGCTGTACTTTAGCCCTGTGTCACCAGCAAGCAGCTACTGTAGCTAATCCAGGGACCTCCATATTGGGAGTTTATCTGTGAATGTTGTGGATACAGATGGAAAATTAATTGTCCTTTTATATTTCACCCATTCGCTATTTAGTGTAATAGTGAAGTTTGCAAAGATGTAGTTTTTCTTCTCAGATTTAAGCATTTGTGCTGAGCACAATCGTACTGTATCTAAGCGCCTTTCAAGTTCCCTCTATTGAAACTAGAGGTGCTGTGTCTCCAGCAGTTCTCATGGAGCAGAAATCTTCATGGGTCTTTCCTATCCATATGAATGATGCATCATCTAATTCCAGTTGAACTGAGCTTTGGAGGTGTGCCTAAAGTAAAAAGTCAAACTTGGCACATCAGTGTTTTATTTTAGCAAGGTTCTTAAGCTACTGTAGATCAAGCCAGGCTTCTGCAGGTATAAACTGCTTTCCAAGAGCTACATGCAAAACTTTGAGGGTAACTGAGGCTGTTACATTACCTAGTCTGTTCCCCTGGTTGTCAAAGGACACTAGATTTCACACTGCTTTTCCTGTATTCATCTCAACGACCTTTTGCTTTGCAGCAGCTCCATGTGTTTAAGATGAAATTGGGAAATTGCCAGTGTAATGGTTAGATCTGACAATGGGTGGAACAACTTTTTGGTGCTTTATAGCAGGTCTTGTATTGCATATTGAGGTCATTAGTCCTCAGACTGAGTCACTGTACGCTCAATGCCATATATTTCTGTTGCTGCAAATGCAGCCTACTGCTTGCTTGTCATTAGGGGTATGTCTGGTGCTTGGGTGAATTACAGAACTCATTTAGCAGGAGTTCCTGGACACACAAAGCAGCTGTATGCCTCTGGGGGAGCCTGAAACTTTTATGTCAATGTTTCAGATGACATGGGGCTTGGATGGCTGATCTGCTCAGCCACTGAGCTGCAAACCCAAGTTCAGGCTGGGACAGAACTGCCTCAGAGTAAACGTACTGTTGACACAAATCAGTTTCATCAAGAGTGGGGGAAAAAAAAAGACAATTAAAAAAAAGAGAATATCTGCAGTTTCTTATTATACATAGCTTTATTGCTGTAATCCTTTCCTACTATGAACTGAGACTAGGCACTGAAAAGATTTTTCTTTTGAAGGTTCTTGTTCCCCTTTTTCCTCTCCTTTTGTGCTCTTCTTGTTTGTGTTCATGTGGTCTGCAGTTCTTCCCCCTCACCTTCTCCTGTCAGTACTTTGTCTCCTCAGAATGTTCTAAGCTCTGGTTTAGGAAGATTGTTCTTGTATTCAACCCTAGGTGTCCTGGCTTTCTGAACCTTTCCTGGCTGGTTTTCCTTGTGGTTGCCAACTGACCAGACTCTCACAAATTACTAAAAACATGTGAAGCTAGAAACAAGGGGCTTATTTCTGCTCCTGGCTTCTCAGCAGCTTTTATTGCAAGTTGTTTTTTCTCCTCTGCTTTCTGATGAGTTTGTTTTTATTTCAGTTGCTTGGGATGATTGTCTGCCTCTTCCATTCATGCCAAAGGCTGCTGGTTTTGACACCTCTCCTCTTTCCTTCATACTTGACCAAAGGGTATCAAATCTCCACTCAGGCCTATTTACTATGACATCTAATTGAATTCTTGCTTTTCTTTACCTCATATTCTTAATTCTCTTTGTCTGCCTCTTTTATACTGCCTAGTGTATTAAATAAGATACAACTACCATGAATGTTCTCATGGCTGTACTGCCCTTTTTCCTTGTCAGTCAACACTTCACCAAGTTTTCAGTTGCTACTAGAAGTCTCAGTGTTTTCTTTCATCAGAAGTTTGTCTCTGAAACCTTGCAGGTGTTTGTTGCTTCACATCTACAAGTTTCTTTTTTTAGATTTTATGAAAAATGGTGGTGCTTAGACTTGAGTTTGTGCCTTGATTTTTTTTATATCATCACTGACCTGTTCTTCCAAAATTATCACCTCAGTCAACAAACCTGGTTAAGAACTATACAGTTTGTCTACTTTTTTTTTGCTCTACCTCATTATTAAACTATTCCTCCTCTATTCTCATTGTTGTCTCACCTGTGAAGTTGGTTAAAATTCTCTCTTCCAATTTAGATTTAATGGTTTATTTGGTGGTTCTTCCTCTGTTTCCTACTTCCCTATCCACTCCTGTTGTTATTTCTAAGCTGCTTCCTAAATACAGCCTCTTCTACAACTTCAGATCTTCCAAAGCGTCTTCCTTTTCCCTGCTTTTTCTATCGTTGTGTCTTTTTAAAGCCCATTATCAAAATGCTATTTTATGAATTTTGTCTCCTTCAAGCATAGCATTTGTGATACAGTGATCCTGTATGTTTAATACTTCAGATAAAGTTTGCTCTTTAAATAAAATTGAATGTGTTGTTCCAAAATGAAGTCTTCTACCTCACTTAAGTATTCATGTAAATCTGTTGGGGGGAAAAAAAAAAAAAAAGAAAACAGCCCTTGGAAACAAATCAGCTTTTGTTTTTTTAAATTATTTCTGGTTATTTATTTCCATTTTTTTCCCTTTTCCAAACTCAGTATAAAATCCAGGTTCTTCGTTCCAAAAGCTGTCTGCTCTTAGCCATTCCTCTTGGTGCTGTGTCACAAAGGTGGTGTGAACATAAACATAGAAGTCATTATGCTAAAGAATGAAAAATAGGAAAAGACCTCAGTCTTAAGAAACAGAGCACTATGTGAGAGTGAAAAAGCTTTGAGCCAAATATAAAGAACTCTCTGGAAAGGATCCACATGCTGGTTGCAGTCTGTCCAGTATTTCTAGGACATTGTCCAGCCTGATGCTCAGCAGTGATTCCTGAAGTGTGTTTACGGTGAGGTACCAAATTACTGCAAGGAGCAAAGTTTTCTGAACTACCTTTGAAGAAGTGTTGTGATAATTTGAGAATTTTTTAGAATAATTTCTAAAACAGCAGGCAAATGTGGAACTTGTGAAATGATGCCAGCTGCAGAAACGATGTAATGCAATAGTCTTGGAATGTGATGTCACAGATACAGTTCATGATGTCATGTATATTTTCATTGCCAACACAGCTCAGTAGGGAGCCAAGTCTTGTGGTTACTTTGAGAGTAGCAGTTTTGCTTGTATGGTGATAGAATTCTAGAGGCCCTTGCTATGCTGTGGGGATGCAGGGGGAACTTCTTAAATAGGGCTTTGGTGGTAGAATAAATATGGTAAAAAAAAAAAAAAAAAGACCTTGTAGAAAGTGTGAGTTTAGTTCCTTCTCTCAACCAACTGGTCCAGCTTGTTAACTGCCTGAAAGTTTGTTGTGGTTTGGGTTTGTTATTTTTTTTCTGATCTAGAGACAGGTGCTTAGCATGTCCTCACCAGGTGATTACTGAAATAGTCAGTGAGTACTGTTTGCCATCTGCTTCTTGTCCTTCAGCGTCTGAACTGGTTGTTTCTGATGCAGCTTTCCCTTCTGTATCATTTGGAAGCAGGACAAGGTCTCTCGGCAGTAGGCTTGACTGCCCGCTGTTATTTCTTTCTCCCTAAGGAATGTTACCCTGTCTAGTCTTGCATCCAGATAGCCTTTGGCTATTCTTGATTTTCATACTATTTTCTGCAGATTTGTGGAATTATTTGGTCAGAAGAATTATCTTGGATTGGTTGGAGTAAACGGATTTTTTTTTTATTATTTTTTTTTTACTTATTTTCCATCCCACAGTGCTAGGTTTTCCTAGTTTGCAGTCACCTACTTGCACCTGTGACTCACTGACTCCAGGTAAACTTCCTGTCTTTGATTAAACAGATCAGAATTATAACCACCATCTTAAACTGAAAGCTCTGCAACTGGATAAAATTGGAAGGCACAGCACTACACCCTTTCAGAGGCAATGCAGCAGCAGTAGCAGTGATGCAGTGATTCCTTCAGCCAAGCAAGCTCTTTCCTGGGAAGCAGTTGAGTTATGTTGGTGTCTGCCTCAAAGCATAACTGCAAAATACTGCGAATTGATGTGAAGATGTTTCCTCTCCTGCCTGCATTGCAAAGTGTAAAACATGAATGCTAAAGTATGCGTCTTCTGTGGTCCAGAACCGTTTCAGTTTGTGCTTTCGCTTCTTGACATCGGCTTAACAATTTGAAGTTTGTACTGTAGCAATATAGCATTATGAAAGGCTAACACTTCCTAGAAATAATACTGAAAAACAGGTATTACAGAATTTGTGGAATTCTTATTGTAATTGAGGTACTGCAAACCAAAATTATCTATTACTAAGGATAGTATCAAGATGCGCAAATGGAAACATATGAAGCCACAACTGGAAGAAGAGATGATAAATACTTCCCTTCTAGTGAAGGAAGGTGAGCTTCCTAGAGTGAGGTAGTAATTTCAAAGCTTATTCTCCCAGTTTGCAGCCTTGATGGTAGGTGGGCCTAAACAGGCCGAAACTGAAAGTCAATTAAGCATGCACAAAAGCCAGAGCTGAAAGGGGCATGGCTCAGTTTGCAGACTTGAAAATCTACAGTGTTACTTTACAATGGGAGTTTCCAGAGAAGCAACTCCAGTCTACAGTCCTAACGTCTACAGCATTAGCTCCATGCAAAGTTTTCTTGGCATTATTATCCTTGCCCATAAGAAGATGACAAATACAAGGGTTTGCAATATGCTGTCCCGTGTTATCTTTTACAAGACATTGTGGTGTATGTAGTGGTGAGATCTGACTAGGTGGACAGAAGAAGATAGGAACAGCCACTTACAGTAGAAACTCAAGCAGAGAGACCTAAAAATCTTAGTAATATCCTTCTAGCTACTGAGCTAGAAGCCTAGCAAAGGAGGGTAGAGTCCAAGCTGAGCTTCATTTTTTGATTTACCAAAAATACTAATACCCTGGTAGGGTATACTTGGACTAAAAGATAAGAATGCACTCAAGTTTTCATTTAGAAACTTTAACTTGGTCAGACTTTTTTTCCAGCACGGCCTGTCTCTCACCTTCAGCTAAACATTATTACAACTTTTTTTAAAAGTACTGAGCTGTTCATGTAGCTGGTAATGTTCATTTCATATCTAAAAGGTGCTTTTAAGAGCCACCGTGGCTAAAAGGAAACACTCATTTTCAAGAAGTTATATGTCTTTTCTTCTACCTAAGATGAACTTAGCAACAGCTGGATCTAAGTAAAGCAGTTAAAATTTGCTGGGAAAGAAAAAATATTTTTTTAAAAATCACAGCTTTTTCTGTCAGGTGTCGCCAGTGTATCAGCAGGAAAAAGCATCAATTGTTACATGGTAGAAATGTTGTGGAGAAAAACTTTGCTATTTAGGAGCATCCTTTGCTGCCATTTTTTTTTACCCATTAGCAGTCTGGGCAGAAAAAAGATGAAGCCACTTGGGAAAAGATAGGTAAGGCAGTCTGATGGTCCTTCTCCAGTGCCGGACCAGTGCACTTGATGAAGACTCTTCTTGATGGAAAAAAAATGTGCGTAATCTACTGTAAGTCTAACACGTACCTCTCTGTACATTTTCCCAACTACAGGCTTTCATGGCATGCTGAAGTGGGAAAGCAGGCAAAGAAAAAGGAGGAGAGAGGAATTACTTTACTCGGTGATGACCCCTTGAAACAGGAGGTTGTTTTCTAGCCTGTACACTTGGGTGTAATTTGGCCAGCATTGGGCAGCTGTGCTCTAGAGGTGAAGGGGACGTACGTGGAGACAGTTCTCGAGTGCAGCCTCCGTTACGTTGTGTTTCCCGGCGCGTGAACCGTGCCCTGGGAGTCTCTGCCAGGCTCCATCCCCAATAACTGACACGTTTGATCCTGCCGCTAAAATTTTGCAGAGGAAACCCAGTGGGAGTAAAAACAAGTAAGCAAATTTCTCCTTTTGAGTCAGGGATGCTGGGAGGCTTGGTTATCCTCGTTAGCATCCTGGGGGTGCAGGGGAAGGGACTACTTTACTGCAGGAATATCAGAGATGGCTTGTCTCATGATGTTTACAAGTCCTTTTAGATGTCACTGTAAGTGCTCTTGCTCTTAGCTGGTAGAAGTGAAGGCCTGTCAGGGAAGGAAAACGCCTTCTGATGTTCCTGGATAACTATTTTATTAGCTGCTAGCTTCATAGTGTACACTTGGATGACTTAGCTGAAGAAAATTAGTACACCTGAGACTTTCAGTCAGACTTGTATTCATTTAGAATGAAAAGTAGTTTGATCAGCTTGTGTAAAAACATATCCATCCTTTTTTCCTCTCAAAAGATCAGTGCTCTCCCTCAGGAAAGAAATGAAAGCTGCTCCTGCTCCTATAGCGATTGCTTCTGATTTCCGCTGCTTCAGAGCAAAGTGCAGCTGTGTCATTGTATCTTCTGCATGACAGATTATTCTGAGATGAGAAAATGACAGAAGTGCTGGGTTTCTTTAAAACTAAAATGGGCGTTATGAGGGGAGCAGTTGTGTTGACCTCTTTTCAGATGGTGCATGCATCCACTGTGGTTGCATGGATTGGGACTTGTTAACCAATTAGTCATCTATAAAACTTCCTTAACGAACCTCAGAGGAGCAGCATAACCTCACAGGCTGGGGTTGGGAGGCTGGTGCTGACCAATTCTGATCTCTCTACTGCCATGTGAATGGCCTTGGCAAGTCACTTCCCTCCCTCTCCCTTACGCTCTGCAGCCATAACATATCTGAGAGCAATCCTTGCCTGTCTCACAGGGATTTGGGGAAGCAGTGAGTGCTATACAAGTGCTAAGTATTGTTATTAAAACTATAATATGTCAGGTAGCGCAGATACATAGATCATCTGCCCTCTTCAGGCACTTGACTGTTAGCCTTATGTCTCTGCACTAAAAAAGGGCAGGATATTGGGTACAATGATGCACTTCAGTCTTGAAATTACTTATGTCTTTAAGATCAGATTTGGTGACTTCAATATCTGTATCACAGCTGCAATACCATGTTTTGGTCAAATGGTGATAAATGAGAGTGTAACTTGTTTGTAATTCCTTCTCTGTCTTCCTAAATATTTTATTTCTTAGGAAGCTGATGCTGCTATGAATATATGGAATAATACTGAATTTGCAATATTCTGCTTTCCCAGATATTTATATTTAAAATTGCTAAGAGTGCAATGCAATAAATATATCCATGTAACAGTTTGCTTCAAAGCATTGGGTTTTTTTGTGCTCTGTCAATATGTTTGTGTTGGTGATGAAGCTGCTACTGCAGCAGTTAGGATGGATGCCTAGATGTGGAGATGACCAGGCTGGAATGCTAGCACTGCTGTCTGGCTACATGATGTGGGGGCAAAACAGTCATCTGTGTGTTCAAAAGTGTATGAATCTACAAAATAAGAATATCAGTATACCTGTCTTTTAGAAGTGCAGAAGGAAAGTGAACTTCATGTTGAAGAATGTAAGAACTATTGGCCTGACCACTCCAAGGTCTGTTACCTTAGTGTGTGCTCTTCCACCATGCCATCAGGAGATGGTTTTCCAGGAATCGGGGAGGTCCAGAGTGAGCATCCTAGCATCTGGTCCAGCGTGTGCATAGCCAGTGGGGAACCTGACTTCCAGGAACCTCTTTATTCCCATGGAAAATGATGCTGAGGTATTTGGATCAGAGATGCTAACTGTACAGATGCAGCTTGTCGGAGGTGGTAACATACCTGTGCTCTGGAATTCAGATGTTTGCTGAAAGGAGTAATTCCCATTGCAACCTGGGAACTGTTTAAAGAGAACAAAATCTGCAGTTTAAAGCCACGAGTGGCAATATGAGGATGCATGTAATGAGAAGGATCAGACAGGGAATTCACCGAAGAGGTCTGCAACCCATTGACTTTCATTTGCATTTTAAAGTGTTGTTTTACACTGGGAGTCTGCCCTGTCTTCCAAGTGTCTGACGTTTCCCTAATGTCTTACAAGAGGATTTACAGGCGATACAGCAGTAGACACTTGCTCTTTTGGATTGCAGATCTGTCCATTTAATTTACAAGGGCAAAGGACAGGAGTTTTTCCTTCTTATTCATGCAAGGGCTGAAGTGTGAGCCTGTGCTCAAGTACCTTCCTAAATTGCAGTCAAAACAGTTGATTTAAGCTGCAAGTTATGCTCCCAGGCTGTTGGGGAAATAAGTTCTGTACGGCCACAAAAAAGCTTACCTGAGCTTTTCTCTTTGTGTTTTCAGCTCACAAGCACTAAAATACAAACTCTGTAACTTTTCTAGTGTGGAAAGGCCCGTTAAGACCTGGTGCCACCTGAACCAGAAACTTCAGTTTCCTGTGCCGTGAGGTCAGGAGAACTCCTAACCTGGGCGTGACACAGGACATCCCTCTGCTCTGTCAGTAGCTCTGTGGGATTTGTGGTGCAGGGCTCTTGCATGCAGTGGCATACATCTGAGAGTACTTGAGCAGATATTCCTCTCATATCCAACCAGAGTATTGCTGAAATTAAGGAAAAATGATAGCTGGAGTGGTAAGGAAGAGTCACAAATTCCAGTTGTGATTTTAGCTGCTCTCCTGGAGTTCTGTAAAGCTTTCACCTCCTCTTTCTAATGTTGCGTTGTCAGAAGAGAGTTGAAATTTTTAAAAAGAAAAATTGGAGGGAGGAGACATCCCTCCTAGCTGCGAGAAGTTACATCTTTTCTAGCAATGCCGAGGCATTTTTTTCTCCTGATCAAATGCTACCTGAATTGTCTGAACAGTTCTTCTCAACTTCTTGCTGTGAATGATTTATTATCCCAAACAGCTAGCTTATTCCCCACAGTTTCTTATAAGCCTTGGAGATCTCTCTCATCTTGGCATAATGTCTGTCCAGTCATCTTCTGTAACACGGACAATTTTGTAGGTTTGATTATTAGTTTTCCACAGCCTTCCAGTCCTTGACTCCTTAAATGATCCAAGTGATGAAGGGTATGTAAAAAATTAAGTTTTAATAATACAGAGAAGTATGTTGCTGATTCACATGTTCAGTTTATGAGTCAATCTGGGTGATGCTCACAGCCTGCTTGAAATCTGAGCAAGTGTTTGGATATTTTCAATAGGTATCATTAGATTTCTGAGTTAGCGGACAGTGGATACCAACTGAAGAGTACGTAAAGGCACCAGCTAGATTGGATCGTCTGATAACGCCCATCTGTGCTGCTGAATAGAGGTGTAGTTTTTGTGAAGC
>VXBL01007158.1:2242825-2255532 GCA_013400195.1 Aramus guarauna
CCCCGCTCGCTGCTCTCGCTGCCCACGAGGTGGCGGTAGGTGGAAGGGAAACCCCGCGGCGGGCAGCGGGCGGGCAGCCGGAGGGCAGCGGGTTTCCCCCCCCCAAAAAATCCCACCGCGCTGGGAAGCTGCCCGGCCGCAGGAGCCCGTGCGGGGGTCGGGGTGGGCTCCCCATCGCCTTCTCCCTGACGGCGGGGGGCGGAGGGGGTGGCCGTGCTCCTCTCTGTGTCCTTCACATCCACCCGTGTCTCTGGGATGGAAGGCAACAAATCCCGAGTGGGTGCGTGGGGTGCCTGCGGGCTGTTACCCAGCTCAAGCCCAGGAGTTTGGGTGCTCATGGCACACTGCGTCTGCTGCTTCGTAGTGCCTAGGTCAGGCCCCGCGTGCTGCAGCCCTCAGGTGAACAGTTACGTGTTAGATCTCCACGGAACATCGCTTCCCGCCTCAACTGGCTAATCGAGTTCTCCCATAAAAATAGTTGTCCCGGTGTGGTCGCATGGCTGAAGTGACTGGGAAAGAGCCCTCACCTCCAGGCTGCCAGGGGCTGACAACAGGAGGCCAGGGCAGTAACTAGCCCAAAATTTGTCACCACGTGTTGGCTCAGGGTAGGCAATTTCTGTATCGTTTAGGTATCATTTATGTGCAACTGATGCAGTGGAGTAAATCCTATAAAGCAATATGCTTTGAGAATATGGATGCTGTGCTAGAGCAATCTGAATGCATCAGCAGAGGCTTGAAGAAGGAAACCAGCCCCTTTCTGTCCTGTCCTGCTGCAGGACAAGGCTCAAGCGCAATCGGTTTTTCCCATCAGAGTGTGGTCAATGGAACAATCGTACAACGTGTTGATCAGGAAAAGGATGTGGGAGTTGGAGTGGAAAAACTGATAGTACCGTGCTAATGGCAGAGAGCAGCAGGAAGGACGGCAAACAGGATACTGCGCTTGGTGGAAAGAGCATGAAACGATGCTGTGGCTGCAGAGGCTGCAGTCAGCTGTGGTCTGTATTGCAAGCATGGGAAGAGCTGGACCAAAAAAGCAGAAAGTTACTGATCTTCCACTTCTCTGCTGGGAAGAAGGGCTTTTTCGGTGGTTCTTTTGGGGAAATGCAGGCGGATGGTCGGCAACATCAGAAAGGTGTCAAAGTGGTGGAAGAAATGACTGGAGGAAAATGTACTTTTAGTTGCTTGGAGGCTCCGAAGGGAGAGCAGTGGGAGGAAGCTGAAAGAAAAGTGAGGACTCTTGGCAGGACCCGCTTGCTAACAGGGCTTTGCTGGGAGGCAGGGCCAAACCCAGGGATTAACAGGTTCAAAACAACACTGAAGGGAGTATGTTTGTCTCCCATGCTAGCTGCTTTAACAGCTTCTGAATATGGCTGGGAGTGGGAATGTCCCCGTCCTAACGCTTTTTGGAAGTTAAGGTTTTGGTGCAGATGCTATAGGAGGTCACGTGATGGAAGATACTCTTGACAGAAGCTCTTCCAGTGTCACTTGGAGTTGTCCTTCAGGTGAATCGGTATTTTGGCAGGCTTGAAAAACTGTTTGTGTGTGAGGTGACGGTGCTTCCTGGCCTACGGTTTAGGTCGTGGTCAGGGGTTTGAGCTTCCTGGCTAAAAACCTTCTGCCAAATGTGCACAGACGCATCTGAAAGCCGGGCGGTCAGCCCTCGCAGCCCAGCTGCTCCTGGAGATTTTCAGCTGAGCTGGCTGCTGCAGCAGACATAGGAGGGTGAGACAAGTCCTCAACTTGCCCTCTTGCAGCCACCATAAAAATGGAAGTGTTTGAATCTGAGAGCAAGAAATGTCTTTTATTTGTCCTCTTTTGGCCAACTGTCTCTCAGGGAAGGGGTCCCACAGGGAAAGGGGTATTTTTCATAACAAGCTGTTAGGGTGGCATGTGGCATATGAGACAATTACCGACTGTTGACCAGCAGAACAGTGGGTTATCTGGTGAGAAGCCCTGGTTATGTTCTCAAATTGCCTGTGTTCGCAATGTTTTGTAAACCAGATGTTTAAAAATTAAATATCTGCAATTGTGCAGAATACGCCCATCCAAACACATACCCACGGGCACCCTGAGTGGGGGTGTCACCCCAGGAGCATGCTCCCGTCCCCCTTCTCACATCGACGTTGTGAGCCCCAGCAGGTGATGTTGGAACGGTGAAGTGAAACTGGGTGGTGCAGCCAAGGTGCACTGAAATGGGATGTTGGTTTAACTTCCTCTAAACCAGCCCCATGGTGTGAATCGGTGCCAGCTCCGGTCTCCTGCAGCTCGCCTCGTGCACTCGAGGTGTCGCCCGTACGGCAGTGACACTTACACGTACGTAGCCTAGTTTACACAACTGCTTTGCATGGGGTTTGCCCACCCTCCTCGTGTGCTGACGGTTTTATACTGGTAAGATAGTGGGAATTAATTAATTTTAAAAGCAGCCATGTGCTTGTCAGTCCTTGTTGGGTCAAAATGCTCTGAAGTCACCCATTCCTCAGCTTGCCATTTTAATTAAAAACACGAACCCTTAAAAGAGGTTTGTACTGTCTCCAACTGTTCAAGACATGGCAAACATTAGTGCAGCAGAGTGTGAATCGTTTGCCGAGAGCCATCCTCTGCCCTGGCCTCACATCTATTACCAACTGTAAACTAATGAACAAAGAGCTGGCGTTTGTCACAATATCCAGTGTAAGAGCTTTCAAAAAGTGCTGCGGGCTGACACGGAAAGGTTGCAAGAGGCTGCAGCCCCTGACCTCAATAAAGTCTTCAAAGGAAGCTCCTGAAAAGTTTTTTTGCAGGGCAAAAAAAAGTAGTTCTCCTGATACTGTAACAGCCAGCGTGCTTTAATAGCTAAAACTGCATCAAGGCTTCTGCTGACTGGGTAGAAATGACATCTTTGTTTTGTATGTAGATGCTGTTCTGTGATGTCTTTTTTGCTCCATTAGGAAAAAGGACTTGAGATGTACAAGATGAAGAAGGTACCAGCTCACACAAGCAGCCCGCCTGCCGCAACGAGCCAGGCACGGTGTGTGCGAGGGGAGGAGGAGCTGGGGAGCCAGAGCCAGGCAGGGGCTGCGCCCTGCGTTCCTGCGGTGGGCTGGCTGCTGCAGTCCCAGCTCCCAAAGAGAGACAGAGCCCACCCCGTCTCTGAAGGAAAAGGTGGGAAATCAGGAGCTGCTCAGGCCCCCTCCCTTGCTGTGAGTCTGTCCCTGGAGTGGGAGCAGACAAGTCTGGGGGGGCCGGGGGCCGTGCAGCGCAGGGAGGAGGGGGAAGAGGCTGCTGAGCTCCTGCAGAGGGGATGCAGGTTGCTTGGCCATGGCCGTAGCGTTGGCCGTTCCCCTCTCGCCAGCTTGCAGCTGCTCCAGCCGTTCAGCTGCCCGGTGTGGAGGTTGTGCTCCATCGCACACCAGGTCCGGTCGCTTTCCGCAGCTGGCTTTGCCTGCAGCACCCGCGTGTCTCTTGTCAGGCTGCAAGTCCTAAAGCCAGAGGCAGACCCGCGCTCTGCTGGTGCGCTGGGCCATACCCTGCGGGAGTTCAGGAGCTGGACGACATTCCCGACGCAGGGAATGACACTGGCTGTTGGTGAGAGGGGAGACCAGGAGCAGCTCATCTGGCCAAAGCAGTTTGTCTCTTAATTAAGTTGAAAACTGTCATCCTGTCTTGCCTCCCGCCTGCAGCCAGCCCAAGACCTCGAATGGCGGCCACGGGCAGCTGCCCCTCACTGCCACAACTGCGCTGGACCCGGTGGTGCAGGCAGAGCCATCAGTGTGACCCACCAGTGACACTTTTCAAACACTTTTTTTGTTTGCAGATACTTCAGGGTTCCCACGTGCTGCAAGTCCCAGTGTAGGGAATTAGAAGGTGACAAGAAACTGGTTTGGCCCTTTTCTACAGCCCAAAGACAACATTCATGGGACAAAGATCACGTACGACTGCCTGCAGTCAGCATCCCTCTCTCTGCTCCCCAGAGCTGTTCTGGACCCGGAGTCCAGGTGATGGGGAAGGAAAGTGGTGCCGTGACAGTCATACGCATGAGACAAAAATGGAGAATGTCCCAGCACCAGGGAGGGAGATTCACGCGCATCCAAGTGGGCTGGAAAACCACCTGGAGGCCAGCTTTAGGAAGCTCAAGGTAGAGACTGACGCTTCTTCCTCTCCTTCTTACCCTTGGTGGGTGTTGGGAGGATGTGGTCCCCTGGCCGCAAGGGCGAGGGACAAGGAGTGAACAGAGGTGAGGGCAGAGAGACACACGAAAGAGCTAAGTTTCCTGACTTTTAGGAATTTAACCTTTAGTGTTCTCTCATCCTGGATTTTGTTTCCAAATCAAAAAATGGAGAAAGATTTTGGTAACCTCATAGTATCACCAACAGTTTGTTAAAAGACTAATTGCCAAGTAGCTTATGCATGTGGGACCATTAGTAATTCTGTAGCTATGCAAATTAAAACAGTGATGTATGATTTATAGCTTTAATAATGTTCTGAAGGCTCTTAAATTTTAATCACTTGCAACATCCTTTTTAATATTCAATTACTTTATTAACTAATTAGGTCACTTGCTGAAAAAGCACATAAGGCTGGTGCTATTTTAATATCAGCTGAACATCACAAAATACCTTTGAAATGGTATAAATGGTTTATTTATTTTAAATAGATCATTAAGATGCTATAATTAATAAATCAATTACAGAAAAAAGACAAGAAATTGATAGATGCCAAAGCACAACAGTAGGGGCTTCTCTGCTTACTTCATGGACGTTTGCAGGGATGCTGAACTCGGTGAACGTGGCCACTGAAGCACCTTCCTGGATAATTCGTATTCAGCTGCAGGGATAAGGTTCAAGATATGCTTGGTTCATTATAGATGCTTTTTGTATGAGTTTAGCTTTCTGATTGATAAAAGCTCCATCAATGACCTTGAAAAGTTAAAGTATTTAAAAGGACAGTCCTCTTTTACGGCTTGCTCTTTTGTCTGCCTCAAAAAAGATAAAACTGTGACATCTTTGTCCCGCTAATGCTGGGATGAAAGGCAGAGCTCTGCTCTGGAGGGAGGGAAGGTGGGCTGAAAATCACTGACCTACCTGCTCTACTCAAAGCAGACGAGCCCTTGCCCCTGCCAGAGACACGGGCTGCGGCACCGCAGCAGCATCGCGTCCAAAGCTGGGACAGAAAAATTCTACCCCTGCAAAACCCACAAAGATGCTCATCTGTAGCGCAGAGGTTTACACCTCCAGTTTACACCAACCCTTGATGTAAAACCTGAAGTCTGGGAAGTTAAATCTGTCACCAGTGTGGCTGCAACTCTGAAAGACTTTGAATAACCAATCTTCTAGTTTAAAATTTAGTAATTAAGGGTAAGACCAGGATCTTAAGTCAACCTTTATAACAGATTTTGGCTTAAATTATATCGATGTGGTGATACAGAGTGCAATAGTTTTCTCTCTTGAGAAGCTGCTAGAAAAGATCTGCAGTAATTACAGAGCACTCATCTTCCCATTTTAACTTTTCTTGCTTCCATTTTCTTGTAACTAAAACCCATAAATCGGGGCAAAAAGCTTAATACTGCAGTGACCTTCCTGCTAAACGTAAAACTGCCCTTTACAACTGAGTTGCAAGGAAAACAATTCCAAATTTCAATTGGCAGAGTTTCCTGGGAACTAAAAGTTTGGCTCTAAAGCAGAGTCCAGGCGAGGTACAAGACCTTTACTCCAGCTCCTCAGAACCAAAAATAAAAGTTGCCTCTACCTCTGTCCAGGGGAGGCTGCAGACCGGTTGGTTATTCAATAATTGACAGTAACTTTTACCATTACTGCAGCTTAAGATGAAGTCAGAGATTTTTCTCTGAGGAAGATTCTACCTGGTTAACATTTCTCATCAAAACAATTTTCACTGCTTCAAGAGGCTGCTGCTCGGTGTGAGTAGCCATGGAAAGGAAGACGATGCTGGACTAGCCTGGGCTGGATTAGACATCTGGGCAGAAGGGATAGGGATGCCTAAAATAACGCTAAATCCACCTCACGTTTATGGGAGCTGCCGCAGGAAAGGCACAGAACAATATAAATATAGAATACCAAATGTTGCTACAGGTTGGGACAACGTACAGTGCTACACTCCTTGGAACAAGTGCAGATACAACTCTTAAGGGGCCAGAGATATTTATACAGTCAAATGAGGTCATCCTCACTGTTTTTAAGAGTGTTTATTTCACCCTACAACAGTCCTGTTGTACAACATGGCTCAGGGGCTGTTCTTAGTCTCCTTACAAAGCCCCAGGTCTCAGACAAATACCTGCGTTTTCATCACATTCCTGTAACTTCTCCCCACTCATTTATTCACATGATCGATTCCCGCGTTGCTCAAATAATTTGTGTAGGAAAACCCCATCCTCCTCCATCAAACCAAAAAAAAAAAAAAAAAAAAAAAAAAAAAAAAAAAAAAAAAAAAAAAAAAAAAAAGACTATCTAGAGTTGCAAATAGAAGGTCACCAGCGCCTCAAACACAACTGGTACCAGGAGAAATAAGGCAGGAAAATGGAGCAGAAACCACCTGCAAAGCTTTGTGAGCCCAGCCCTCCTCCTCCTCTTCCTCATGCCATGAGGCTGCAGCTGCCTTCTCCGCCACGGAGCCACCGGTACCGAGGAGCGGCTGTTAACCTCCCCAGCTCGATTCAATGTGACAGTGACACTTCACAGCACATTGCATCCAATCTCATTTGAAGCTGACAAAGATTGTTTCTGTTTTATATCTATTGGTTTATTAATGGCCTACAGCCTCTTAAGCAGATGCATATTCATTAGATAGCCAGCTGTTAGGAGGTTCCCAGATGTCGAAAGTAGCTCTGTCTTGGAATGCATTTTTTTTTCCCCCTTATCGTGAAACAAAGTAATTGTAGCTCTGTTAAAGAACCAGTTAATTACTGAACCAGTACCTTATGACATGATTAAAAAAAGAAAATAATCTGCAAATCTGTGAGGAGTAAAGACATTTTTGAAACCAGAGATGAGCTCAGCCTTCACTGTGCTATACACATGCAGAACTCACACGGACATGGAGACCTGGATTACTCCATGAAAACAACCCCTGCTGCAGCCATCCAGGGATACGCTAAGCTCTGCAAAGGCACCTTTCCTCATTTTCCACATTCTGCAGACTTTCTCCCTTAGCTTTTAGCCTTCTTTATCTGAACAGTAGAGGCAGAAGCACATAAAAAATGAAAATGAGACACATCTCAATTGTTAAAGGTCATTTTACATGGCGAAGCAAACTTCCACAGCAACCCAGCTAGATAAAACTGTAAGCGGATCACTGGCCAAGCTGTACAGATTGACTTACAAATTCCACGGGCCATCCTTTCAGTTGCACAACATTAACCAGGCTCACCTAGTTGTCTTTGCAATTTACGATTTTTACCTTTCTTCCTTCTTTCCTCAAAGCGCCAAAAGCAGCTCCTGGCAGCAGGGCTGGAACCACCACCACCCTCCCACCACCCCCAGGAAGCCCTTCTCCCACTGACACATTTAAAATGTCAAAAGCTCCAAATCCAAGTGGTTTGTGTGTGGGGAAAGGATCATGCTGGTTCTTTGTTTCTGGCTGATAGGAATAGTAGAGCACAGCCCAGTCCGGCTCATCCCACCGCAGCAGCCTCCAAGGAGCAGGGAGCACAGTGCTGCTTTCTCCCCGAGAAGGAGCCGTGCTTCAGTTGCCAACGTAGGAAGAAGAGAACAATATTTCAGTATTTAGCTTCCAGTTCTCTCATTCGTACACTTTTGCTTTTTGCTAGTCAAATCTGTCAGCAAGAACCTGGAGCTGTACAATGAGTGATTTTTCACTGTGCTGGCAGTTCCGAGTATTAACCAAAAAAAAAGTTTCCTTTGCAGTCAAATTAAATATTTTGCTTAAAACAAAGAGTTTCAATGTGTGTGCAAATCCAATGGGTTTGCCTGAAGCAATTTTTAATTTTAGTTAGTGATGGCTTGGAATAAAATTGGAAGGGGGGGAGGAAAAAAAAAATTTAAAAAAACCTCATGTCCATTAAAAGCTTTAATCAGAACCAAGTGACAGTACTATAAAACGTCACATGCTATAAAGTGTTTAGAGTCGTTCACAGAGGAACACAGAGGCAATTTTGTAGAGTGACTCCTGGAGCAAAGGCCTCTGAGAATAAAAGTGTCTTTAGATATTTGTTATCCTGTTATAGTTGGTATCACCTTGAGTATACAATGCCTGCCTGCATTATGTAAACACTTCATTGATAAATCCCTCCCCCACCTCCCTTAAGCTGTGTCAGACTGTTCTTAGCTGACAGATAGAGCTGAAACAGATGCTGCTATAAATACCCTTGTTTAGCTGTTTTGAATAGAATTTCTTCTGTAGAACACAGTGGATGCTCTAGTTATCACTGAACTTGCACCTGTGCTGGAATTTATTACTCCTTTGTACACAGCTAGAGGCATTTTTTGGATGATTCCATAAATGCGCACACAGGGATGGATCCTGATGCCCCTTTCTCAAGTACAAACATCCTTTACAAAGGATTTCACTAATTTTAACTGAACTCTTAATTAAGTTTAGAAACCACAGAATACAGAGGTGGTAAAGTTCACCTCAGTTTCCTCTATTTACTCCAAACTCCCATGACAACTGCTTTTCAGCATGGTGTGAAAAGACCACGCCGCTATGCTGGCAGTGGTCACAAGGCCAAACCTGGGCTGTTACAGCTAGACCTGGCTTTAAAAATGAAGGAGTTGTACTAACATAGCAGCATGATTTAGGTTATATTAGGCAGCAGTTGATAAGCGGTACATCTGTCATCATTCATGCAGTAGCTCACTCGTATTTTCACCTGGAAGGATAATTTATATTTTTAATACATTATTTTGCTCATAGTTGAAGTATCAGATGGAAAAATTTTATGGTATCAACCTTAAACAAGTTCAATACTGTTTTAAGCAAGCACAGTCCATTTTATGGTTTACATTTTAGATAAAGACTGAATATATTCTGCTAAGCACTGGTACCTATGATCCATGTTTTTTAATGGGGGGAGAAGATGGGATGAAACTTCCATGCATGAGGCTCTCAGCACTGCAGGCTGAAGACGCACGGGGATGCACCTGGCCCACGTTCTGAAGGCATCTCCCTGGGTTTTCTTTTCTGATGTTTGTTTTGGTTCAAAGGACTTCCTTCTCATCCACCTGCAGACAACCTGGCTGGCTGAAAAAACTTCTCTTCACACTCCATACAACCTTCTTCGTAATTAGGATACTGATCCATAAGATGAACAATGTATGGCAGGGGCAATGAATCAGTTCAGTACTACAACTGGTCCATAAGCTTATGTATGTGATACAGTTTGAGATACAATGAGATACAATGGGGATAACCACAAAAATCTGCTTGAACTGACCAAATCTTTTCTACTGAGTTATTCTAATCCCTGACAAGCACCCTTCATTATTATTAATGTCCCAATAGAAGCTGGATCTCTGGTTCCTCTAAAGAGATGTGAGCAACCTAAACAAGGACGTGATCTTTCAATTCAAAGACAACTATTTAACCAGCTAAACTTACCTTAAAAGGGCAGCATTGAGAATGGACTCATCCTACTCATCAGAAACCCTCTGAAGACCACTGAGCAGCACCGTGCCCCTCCAGCACTACTGACAATAGCTTGGTTTTCCTTACCACCCCATCTACTGCCCCAGAATTAGCTTTCTTCCCCACCACAATTTTGCATATATTGAACCACTTTGAATCTTCCCATCCGTTAGAACTAGAGGTTTTGAAGATGATTATTCCAAATAAGTTTAAAGGTTTCAGAACAGGAACCAGAGCGATCTCTCCTACTCAGCCGTTAAAGCCTGCCTTGATTACTTTGATGTAACAACACTTGAAAGCTCCTATTCTTTGAAACTAATTTAAACACATTGAATTGTTGAAAGATTAAAAACCGCAGTCAGCTAATTACACTCACTCTCATCTCTTATTCAGCAAATGAATCACTTTTCATTACCACTTAGCTGAAGTACATGAATTTCTGCCTAATTAGAAATGTTGTAGATGGAGCATTAGCAAGGCTGGAGCGGGTCAGGATATCTTGCCTGCTTCATTTTTAATTCCTAACAGTAGAGCCAGATAGGAAAGGCTTCAGATAAGAAGTCATTAAACAATTTTAAATTATTTATAAAAATTACTTTGCCCAAATTATAATTATTTTTTTTCCCAAATGCTCTCATAAATGTCAAATGGAATGAAAGGAAAAGCAGCCCAACATTGATTTTAATGAACATTTTAATGTTATGTATAACAGAACATTATGAATACAATGGAAACAAAGTTTTATCAATTTAATAATAAAAAAAGAAATCCAACATAAGAAAAAGGAGGCAATAAATTTCATACCTATAATATAGTGCTTATTCTCAACAATATTCCCAGCTTGATTCTAGAATCATGATTCATGTGAACTTAAATGCAGAATTACAGAAGGAAAAACAAAAATCCCCAAAACCTTAATTCATTCTTTTGTTTTCAGTAAATCAGTAAAATCTTTGACTGCTACAGGTTTCCTTTATTAATATATAATTTTTTTAATTCATCTATTGGATTCCACAGCTGCTAATGCCATATTTACACAAAAGAATCACCAAATGTTGTATAAAAGCTGAGATCTAATGCTGTTGGATTAGGTAGGGTTATAGATTTACATAACTTAAGTGTAATTCACCTTGTTATTTTTTGTAATGATGCAAAAAATAAATATTTTTGCCTTTTGACTGCTGCCGATGTCATAAACCAGTGGCTCCGTAAGGATATTGGTGGTACAAAGGATGATGACTGCCACTGTGAAAGAACTGCAAGAAAGTGCGTTTTCTGGAGTTTTCTGAAAGGAAACCTTCCAGCAGTCTTGGATAAAGCTTCTCCCAGCCTTGCACTGGATATCAGTTATAACACTAGAAGCATGTTAAGACCCCAAAAATCTGTTGATCATCAAATTGCTGGGACAGGATTTTTACAATAAAAATTTGGGTAATATAGCAGTGTGGCTGGAATATTAGCAAAAGTATATATACATTCCAGGTCCCTTTGAATTAGCCATAATCACATAGGTAAGCCATTTTTGGACAAAAATATATATTCTTATAAAAAACTGATCATAGTACTTGAGTGACTTCAATTGTGGACTCAGTGGTAGTAAAAGGAATGATCCAATTATGACAAAGCGATCAGGGAGAGGGGGAAAAGAAAATCAAGCTCTTTAAGAAAAAAAGGAAAGTATAAAATTAGATTCAAACATTTTTACCCAACCCCCACTCCAGTCTTCCATCAAGTCTCAAAGTTAAAATTGGTTCTTCTATGTAGGAAAGTTTTTTTGATGGTCTCAATACAAATTATTTTGCAAAATCATCTAACACATTCCTTAGAAGAACCTTTCACCTCTCCAGAATTTGAACACTAGTTATTTCAACATTTAGAAAATAGCTTTTGGTTCTTTATGTAGACGCTTTAACTGATAAAGGAAAAAAAAAAAAAAAAGTATTGATCAGTGTTTTCCATCCCTTCCCCAGCTATATTTGTGCAGCTAAAAATCCTTCATTCGGTCTGCCCATTTATTTCCTTTGATTACATTTTATTTATTTTACAATCTTTATTTGCTAAAATTGGCAAAATTTGCAAAGGCATCTTGCTTGGGTTGTACAGTCCCAGGAGTCAGAGAGGTCATAGCGATATTGGGTACCCCCATTCCTATTGTACCTGTCAAACCCATTCCAGTAGCTGGCACTCCCATGTTCATGTTTATTCCCATCATTCCCTGGTTCATCATAGGTGTGGGTCCCATGGACGTCATTCCCATCGTACCTGACATCACACTGGGCATTCCCATCCCCACAGGAACGGGCCCTCCCATCAAGGGGCTTGTCTGGGGTCGAACAGGCATCATGTTAGGCTGAGGATTGAGGTTCACGGCTGCAAAGTTTTGAGTCATGACATTCATAGGTTGTTGCATATCTGCAAAAACAGAGAACAGGACACAAAAATCATTAATCAGAATCTGATGCTGAAGATGCTCACGTATTTTAGGAGACTTCTGTAGTAACTGCTGCGAACAAATATATGATGGCCAAAACCACAGCTATTTCACTTGTTTTCCTATTTTCTATGTGAAGTCTCAAAAACTGTGTAAGTTTTAAATAGCATTTTATAATAATATATGCTAGTATGCATATTCTAGAGACATTCTAGAGATTAGGAAGCCGAAATCAAGATACAGCAATGGTGCAAACTCTGCAGTAAAAACATGCACAGATGCCAGCCTCCTAGCACCTCAGTCTCCATTTAGAAAACACCACTCGAATCAGAAGCATCACAGTAGCTCAAGAAACAATTGTGACTCAACGTAAGAAAACAGTAATTGACAGAATACTCCATCTCAAGGACAACCTACTAAACACACACAGAGCTCAGCATGCATGTAGAACAGTGCAAAAAAAAATAAAAAATCACTTACTTTGTTGCTGCATCATGGTATTAAGTGATGGCTGCTGGGGTTTGGAAGGCTGCATCCCAGGTACTAAATTGTCCAAACTGATATTTACACTGGGATCTGACCAAGTTGAGGGTAGAGTTTTGCTTGCATTCTTCTGGACCATCTCCGTGCTTGTATTATAAAGGGAGTTAGGCTTCGGCATCATAACGTTCACATTTTGCAGAGGCTAAAAAAAAAAAAA
>VXBL01007158.1:2255555-2278961 GCA_013400195.1 Aramus guarauna
AAAAAAAAAAAAAAGTTTGTTGGGATCCACATGAAACAATTTACAAATAGTAATCAGGACTAAACAGCACGTGTTAATTTTTCCACAGAAGATAACAAAAAGCCAATGAGATGTTTAGCCATGAACTTCAGCTCTTCCAAAGCAGCATTTCCATGTGCTGTTAACGCCATTAGAATGGATTAAAAGTATTTTGTAAGCTAGAACCAAGCTCCCCTATCAATATGTGATATGACAGTGATCATCTGCAGTCAAGTTTTGAACTCAAATATGCTTTTCCTCCTAACACCAAGTTGACCTGTTATGGTTTCCAGAAACACTCTCCACTGAAGGAGGCACTGCTGTGTTTTAGAAAAAACAGAGCAGCCCTCACCTCCATCTACTTGAGGCTGGAAACCTATAACGTTCTGTGGAGGATGGCTTTAACCTCATCTTCCCCAACAAAGCAGCAACACTTCACAGAACAAGGAAGACCCTCTCAGAGAAGACTAGCTTATAAAAGGAGGCTTTTCAAGAACATTTGACACCTTTAAGAGGCTACTCAAATATTTTTGGACAAAACTTTCTTACAGAATGCTGATCACAACATCTGAGTGACTAGGTATGGACTCCAGGAGTGGAATAGATTCATTTTCAATGCTGTGATTAAGGAGAAGTCAAAAGATTAATTGAGGAGGGTCATTAGAAAACTGTACAAATAGCAGCATACCTGTGACCTTGACATGGGTAAACTGATGCCCATAGCATTGGAGCTCATCATAGAGAAATTCATACTTTGTGAAGAGGTCATGGTTGTCTGAGAGGGGCCCATCAAATCAAAAAGATCAGTAGAATTTGAAGCAGTTGGAGGCTGGGCAGAAGCTGGCTGCGAGCTACTGAAGAACTCTCCAGATGAAGCACTGGGACAAGGAGAAGCTTGGTTGAAGGCACTCCAGTCACCAAAGTCTCCGTTTCCACTTGTTGCTGTACCTGAAAGGCAACAGTGTGGGAGGAAGGAAGACAGAGAAAAGAAATGAAGAAGACTTAGAGAAAGGCAGTGAGCAAATGCCATATTCCATGAACTGAAACAAATGAGAGCTGATCTGTGTCCGTCCAGATTAACATCTGCAGGTAGAACCTCCATCTGGACATAGTTCCCTCTCATGAATATTCCAACAATTTTAACAAGGTAGCAAAGGAAATATGAAAACATCCATGCACAGAAAGATGGATATTTGATAACATGTCACCTGTGGATGTGAGACAAGTAGGGACAGGTTTTCTTTAGTTGAAATATGACTGAAAGATAACTTAGGGGTAGAATGGAGGCTCTAGTCAAAACAACACATAGAACTTTGATAATATTTATCAACTTATCACCTCAGCACCCAGAAAACGGTTGTGAGGAATGAGCCACTTGATAAAGCAAATTCCATCATGACAAAACAAAGACAATTACTTCAAAATTTGGTTATATACAATTAGTAGCTCTTTGTATAAAACAATGCTAAGGGAAATAAAAACCAGAACTTTGAAAGCAGGTAGCCAGGGAATTCTTATTTGAGGTGATAAGAAATAATTTCTTCCCATCCCATGAAGCGCTCATGTAAAACGCATGAAGTTTTCTAAATCTGATTGCCGAACTAAACGCCTCAGCTTGAAGCAGGAATTCAATCTTGAATCTAACAATTCTCTCAGCAGCAGCTTTGTTGAACTCTTACTTCACCACTTAAACTTTGTTTCATGTCAATGTACCAGGTATTTTGTAAGCAACTATTTAAATCAAAGCACAGCAACTTACAGTGCTCTCTGCATCTTACTGTGAAGAGCTAACAGTATAAGCTGTTTGTATACAACTGCAAGGGTACCTATTTCAGGATCACAGATGTCCAGAGACACAAACCAGTGAACTGAGAATATGTCATAACCTTGGAGTCAAATGGGAGGAGATGTTATCTCCCTTAAAAACACATGTTTTTCTATTAACAAGAAAAGGGTTACTTCACAGGGGAAGTAAAGCTTACAAAAACATCTACAGGAGATGATAAAAATAAAGCAACGCCATTTAAACAGCTCTCATTGCTACTAGTGAAAATCTTGTTCCAAGTTTGGGCCATTGTACAGGTCAGCCTTTTTGATTATGCCACTGATATACTTTTGGTACTTCCACTAAGTCTCAAGCGATGTCATTGCCATATGAAATGAACTTCGAGTCCTAATGAACAGTTAAATAAAATAATCCCTTCAATTTCTTTAGATGAGCAAATGCAGACTCAAACACATAAAGCTGGGGTAGATGAATCCAGTGCCAGTCTCTGCTTCCTAATCTAAACAACTGCTAGTTCTATAATAGCCATCCATAGCAATTGTCTACAACTGTATTCTACCCACTCAAAAGGTAACTGCAGTAGTCTTTTATATCCATGTAAATACTTACCAACACATGCCTTCAACCTTTAGTCATCATTATTATTTATCAACATACACCTTGAACCTTTAGTCATCGTTATCTTTACCAATTTAAATTTAGAATAGTAGGAGAGTAAATCTGTTCATAAAAATCCAAGTATTGCCAACAACTTCAGTGCATGAAGTGGACCAATATTCATTAGCTTAGGGCCTTACAAGAACATTTGCTTTGATCTCCCTCACAAAGAGGGGCTATATTAGAATGTTTCAAAGTATTACATATTAAAAATTAAAACCTACTTTAAATATTCCTGATAGATAAGTAAATGCTGAGTGTGCTGCTTCTATGTTCAGACCTATGCACTGAGCACCAATAATGGAAGTAGGGGTAACAGGAATAAGGTTTTGCCCCTTCGGTAGAACTTCAAAGATGATTAATCAAGAAGGAAAAGATTCCTAGAGGGGCTTATGCTGTTCAGGAATGATTAATCATTTCAGAGGACTCCTTGTCCCTTGCATAATGGTGATTGGAATAGATTAATCATGTTAATGCAGATAAAGGATTGTATCAATTTAGACTGTATTAACACACAAATTATTTGCATAGTAGGCGGCTTTGTGTTTGCAAAACAACTTGGTTTTGAGTAAGAAAGCTTGTAAAAAAGCTAGAGCAGTTCTTTCCTATCAAGCAAATTAAAGGTGCATTAACTAATCCATGCCCAGCACAATTTTACTAACACAGCAAAATAAAGAAAAAGATCTAAACATGCTGACTAAAAGCTGGCTCGCAGGTAGGTTTGCTGATCAACCTCTTTGCTATTTTTCCTCATTCTGGACTTAATCTCACACCCTTGCTGAGAATCCCCAGCCACAAACACCACTACTGCCCAAATTAACTTCACAAAAGATAGCCAACCAACTCCCTCCACTCCACGTTTGTTCTCAGCACTGTCCTGTCTGGGTAGCACTGTAGGCTCCCAAAAACACTCCACTGGAAGGAAGATGATTGCTTTAGGTAGCTTCCCAGTCCAATTTTTTTTCCTCAGTCCAATTTTAAGGGAAATGTTTTTCAGACAGTGGCCATGTCTATGTAATAGCTTGTATGTTTGCATGCAAAATGACTGGACACGCAACGAATCAACCGTAAAATCTTGCTCATGTGATCTAAGGAAGATCTAGATATCTTTTATTTAATAGGCTTCTCCTAAAAAGGAAGGAGACTGTAACAAATCATTACTTAGCCAAGCTAAAATAAAGTGTTAGTCAGCTTCATCCCACAAATGCATATATGCAACTTCAAATGCCATTGACATAGTTGTACTACGTATGGAACACCTTACTTGAGTAAATTCCCCTCCAACGTTCAAGGCCTTCCAACAGCAACCCAGACATCACGGGAAGCTTTGGAAACGGCCTCTCAGGCTCCCCTCACTACGCCATCTGACAAGGCCAACATAACTGTGTGTCTAAACAATTACAAACTTTTCTTAATCTTAGGAGACAGGTGGGAACTGAGGACATCTTTAGGGACTCACTGTTTCTATCACAGGTGGGCTGCTATTTTTCATTCTCATCTTTTGGGTTTGTTCAACTTATCCATCTAATTTACTGCCCTGCCTATATCATTCAAGTTCTTAAGACCAATCTGAACCCTCTGCACATGTTCGGAACTACAGACAGCAGCATAAAACCCGTCTAACAACCTTTCAGTTCACAGCATTATCACAAGCAAGCAAACCAGACTATTAAACACTTCATGCAAATCTTTTTATCCCACCAGAGCAGCTAACTTTTTAAAAAATAATTAATAATACCTACCTGTATCTGAAAAGTTTGCAAACTGTTAGTTGAAGTATGAGAAAACTGCTTTTTATTGCAAATAAAATATTTGAATAATCTTACATAAAACACTGGGAAGACTATGATGACTGATAATCTGAATGGTCCTATCACTACAGCAAATTTTCCAATCTTTTTGGAAACACAAATACTGTCATTTTGAAGTATTCCATCACTGTAGATAGAACTCCAATCAAAATATCTCCTTGCCCACAACTGCAAAACTGGGATGTGCTGAGCTCTTAATTGTTTAGTGGGCCCTCTTCGGCCAGCATTTAGACCCCTCTCGTTCATTTCAGGTTTTACTTTTCCACCCCAGAAGTCACATCTTATTTCTGTGCATTTCAAAACTAGGATTGCAGCTATGTTTTAAGTCTTATTATACACTTATATTATCATATGAACAGGGATATATTTGTAACTTCTACTAACATTTTTCTGAAATAAAAATTCATTAAAAGTTTCACATCCAATGAGACATCTGTGCCAGACAGTAGAAATCTTCCTTGCTCTGTATAGCACTTGTGGTCCAGTTACATAAACACAGTTTGTGCTGGAAAAGGAAGTGACTTTCAATAATGCCATGTGGCACCTCTTCCCTGCTTTCTGCCCCTAAACAGCATTTCAATCTGTAAATCAATCCTACCTTGCGATGAAGGGAAACTTGCTGAAGCGGCAGCCGAACTAAAATCAGCAAATCCTCCAAATGGGTCAGTCGATCCACCTAGAAACAGAAGGAAGCCAACTGCTATTACAGGATTGTGCAAAGATCCATTGCAACAACTGCACGCGGGATTTATGAAGAAAAGCTGTTCTGTATGAGGCAAGATGGATTTATTGATTCTGCTCCCTAAATTGGCACTGGTTTTGCTGTTCATCACCATACTATATTTATACAAGCCTGAGCAACAATAACCTGGATTATTTCCAACTGCCTTGCAGAGCTTGCAATTTTGTTTTCCTAGGGAAAAATTAAAAGAAATTTTTGCTATCTCTAAATTTAGAGATTAAAAAGGTTAGCAAGTTTTAACTAGTGAGGAATGCTACTAATTTGGCAGTTTGTAAAATTAAAACTTTTGAAGTGAAATATATAAAAGGTAAATGTTCTTATTGTAAAAAAGTTAATTTATTATGCTTACTATGAAAAATTACATGTCGCCTTATATTTAGTTTTTGTGTTACTTAAAGCATGAATGATTCTGCAATGAACTTGAGTTGGGATTTCAAGGACAGAGCTTGCATTTGTGTTCATTTTTTCATAAGTTTGCTTCCTTTCTACAGCAGGAACATTAAGTTTCTCAAGCAGACAGTTGTATACTGCACATAAATTATTAACTTCTGAATACAGCATAGTAACAATTTTTCACTAAAAAAATACGGTGAAGATATAAAAACAGAAGATAGATTTAAGGACCATATAGGAAAGCTTGGGTTTGTTTGTTTTTCTTTTTAAATAAACAAAACAGTTTACCACAAAAAAATCAAATTATCCTTGCTATTGCTTTTCAGTAGGTATTCCACTGATCTGAGACAACTAAGTTGACCTTATTTGTTTGTCTTCAAAGATTTCACCTCCAAGCAGTCCCACCCTCAGAAGAAGCTGCAGCAGTTCAATTATTTTGCTTTTAGTGTTATGCGTACATTATATAGGTTACATCACAGCTGCTTAGCCTGCAGTGCTTAGAAACTAGCCAGGTGGGACTGGAACATCTGTGCTGCACTCAAACACCACCAGGGACAGCTTCCAACATCTGGTGCCATTTCTGAATTGTCTTATCGCTGCAAGACATTCTGCCCCATCTGCTACTCTCAACTGGGTTAATTAAACTAGAACCATCTCCTTTTTAATAAATGGCTAGCAGTAATAAAAAGAACCATTCACTTTCTAATACATGTGTACTTGTATTTCTTTTTAATGTTATTTTACTGTAGACATTGCCAGGAAGGCGACTGTTCTTCCAAGGGGAAGTGTCTTTTCTTGCCGAGCATGTCGCATATGATCTAAAACATAAGGCAACGCAAGGATGGTGCGTCTGAATTTTCAGAAATGTAGCACTACTGAAATCCTTTTACCACTTTTTCAAGAGGGAGAAGATTTCACACAAAGTCAAGAAATTTCTTCAACGCAAATTTTGAAGTGATCCAATAATCATCTTACATATGTTTGTATACAAGTTTTATACTGACTACAACCTGAGAATAAAAAGAGTAAGGTAAGCCAGTGAAATATCAAGCTAAAAATGTGTTCTGATCGTGTTTTACTCTGCCTACTGCAATGAACATTTTCAAATCATTTTTTTCATCACATGTGTCCTCAGAGAGTTCAGAATAGGTTAATGGTTTGAGGGTTTATATCAGAATGAGCAACATGGATGACATACTCTCAACCACATCCTCAAAAAAATCAATGCTCTCATGCTACACCTCTTATCCCTTGGCTGTTTAGACTAAGTATCTAGGGATTAATTTGATTTAAAAAAGAACTAGGTTCAAACCCAAAATAACCCCTTAACATTTTCAGTCAAATCAACTTTCCCTCCACCTCTATTGCCCATTTTCAAAAGAAACGGAGTTCCAGAGAGAGGTGGCAGAGCTTAAGCTGAATGCATTAGCTCTCTAGAGAAAGGTATCACCACCTAAGATTAAAGAACCTCACCTCCAGTAACACCAAGAAAATTTACTTCCAGCAGGTCTAACCACAGATTCTACATCTTCTCAAACAGACTGTTCCTTCATGGTAACCAACTGCCCGCCCCCCTCACAGACAAATTGTGTTGCTTTAGCACTGTGTAACCCCCAAGCCTCACCAACCTTTCTCCACATCTCTGCACCTGGAATTTGCTTATCTATGTATTTTAAAGTTCCCTGAATTCACATGACTTCCCTGCCAGTTCCTTCACAGGCTAGATCAAAGGCTGCATTTGACCCTTTCCCTGTGTCTTGCCTGACACTGGGAATGTTCCCACACCCTGTGCTGCAAGGAACAGTGGTCATAACAAGTGACCTGCACGTGAAGGACACTGCTAATCTTCTCAACATGAGCTATCCTCAAAGATTCCCATGCGAGATCTGTCACTACAAATGAACCCTTTCCATCTGCCTTCTCAGGTCAGCAAAGAGGTTATTTAGCAGGACCAGCTGGTAATATGCCTCTTCTCAACACCACTTCTAAACGCTGCTTTGGAAAAAGAAGAAAAAAAGGCAAGAAATAAAAAAAAATTAATTAAAAAAAAGGGCTTACTACAGCAAAGAACTGAACTGATGCAAGACTCAAATACACTGTAATATAGAAGCTGCCACAGTTCTGTTTGAAATATGGCAAGTCTCAATTTGAAGTGGAAAAATTTATTCTCAATGTGATTTTTTTTTTTTAATACATAAAAACATAGACACACACATATAAAGCAACCCCAAAAAGCCTCTAATCTCTTTTCCCATGAGAATTAGATAGGAAATTTTACTATTGATTTGGGGTAGTGGTTCTGATCCAGGATCTTAAAATTCCATGGAACTGTGGTAATGCCAATGTGCAATGAACACCTTTGTATATGAAGTTAATAAAACAGCAAATAATGCAAAATAAGTTGTTCCTTAAATTTGTGGGCATTTGTTCATAAAAACAGATGCATGAAATGAATTTAATTTCTTAACCATTAAGAATTACCACATATTTCAGAAAAGACATATAGACTTTACCTACTTTCCCCCCCAAAAAAAGTTTATAAAGTTTTAAAGATCTGTCTTTATCTTTTCTTATTTCTGGTAGATCTCTGATACTAGATTACCACAACAATTTCCCTTCCCTCCAATACAGTTTTGATGTATTTTATATTCTATTAAATACTTAGAGGTGGCATTTTGGTAGCGTAGTGATAAAAGGAACTGTGTCACAGAGTGCTCATAATACTGGCTTTGCTCAAACATCATAATAAAAATACCTAGCGTGACATAGTACAGGGGTTCCTGCTACAGTACACCCAGAGGTGGCATAACTTCAGACAGAGGCAAGAGGAGTCTTTACATATGCACAAATGCAGCCACCCTGCCGCACATGTGGGTCTCCAGCCACGGACTGCCATTTTTTTGGTATAGTCTCATGGGGTTTTACATCGTCTTTAAAACAAAGACTGGAGCTGAGTATCAGTCATCTCTAAGGTACACACATACAATTCTACAAACAATGTGAATATGATCCCATATATAATAAGAGAAGCTGCTTATTTGTAACAGAGAGAAGTTACATGAAAAGTTTCTATTTGTATAAATGCACATGCTCATATTTTATTTGTTATTTCAAAGTGATCTTTAAACAAAAATTCTGCCCACAGTTAACTCCCATTTGTGTCATTAGACCACAATCACACGGAAGTCCTTTTTCTACTCTATACTAGCCACAATCAAAACTGGCCATACTAAGAACCTGTAAGAACAGTAACAACTCTTTAAAGTTTTCAGTTTTGAAAATCAAACAACCAAGCCCCTGAGCTGTTCTATCAATCCTCTAAGCAACGCACTGAAATTTAACACACTCCTAAAAAGAAACTGTGTTTTGAGAGTGTAAGGCTAAGTCCATATGGAAGTTAATGGACTTAAAATTCAACTGCATGTTTAGAGAGAGAAGGGACATGTTTTACAATGAGTAATTTTACTTTTAGGTAGCATTTTCTTTTTGGTACTAGAGTTGGGACCAGCCAAATACCAAGACAAAATGAGATAAAGAAACAAGCTTGCCATATACATTAGATGAAAGCTTACATGAAGACCATCCATCTCCCAGCTGCCTAACATTTGAACTGCACTATGAGAAATGCTTGACTATGAATGTATCGTACTTGCTTTTAAAGTTAATTATAAATAACTGCATTACAAATACAGTTTCTGACAGACTGATCTGGCAGTTAATCTTTGTGCTGCTAACATTTATTAGTCCCATGCAATAGCACATACAGTACCTTGCTAGAAAAGGTTCTAGGCAGCTCTGAATTTTTTCAGTATTCATTTCTCAATTTATCTACTACTCTATCTATATAACAACAAACAAGCTTATGCTCAGAAATGCTTCAAAATATGCATTAAGAAAATAAAACCAAAACGTGCCTACCTGTTGAGACCGGCTGGCTAGCTCCATCAAACAACAGATCAACCAGGTCATTAGACGACTTGCTGCCAGAGGGTACAGAAGCCTGAAGAAGAAATCACACAATAGATCTCATCTCATGATGTCATCACTCATCTTAAATGACATTGAGAAGCTTTCTGGGTTTCTTGGGTGCTTTTTGAAGCCAACAATCACTGGAACCTGGCTAAATTTCAAATCAAATAGTGAATAGCTAATAGCTCTTTTTTTCTGATAACTGAAAAACTTGATAACTTGTCAGTAAGTGTGCAGGTTCGGAGAATCCTTCACACTTCAGGCCAAGCTTTTATCTTTGCTTTCCTGAAGAGAGTAAAACACGGTAATGACGACATTTAAAAAATTCTACCTCTTAAAGCAATCACACAAAAGGTATTCTGTAATTAAACTGTTCCACTGCCTTTGAAAACCCCAATTAAACATTTTTGATAAAATATAGTTCCCTTGAATGCTGCATAACAAAAATTCTACCCTAAACTACAAAAATGTCTCAGAGATTAGAACACCACTGTTTCCAAAGTCATGTTTTATTGCGCTCTGCTGTCTCACCTTTGCTGTTGACTGGGCAGCAACAGTCTGTTCTGGACTTGCTTTATCCCCTGTATAATGTGCTGCTGCTCCCAAGTCAATGGTTCTTGAAGGATTTGCTGTGCGTTTGTGTGTGATGGTAGTTTCTGTAGCTTGTGTAATATGAATGTGTTTCGTTGTCACAGTTTCCTCTTCATCTTTAAATTCAGCTTTGGGAGATTTACCTCTTCTTGATTTTTCCTCATCACTGTCACTAGAAAAACAAAAGCAATAGAATACCACTCACGATGGACTTCTCAGTTACTTAAGTGGATATTTGGCTTAAACCACAAGTGTTTTTGGTTACTGCAATTCCTTGTAGTGATGGTTCATAATAAAAATACGGCTTCTTCCTACATTTGAGAAAGGAAATGTTTTATCCTTACGTAATGCATCTACATAACACAGCATTGCACCTATTGTACAAAAGTGATGAAGAAAAGCAAGTTATTTTGTTAAACATTAACTGCAAGTCCACAGCAGAGGATAATAGGAAATCAGTGTTTAAATCCAGTACATTTAATTACCTTCTGACAGGAACTCCCCCACACATTATGTAACACTTGAGCAACAAAAAGTTAAGTTGGCAGGTCTGCTCAGTACTCGCACCAAGAGATAGAAAGCAGTGAACCAAACACAGGTACTATCTTTCAGATTTCAAGAATTCCATTCCTATTTCAACTCATTTCCCTTTCCGAAGAAACAGGCTTTTACATTCTTTAAAATGGTTGTGGAAAAAGAATGTTTACAGAATTATGCAATGCAATGATACTACTCATTTTCTATCAAAGAACACGTATTTATTCTTAAAATGTAAAAGAACAGAAGTGTCATCATTTTAGGCAAAAACTTTTTAGATGTCACTGCATATTTGTTTAATATCTTACATTTTCTACTTTTATATTTTAAGTCTTTCACAAACAAACCAATTGCTCCCCACCAACAGTCATGTTGCCTGTTATCATCAGGATAAGATTTGTACATAACAGTGAAAATTGCTGTAGAGAAAGCTTAAATATATTGAAACAGTAATTCCCTTAGCAACATAGTTGAAAGTGGATGGGGTTTATATTTTAATAATGCATTAGAATACTAAAACCGCAAAATTTAAGAAAGGCTGTCCCTTTGTCAGTGGGAATACAACTAACTGCAATATACTCTGGAGGGTAGCCTTTGTTCTCTGTTAACAATAGCGGGCTTTTTGGAACACATTGCATGTGTCATTTCCTCTACGCATAGTACCTACTCACCACTGGGGATGGCTCAATTCATTAACATCAGTGACTATAAAAGCTCACTCCCTTTTTTTAATGTTTTTATTTTTAAAAGAAAAATATCATAGCTGCTGGCCAACTTAGCGCCTACTGACATTTGCTTGAGCCAGCCTTACACAGACAAGTGAGCTCAAACAGCATCACCCAACATCCTTCCAATGCACTTCAACCCTGACTTGCAACAAGAGGGTACTGTTCCAGTTCTAGATTTCTGCAGATAGCAGAGGGGACCACTAACCCCATTTTCATTTTTGACATTAGTATTTTAATACACGCCATCAGAGCAGACTGATCTGCATATTAGTGTGGTACACATGGTACATCCATCCTAAAAGCCTTGGAGGAGTGTGGATGATGTTGCCTTTCAGAGGTGTGTTGAAAGTATCCAAGCCTGGGACAATCCCAACTAAGACTCAGTCTCTTAAAACCTGCTGCAATGAACTTCTTGTCATCACTACAGAAGCCAAGTCCATATATGCATTCTGTGGGTTGAGGAAGTGATTGATAACCATCAAAGGCTGATCAATGGAGATACTGCTACAGACTTGTTAAGAGATTAATCTCACTAAGAATGAAAAAAAGGTCTTTGGTGATCTACAGCAAAATAGATGTCTAAAAGCTTTTGAGAAATTAAACATATATGCCTGAAAGCAGGACAAATATTACTATATTCAGTTTTCTTTGACAACTTGTACTGCTTTCCAAACTGTCTCAGGAGATCTTCTTTATTTTTCTTTAATGGTCACATTAACAAAAAAGAAAAAAAGAAAAAAAAAATTACAGATTAATGTTCTCTTTAAGTGTGTTTACTGTGCTCAGAATAGTAAAATCACAATGCTTCATCTGAGAATTGCAGGATGAACTTAACAACAAAAGTTATAGCTAGCATTGTACCAAATAATAAAAAAAAAATTCTGCAAAGAATGGAAGTTGCAACTTCCAGAAACCAGAGTAAGGATACACAGTCTTTTTCTTTGCCTTGTGGTTTTTGTGGTATGGAGTTTTTTTGTTTTGTTTTAACAATATTCTTTAAGGCAATAAAATAGTTTACTGATAGTTTGAAACTATCTGAATTAAACTCTACTGCAAAAGTAATTCTTTACATGGATGTTGCATCCTTTTATAGGAGTACTAAAACTTTTGTTTTCTTCCTACTGTCACCTGCATCAACCTTTCTGAATACTGGAGAAACAAGGATTGACAGTCTTAAGAATTTTTATGAAAAAAGTGTAATGTTTCAGAAGAACCTCTGTATATCTGCAGGTTATTTAGAAAATAAAACTTCAGCATACAGGGATATATGCAGGGCAGCAATTGGTTTGCTCACTCAGGACCTAAGAACTAATGAAAGAAAACTAGAGGTTTTCCCACCCATGGGGTATTGTTTCAGGTCTTCTCTACCTCCAAGGGGATATATTACTGGAAAAAAAAGAATCCAATTCCCCCACAGCAGTACTAGCTTTTCTTCTAAAGAAAAAAAAGCACACTAGGCTTCTTCAGTGTTATCTGCATGAACTGCAGTTTCACTGAAATCTACTGTAAACTCAAGCCAGCTATATCACAGGTTAAGTTCTTGGTTACTTCAAGTATTTTCTTCTTCTCCTATGCAAACTACTAGCTTTGTAAGTAGAGTCAGAAATCCAGAAGTTTGGCCAAGTTCTTCTGCTGTGTCATCCAAATTCCATTAACCACTGAAGATGTGCAAGTCACATTTATCCTTTGTGTTTTAAGACCTTTATTGCTTTTAAAGTACTAAAGTAATAATATTTATAAAGCTATTAAGATAGAAACAATAGAACATACAACAACAGATTGGCCAGCTGAGCAAGTAGCACCATTTAGTCACTTTTCCAAATAAAACAGCAACTTAATTCAATGTTGTTATATAGCAGCAGGCTACAAATAAACTAGCAAATTTTTTGGAGGCTTCTTTTATTTTTTGAAAAAAATTTGCTGACATGTGAAAACACAGAAACGCATAGATTTCATGAAGCATTTACAAGAGAATGTTATGTTGTCGTGAGCTTAAGTCACATGATAATTAAAGTTTCATGTTTCTATTCAGTTCAATGTTTAACTTCATACAGAACATAGTATTCTGTTAATATAACATGAATTATAAGGATTATATTTACAGTATCTTTAAGTATAGACAGACATTCTAGAACTTTGAGTTCAATCTTCTTAGATCCTTTGATGCCTCCTGCAGAAAGAAATCCCTTTATTTCCACAATCTGATAAAATACCTCCCAAAAGGAAATTTCAGGCTGGTTGACAAAGCAATGTTAGAGAAGCCATACTGCTGCAAGCTGGATTCTTTCTTATGGCAGGATAACCAGCAACTACCAAATTGTTTTTGCTCGTGTATGTCCCAAAAAATTCTCCTTTTATTTCAATCCTGAGTTTATTACTTTCATAAGCTTGAAGACAAATACCACATCTGATGTTTACCAAAAAATGGAATAAAAAAGGGACAAGGGTTACAAGACCAAAAAAGAAAAATGTAATATTAGCCAGAGAAAAAGGATCAGTGCAACTTTAGGTAGAGACGTACAGTGGGTAAGTCCTCAAAATAAGCTGCTTTTTATAAAGTTTAGACTGCAGAAAGGACTGTCTAAAACACCAGAAGGTAAAAGACTTTATATCAGCACAAGTAAGTGACCAGGAGCCATTGAGACATAAAGCAAAGGAAATAAGATTAAAAAAATGTTTACTGTACATCCTCTACATGAAGTGTGGACAGTGAGCTTCATAGACGTCATGGGACAAGTTGCTTTTGAAAGGTAAGTACAGAAAAGCACACAGCAATATACCATTGTTAAATTTGAAATTGTTTACTTTTCTTCTGATCCCATCTCTTTGTAGTCTATTGATAGTAAGTTCTAAGAGGGAACCCTGATGTGTGCAAAGAATACTGGTTTTATGATTTATTAATGCCTTAGCAAGAGGACCATAACACCTTTTTCTCAGAAATGCTACCATTAGAATTATTTTTTGGTTTTGTTTTTTGTTTTGCTTGAATTTAATATATGTGTGCGTGTGCATGTGTAATTTTATACATACATATATATGTGTGTGAATGTATCTGAAGATATTCCTGTAAAAAAATTAATCAAATTTCAGTGCAAATTTGAATTTTGTTTCCCAAAAGGAAATTATTTCAATATAACTGAATACTTTCTCTACAGCAATTTCAGATTCTGTTAAGTATGAATTTAATCTCCAGATAATAAAATTCAATGGACCTGTTGAAGTATGATATATTTAAAGTTCTTTCTGCAAGCAAAGCAGGGTAGGTTTTCTTCCTTAGTGAAAAAATGTAATGGCCAGATATAAATACAACAAGTTTCTTGAGAAGGTTCAACTGAGTTTGGTTTGGTTTTTTTTTTTTTAATATTGAAGTCATTTACAATCTGTTCTTCCCAAGATCAGCTCAGAGAAGCAGCACTGTGTCAAGGCAGGTCCTCAACAATTTTACATCTCCCTCTTTGGCACTTCAGCATTCAGAGTAACTGTAGCATTAAACGGCAGCCTCAAGTATACTGGTGCAAAGACGACTACTGATTTGCTGAGACAAGGAAAAAACTTAGGAAATTTCTGCCAAATTCCCCACTTCACCAGCAGCTAAGCTGGGGCAGTTAATGGAAGGCAGCCAAGAGTAGTCAGCTATTGACAGAGCTACGTTATCCCCTATAGCCAGTAAGAGCTGCATAAAGAGTCCATGAAGCAGGTACTGAACCCAACCATACTTCCATACAGACAAAAAGAATGGCATAGCATTGTAACTAGTAACTGGCAATGTCAAAGAGCTTTATAATAGCGATTTCAGAGAATAAATTCATGTTAAAATAACTGTAGTACCTGCACCTTTCTGGAGAGTCTTCTCTGTCTTTCCTTCGGAACTTGCTGATGGTATCATCGATTGTGCTTCCAATTTTGTCGCTTAGCTCACCTAACTTATCACTGAATGGAAAAGCTGGTTTTTTATCCCATTCTTCATCCCATTTTGATTTGGGCTCAGGATCATATCTTTCACCTGTGTAAGGCATTAAGATAAGAAATACTAGAGATAACGGGGGAAAAAAAATGCCTGTGGTCTTTTTGGAATCACTCTCAAGTTGCCTTGCCCTACATACATAAACCTTACCAGTTTTCAATGCAAACTGAAAGCTCTCAGTGCTGAATCAACAGTATTACAGTAAGGCACAGCATGTAATGCCAGTCATTAAGTGGCAGGAATGCAAATTCAAAGACTTTTGTGTAAGACAATGACACAATCTTAATGCATGGCACGGCACATCAGGACACTCTTGGACTGCTGGAGCAGCACAAGAGGCACAATCAACCCTAGCTGCATAAGTAGCTTATCAGAAATGGGATGTGCCAGTTTTATAACAGTCACTTAATGTATGGTATTCCATTCTTGGCCAAGCTGTGTGCTCCGAGGTAAATCAGTGGGGTTTTTTATATGTTGACTTTCATGGACACATAAAAGTGTAGTACCAAAATACTGAAAGACGTAGGTGTGCAATGCATGACAACTTTGTTCTTTCGTTCTCCTACTAGGTGATTTTAAAAAAAAAAAACAACAACCAACCTTTAAAAGGAAGGTGATGAAGGAAGTAGATAAATAAGTGCCCTTCTCCTTCCTTTAAAAGGAAGGATGAAAAAAAGATGCAGTAAAGCAACTCACCTTTTCAACAGCCACTGAGTACTCTGAACATGTTTACCAACACTATTATCAAGAAATAAAAAAATTTCTAATCAAGTATTCAAGACCTCCATACTGGTATCCTAGCTTACAAACAGCTGACGTTTTTACTTGAAATAAGTACATTTGCTGTACAATCTCATTAAGAAAGTTTAAAACACACAAACATGAAGGCTGGGCTTATTTATACACACCCAGCCAAGCTGAGTTTAATTTAAAAAAAAAAACAAAAACAAACAAAAAAACAAACAACACTTACATTTTAACTAGACTTAACTATCAGAAGCATAGCACACCTTACTAACTCATACTGTGATCTTATGTCAGACCTTCTGCTGAAAATATAGGTGTATAAACCAACCCAACATAGCTCAGTTTCTAGACAACACTCAGACAAACATACTGTGTTTTGGGCCATCACACACATGAAACAAGGCATTTTTTGTACTATTGACGAATGTGAAATACTAGTTAAATTTTTTTACTTAAACCCTGTAAAATTGAGTAGCAGAAAGGAAGAAAGGCAAAAAATTACTTCAAGTTACATACAAATTACATTGTAGCTCACGTAATGTTCGAGATTTATTCTTAAAATAAAGTTAAATTAACTTAAACTAAGCCATTTTTAATAAAAAGAAAGTGATTGATTCCAGCACTACAAGGTACAAAATTTGAGTTGTATCTGTCCAGTAGTACCATATATACCAAAGGATATATTTCCTTACTGAAGAGCTAAGTGCAAGTCTCCAGTGATATTTGTTTAGATCCATAAAGGATAGACAAACCTTTTCAAAGTAGAGAACCTGTTACAAATCAGTGAGACACTCAGTGAGATCTTTATCATTGGAAAAGGAGAAATTGCTAAGAAATGTACTACTGTTAAATTTTGCAGGAGAATAAAATGGTCTTATTTCAATTTATGTCAGGCTCTCAAGCATTTTAATGTAGGTTCCATTAGAAGGTTTCCTTGTGCGATAGGAATTTTAAAATAAATAAAAACCCCAAGAGCTTGGTATTTTCAAGACAAAATGAGCTAAGGAAAACTCTGAAAATGCAGGCATTTTACATTTAAGTAACTAGAATCTTTTAGATTAGTAGCCTGACCTGGGAAGAAGTTTGTTTTGTGCTGCTACAAAGGGTTTGTTCTTTGGTTTTGTTGGTTTTTTGTTTTGTTTTCTGTTTTTTTTTTTTAATTTTACTCAACAAATTAAGGTATAATTAAAGATCCCTTTACCATAAAAATTAAATACAAGACAAAGGAGATAGTCCTTTAAATGCAAAAACTTGAATGATAACTAAAGAGCATATGGAGAAAGACTTTACACAGCATACAGGGATAGATCACGACTCTGTACAGATCAAGTCAAAAGATAAGCTCAGTGAACGAACAGAGGGACACGTACTTAAAGTACAAATGCAGTGACTCATAAGTACTTCCTAAAAAGAGAATCACCAGAATTCCAAGCAAGTAGCAAAAGCCTAAAAGAGTATAATAAAACAAGACATATTCCTGCCATGGAGATAGAGATTTTCAACTACTCTGCATACGAGGAAAAGGGAGAACAGAGGAATACAGAAGTAACCTGTCAAAACAGAAGTGAGCAAACCTAAGTTTAAGGCTCACAGTGAGGGACAGGTGAAGTTCAAGTCCTGCACAGTTACTACTCAGACCTTATACCAAACCCTTCTCTCAAAGTAGTCACTGACTCTAGCAAACCAGAGCCTTGTGCCATTGTGACTTGGAGACTCATCCCTTAATAAAAGCAGCCAAGGATTTATTCAGGCAAAAGAAAATACAGGTAACATCTCAAGACTGACAGCTGGATCATGGATGACACACTGGGATACATTCGACATTAAAGCCAGTTCAAACTCAGATCCCTGCTATGCATTATGGCAGGGATTGGGGAGCAAGGAGGAAGCAGCACACTTGGACTTGATAAGCAAAACAGTGCTGATTGTGTGCCTTTAGCTAACCAAGGCTGTCAGAGAAAGCTGTGTCCTCTCTAAACAACAAGAAGCTGATCACGTTATATCCTCTAAAACCAAGATCTTACACTATGCTGGAGATGCAAATAGTCTGACAGGACTCACTGCACACATGAGAAGATCGGTCACCTCAGCAAAATGGGTGAGTTTATTTCCAGAAACAAGGGTACATCAGACTACCTGTCAACAGCATTCAGATGGTTTTCTTGTTTGTTTTGTGCATGTATGTTTTTAAATAAAGGACCCTAGTAATGGAGGTCCTATTACAAGTACCAGACCCAAGCTGGATATAGGATTGGCACCTTTAGCCATCACAAGTCTCAGCCATCACTGCACGACTCTAATTTTCAGAATTTTGAGTATGTGATGGCAGGTTTTCTAATTTTCTATGAGGGAGCAGATGATAAAGTAACCCTTCACATCTTTTTTTAATATACAATACAGATTATTTTTGTTTTAAAAATATGTATTTTTTTTAACAAAAAGTTTAGAACTTTCTTTCTGGTGTTAACTATGACTGACACTGACAACTGCAATTCCCTAGGATTTAGGGATGAACACTAGTGCACCAGATTTCCAGCCTGCATACGGGTCTGCTGTGCAACCAACATCCAGCTGCAAGCTTAGTATGTATACACAAAGTACTACCTCTGGGAGCCCTCCCTTGAAAACACATAGGATCTATAGTACTAATCAAACAAGATCTTAAAAACACAGAAACTGAGAGGGTAACTGTATTGGTAAACTCCTGACATGTAAGTGATGGAGCTTATAAGTACTTAGTGCATATATTTCAAGTCAGATCTGACAGACATCAGAATCCATACAGATAATCCACAGATCTTTTTCAAGTGTCCAAACAGTATTACCTGGGAAATGAAAAAGTTTAATGGCATATTATCTACCTTGTTTCACCCAAACGGTATCACTGCCCTAAAAGCCCTAACCCAAATTAATCAATGCTTCTAAAGACGGCTTGCAGGAGTAGGTAAAGCAATTCTTGTGTTGTGGTAGGTGGAAAGTATCATTACTTTTTTTGTTTGTTTTAATTAAAGACTAAGAAACCCTGACTAACAAGGGCATTTATTTATCTACTTCTGCTAGAGCAGCATTCATTTCACAATGAGACCCTGCCCATTGGTAAAAACAAGACAGGTAAGTTTTGGCTAAAACAATGCATTAATGTCATTTGTTTAAGTTTCTAGTTAGGTTATTACCTAAAAAAGATTAAAGATTTTTGAAGTAATTTAAATTTGTATGTGGGGGAAAACGTGCAAGATTTCTTTTATAATAAAATCACTGGCAGTTAAAGAAATACAAAGAAAAAGCATCTAAAGGAGCATCTTAGAGATTCCTTATCTGTGTTATCTAAGCCAAGTTAAAAGTCAAGATTGTCAATTCTTGACCAAGAAAGCCTAGTACTCACTGTATCTGAACCCTCCAACACTGTCCGAAGAAACCCCAATGTATTTATCTTTGTTCTTCTTTGCTTTCTTCCTTTCTTCCCGAAGTCGATCATCATCTTGAGCAAATTCAACCATTTCTTTTACCTTCTGGCGTATGTTTATACCTTGGTCTTTGCCATTTTCATCTGTGTAAGTAATGCAGGATAGAGACGATGGATGGGAAAAGGGGGGAAAGGAAAGAAAAAAAAATAAATCAGAGGCAGCAATACTGAACATCAAACTGATAAAAAAATGAATTATGAACACAGCAGTCAGAGAAAGATCTTATGACTACTAAGGTCCACTGCATTTGTTTAAAAGGGACCAAATATTTTGCTTCAAGACAAATTTTCATTCTTAGACAAAGGATAATTTTCACTGAGCGGTGTATTTAGAAACATCAAACTGCTGCTGAAACATTGAAAATATTAACAAAGACTGAGGCAGAAATTATATTCCCCACTTGAACAATTTTAACTCTTCAAAATATAACCCCTTCTCCTCAGTCTTTTTAATACAGTTTTTGCAAGTTTAATTGCAAGAACTCATATCGCAAAACTGAATTTTTTGAAAAATTGCTTTCAGTTGGGATATACAAGCTAAACATGCTCCTTTCCCAGCCTTTTTCACATTCAAAACACACACTGGCCTTGCTGCCTTTGCACTGTAAATATTATTTGGTAGGAGGAAAAAACCCCAGCTTCAAACAGATGTGTGTGTTTTGGAGCTCTAACCTTTTCTTCCCATATGATTAAAGCTATTCCTTTACGGACACCACAGGGGACCAGTCTCTAGTGCATATTTTAATATAAACCCGAACACTCATGTTGTGTTGGTTCTGTTGTTATTAGCCAGTCTTTTCTGCAAGTTCTTGTCTTCACTAATTAATACTCTAGGGTCCCACGTCTTGGATTCTGCACTCTTCACACAACTGGCAACAGTCACATTCTAATTAGACTGGGGAAGCTTCTAAGCTGGTTCAGGTGACTGACAACTCCAACTACTGTTTTAATTTGCTTATAAGATTTTTCTATTGCTCACCTACAAAGTGGTAATTTTCCAGGGATCGCAAATCATAAATGTGTTCTCTGGCACTTGTAACAACACGCTCTGATCCATTCCTTATGAGGTAAGCTAGGAGCAGCAAAGACTATAAAAATACAAAGCACTTTATGATTGCATGAACAAAAGCTCTATTTAAAAAAAAAAACAAAAAAACAAAACAACCCATAGAAAACCAAACCTACCCCCTCCCCAAATTAGTAAGTAATAAGACTTTCCCCTTTTAAATAAATGCTTATTATATGGGTTCACATAGAAAAAAACACAACCTTTTCCCCACATGCACCCTTTCCTCTTTAGGATATTGAAACTGTATTGGAAATAATAACAAATTAGAGTTTGACATCACAAGTAGTTACCTTCATCAGCTACTGCTTATTTTAAAAGCTAGCACTATCTATTTAAGAGAAAAAGTTAACACTGCTAAATGAAGCATTTCCTTTTGCCTCTTTTGTTCACAATTTTCTAATTGTTTTCACTTGAGAACTCACTCCTACAGAAATACAAGAAACCTTCTGCAGGATGGAATGGATATACAAAACTGCAGTTCAGGACAACTTTAAGCAAGTGACAAAACAAATTAAGTTTAAATAATACTTTAACTGCAATCTTTTATGTTGAAGATTTCTATCTAGGAAAAAAAAATAATGCACTTTCTGCAAAGTAGTGCCTTTATCAGCTAAAACTATCATTATATTTCAACCTATCCAAACCTGATAAGCAATTCCAAGCAGTCTTTATAACACTAAGTAGTTATGTGGGATAGCATTAAATATTAATTTATATTGTACTTCAGGGAAAACAATTACTATGAATACAAAACATCAAGCACCTGTGAAAAGCACAAACCATGCCTTAGAATTAATTCTGTCTTGTTACCATCCTAGCATCAAGAAAAACAAAATATAAGCTAGTCTAACACATCAATTCTAAAAAAAATGAGGTTATATTTGCATAATTCAGTGAACATCGAACACCACTAAGTGCAGCATGATATAATCTTACGCAAAAAGTTTCTGTACCATGCTAATTAGCCAAAGACAAGAAAAATGCAAATTATTTGTGGTTTGTTGTTTGTTTTTTTTTTTTTTTCCAAAACCCAAGACAGACCTAAAAGCCTCATATGATAAGATCTGCAAGAAAATTTGGTCCACTCAAAGCTAAAGTACAATTTTTAGAGAATTATGAATTGGCAGAAAATTAAGATTAGTTTCCATTTTATTTCAGGTATTCTTGAATTCCTTCAAAAAACATTTTCCTGATAGCACAACAACTTATCTCCTCCTCACAGAGCACCGTAACAACTCCTTTGGGTAGATTCAAAACGTGAATGCTACTCCAACACTTGAATATCAGCAAAACGTAATTGCTCTATTATGTTTGTTAAGTAGCATCTTAGACACACTTCTAAACCCATAAATTCTGTTTTTCTTCATATACAGCATTGGAAAGACATCTTTGACTTCAGTGACAGAACTATAAATCATAATAGTTAGGAAAGAAATTATAGGTTGCTAGTGGAGTAAGTCATACAGCAGTACCTAAACAAGACTCTACATCAGAACATTCTAATAGGAACAAGCATTATGTCGTTTGTAGACCAAAGTCTTGAATACTTCCACTTCATACACACCTTATAAACTCTCCTCCAGTTCTTTTTATTGTCTTTCAGCATTCGAGTCCAAAGCATGTTCATAAGTTCTGGAAACTGTTCATACATAAACGTAGCCCTAAAGAATTAAAAGGGGTTAAGAAATTTTATTCTCTGTGGTTTGTCACAATAGCTTGTTAAAACTCAGGGCTGACAGTAGATGGCAGGCTTGATCTAAGCCCATTCACATTTGATGACATTACAAGGGAAAAAGCTATCCTTATTTCTTACTCATATAGAAGTAATTTACATACCAGTTCTACAAAAGAAAAAAAAAGGGTAACTCTAAAAATCTGAGGCAGTAAAAGAACCTTCAGTAATTTATAAAGAAAATAATGCTTAACATGAATACCCTAGTAATCACTGCAACTAGTCAAACATGCAACTTCCAAAGTTGTTTTAACAGAAAAAAGTTCAAAGAAGAATTTGACATGTTTTCTCTATTTTGAAAAGTCACAAGAACGCAGTTTGGGAAAAAAACACTCCAAAAGAGTCAGATATATTGAAAGAATTATGAGGCTACATAAATAAAAATCAAGAATTTAAAAAATACTTTGACTTCATTTTTTGACAGTTTTCAGTACATAAGATTATGCATTAAAAAAATGAGACTTGATTTAAAGCAACTTCTCAGCATTATCAGTCAGCATACCACAAAGTTGATTTAGCGGCAAATTTCACATTCCTGTATAAAATGCACCTTTCTTTTCTTCATCACTGAGCCAAATTATCACTTACTTGGCAATCTCTCCCATGAGTTGCCCCGAAGGTCCCCATGGATCATCATTGGTTGCTTCTCGAACCTTAGACTCTATTTCTGAATAATTCATAACCACATTGGTGCTGCAAAGGAAAAAAAATTAACACACATGAAGATTAGCATCAAAACTGAGAAACACATGAAAACTTAATAATGACACTAGTGCATATCTCACTTAATGAGATACCTCTACAGGGTGGAAAAGAAAACATCTTTAGTGCAGAAGTTACCCTGAGGACACTATACAACACATTTAAGCTATCTTTAAGAAGGTTTTACTATTCTATTAGTCTTCAAGAATATAGATGAGAAACTAGGGATTACATTACAGCTGGATTCAGTCCAGTAAAAATGGCTTTTGGTCAAATTAAAATCCAAACTGAATCACTAGAGTCAAAACTGATAGCTTCTCCAACCAGATACGGTTTGCTCACAGGTTTATATGGTGTACAGTTACATGCAAGAGGCTTTGTAACTCAATCAGAAGCAGATTTTTTTTGAATGATGAGTGCTACAAGAGAAACTCAAGAGTATCAGTACCAAACAGGTATTAGTAAAAAAAAAAAAAAAAAAATTAAAAAAATATCAC
>VXBL01007158.1:2278995-2304085 GCA_013400195.1 Aramus guarauna
CACAGAAGACGGAAGTAAAGGAGATGAGATTCACTAGAAAGTCTGGTTTGTGCCTGGAATATATTGAAGGTAAAACAGCAAAAGAAGAAAAGCTGCAGAGCACACTATTACAATTAAAGCAATTCAAATACTATAAGGATCTCACGTTGTTTTTATGAGAATTCACAGAAAAATGTTAACTTGGAAAAAGGAAGAAGTTTTTCCATATTGGTTATATTAAAATAGTCAATATGTGTGGGCTTTTTTTAAAATTAATCTCGAACTGGCAACATTCAACTGTAAGCCCAGGAATCTCATTTGTTCCTCTAAAACCATCCAGATACATTTGAGAACACAATGATTTTCCTTATATTTTAAGGTGAGCAAGCAGGCTCAAAACAGCATTCATAAGGAGAATGTTTGGAAAACAGCTCTCTAGTTATGGAGCAATATAGCACAGCACAGTAATGAACCATCAGTAAAAGTAAACCCAGTGGCCTCTGCTTTCCCCACATACTTCGTAGTGTATTCGAAATAACTTAGAATTTACATTTTACATCTATTGTATCAAAACTTTGACAGTTTACTTAACTGTTAAAAGTACATCACACAACTGGTTTTAGCAGCTAAAAAAAACCCCAGTAAGATGACTGCATTCAACACAAACCATCCCATAAAGTCAAATTGATTAAACTGTAGGAAAGATCTAATGATCTTATATCACAACGTGAAGAAGGCATTTGCTGCTTAAAAGCCTCCTCTGAACCTGAAAGGACTAGAAAAAAAATAAATTAAAAAAATCAAGATGCTTTAATAGTCATCCCTCTGTCCATGTAGGAGTTGGCACAAAGCAGCATTCAAGCAATACCCGTTCAATTTTATTTGGCATACAGATAGCAAAGATCTTGGAACTGAGAGTTATAAACAGCAGAAACAAGAATGAGATCCCCTTAAGTCTGAAAGGGGACACAGAAGGTAATTGTTAAAACAGAATAAAACTCCTGGACTTAATCTTGGACTCTCAGCATGAGAATTCCTGCTGTCAGATTCTGATGTATGATTTTATTCAACTTTGTGTCCAAAGAGAGCACAAGCTACATGACTGAATAAATAATCAGCAAGCTAACAGAACCTATCTATATTAAAAAAAAAAAAGCATGTAGGAACACAGCAGTAGTATGAACAACAATAATTAAGGATTTATAAATTCATTTATGCTAAATGCACCTCAAGGTTCTGTTTCTCACATTTTCTTTACCATACATACAAATGTAAACTAATACCATCTTTATTTCCCATATGCATGGAACATTTGAAAAAAACCCCCACAACCCCAAAGCTACAGGCTTCAGCAGTTTGCAGCTTTCAGCACACTAGTTCCCTTGTCCAAAGCAAGGAAAGGCAGGGAGTTGAATGGAAATGTTCTGGCTGTTTTTATAACCCCTCCTTAAGCGCTTGTTTGAGAGACTTGATGGGGAGTTGGGGGGGGAAGCATAAAATGAAGCATTTCCTTCATTTCTTAGAGCAAAGAATTTAAGATTGGAAAATGCATGAAGAGATGCAAACTTACTGTAATATATATATATATGATGCAGGCATTAGCTATGGAAGAAAGCACATGGTGAAAGCAGCACTGGGGTGAAAGGGGCAAACAGAGGTGAAAGAAGGGAAATTAAGTAATGTCAAAAGAAAGAAGGTGTAGTTAAACCCCTGTAAGTAGAGACATATTCTATTCCTAAAACCATTCTGCAGTAAAGTTATTGTTCTCAGCAACAGGAGAAAGCTCTTTTATAAATGTCAAGATGAGATCTAATAGCACAAAGCGTTCCAAAACAAAAGCATCTTTAAGCCGCATTTAATTCAGCAACAAATGTAAACTTCAAGGAAAAAAAAAACCCAACTGTTGTATAGTTTGGCATCATTCCAGGTCACTTAAAAATAACCATTTCTAAAAAGGTGGAAATACAGTTTTATTCTTCCTTTCCCATGTTTTCTATGGCCCTCGTTCCATGCCCTACCCATGATTCCTGTGACCTTTGCAACAAAAAAATAATTTACGTCCAGATGTGAAGGGAAAAAGTGACTAGCTTGATTGCCAAGACTTCCTGTGATTGATATAAATTTAATATCCAAGGACACTTTCAGACACCAGGGGGGGCTCTCTGATTAGTTTATACTGGGTGGCTTCCAGGGAATCGTGCTGCATTGCATGGACACAGTCTGCTTTGCAAACAAATGGACATGCAACAGTCAAGACTGACAGAAAGGATCTTTGCAGTCAGTGTTTAAAATCCCCTATTATCTGCAAGACTGCATTTGGATTTACCCCAAAGCGTTAACTGAGGCCTTGCACAACTGGAATCTCATCAAAAGTTCCTGTAAACGTGTTTGTCACATGGACAAAGATATTAAACACAAGTGTATTTTGAAAGTTACATCCAAAATAAAGGCACAGCAAATAAATGGGTTGACACTAACACTACCAACTGTTGCATTCTTTTCTGTTTCTCTTACATTTCTTTTAAGTCTATTAAATCAGACTAGTAACAACAGATTATTTTTACTCCTTATTGTACCCCTTAAAAATTATTTCAGTATTGTTTCTTTCAAAAAACCAAAACTGTTCAGAAAAGCCAAGAGAGGGCACTGTCACATCTCTATGAAACAGTAAGCACGGTGACAGTAAGCAAAATGTTAGCTTTTAATTTCTTGCAAGATAACACTCAACTTTAAATGTTTGCATCTACAATTTCTAGCAATACTGAATAGGTAGCTCAAGTCAGACTAAATTCCTCCACGTGAATAAATGGACATCGCTAGTGAAAAGCCAGTGGGTAATAGTTATAAATATCTGATTATCTCAGACTACATCAAACAATAAGACACTTCCTCTTAAAACAATAGTTGAGTTTTACATACATTTTATAAACTATATTTTAACATATTTTGAAACTGAATAGATGTACCATAGATGAAATATGAAAAAAAAAATACTACTTTGTCCATAATTTTGTCTGAAGAAATTTATTTCAAAGAATTCAAGCAATTGTAAATAGCTTCAAATTCTGTTCTAAGTTACACTTTGAGATTTCTAAATTTGAGATAAAGCTGTCATCTGGATCCAGGTGCCATATCCTATAGTGTGCTAAAAAACCCAGAAGAAGGGGAGAGGAGAGGGATGTGAGGGGTGGAAGGAATATTGCACATACCTCAAATTATACATTTGAGGTAAAAAATAATATTTAGTTGGTGTTAGGGAGAGGCATAATCTAAGAGGTGATCCATCCTCCCACACCCCCCCCCCCATCAGTGGACATAGATACACACAAACACTAGTGAGCGACAAATGTATCTGCAGAAACCATCTATTTGCGTTTGATTTCAACATACTCCAGCATAAGGCTCCGATAGATGTATTTTGGCTACTCTGCTCAGGTTTCTGACCTTACATAGTAATACATGAACTAAGCTACTAATGCTCAGAAGGACAGTATTAGTGAGGATGAGGTGTATTCTGCTCTCAGTAAAATATCAGTGCTTCTTCAGTGGGTTGTTTTTTTTTTTTTTCTCCCATAAAATAGCCACAAAATAAATACTGAAAAAGAAAGCTTCCTCTTTCAGACTAAGAAATAATTTTTTTAAAAACAATCACTTTCATGCCAGGAAAGTAAAAGCATTGTATTTCCACCCAACATTCTATTAAAAAAAATTAAATGATCACATCATCATGAATTTAAATGTTTGTTTCAAAGTGAAGATTTTTCACTGTTCAGAACCACAAGGTGTTTTCTACAGATTCATATGCTGTTACTGAAGTCAGCTCAATTTTGTGTTAGATGATCATCACTTATAAAATATTACACAACTATAACTATACTGCTTCTAGTAATAGCTTCCAATTGGTAACATTACAGCCAGTTTTGTTGTGCCTGAACTAATTATCCCACATCAATCACTGCTGGTTCCACACTGACAAAAACCAAACCTGAATCTCTCTAAATCATACCCCTTGAACCAGGAACACTTTGGAAACACGGATGCAGAAATGCAAGGTTCTGAACACAGTCTGCAACAGAAATGGAAGGAGTCTATTTTCTCAGCTTATCTCTGCTCTAAAATTCACCACCAAACTCTAACATTAACCCTCAAATAACATTTCATAACAATGACTTACATGCACTACCAGCAAACCTACTAAACAAAAAGGTGCAACAGTTTTGGTCTTTGTTCACTTGATTCAACACTTTGGTTAGAAATTGGGATGCAGCATACAGCACTAGTGAGAGTAAATAGTTCAATGCCCACTGTCATCCCAAAAGAATGCCACGCAGTTAGATATTTCCACTTCACGCTCCCCAGCATCTTCCTACATCCTCCAGACTTTTTCCATGGTCAGTGGTGTTCTGTTCCCTCATCACCCTGACAATACAGTCAGGTGCATAAAATCACAACTCACGAAGGAAGCTTACAGTTCACAGATAGATTTTGGGAGCAATGTTCTTTTGAAGGAAGCATTCCTAAGATAAGCGTTCATCAGGCAAGGAAGAGAGAGCTGTATCTCACAAAGTTTCAGATCTTCAAACAACATGTAAACTTAGCATTTCGCACTAATGCTTAAATAGCAGCAGAGTCTTAAACATGCAGAAACCTTTAAGTAGCATGTGCATAGGAGACCTGCACTAGAGAAAATAAGTGCCATGAGAAAAGAAGGTATTTGTACATTAAAGGTAATAAAGGTAATGAAAGAATAATAAATATCTATCTATCCATCTATCCATTCAGAATGGAACTTACTTTAAAACCTATTAAGAAATCAGAAAGCCTAACATATCTTAGTCAATGTTTCTGCACAAACTTAAAAGCCTTGAATATGCCCTGGGGCAAGAGTCAGACCACTCCATTAAAAGCACCATTAGGATTAGAGTTGCTATTGATGTGGGTGGTGTCACTGAGGACACAAGTACAATCCTGGACATTAGATCCACAGAAGATTTGTGAAATGCCATGTCTAATCTTGTGAAAACTAAAACAAACAGAAGTCACAGAGAGGGTACATTACAACAGTTTCTTTATAGTGATGATAAAGGTATTGGATTGGACAGGGTAAGCCTAATTAGAAACACTTCGCAAACCTTTGGGAAGCTGCCCACTGTGCTGAGGGACTGAGCAGCAGGAATAAGAAACCTGGTTACACAGTTAATTTTTTTTTTTCAATGTATATTTCAAACCAATTACAATATCATGTATACATGGGACTCCTATGTGCATAATATTATGCCTTTAACTATTACTCCAAGGACATCACTGGATTATGCACCTTCTGTTTTCCTTTTTTTTAATTTTACAACTGGGAACACTAAAATACTAAAAGCTGAGATGAGAACCTTTCTACATTTTACCACCATTAACAGTTTCCAATGAGACACTGCAAATATCTGTTTAAAGACTAAGTGCAGAAGAAAAAAATTCAAGCGTTACACACGTGTTTGTCTATCATACATACTGTTTGAACATTAGTGCTATTTGAACAAAGAGCAACACTAAAGAAATTATATTTTTTAAAGGAAAAAAATTAGTCTTAGAGGGGGAGGGGTCTGGATGAACAGAGGACAACAGAAGCTCTGTTACTGTACAGCACTACAGTGTGATACCAAAGTCTTGCAAGAAACAACTATTTTAACCTTTTGTTATTTCAGCCTCCAAAACAGACACAATATAACTTTATCTTTTAAATAACTATGTGTTTAGCGTTATCCTTTCAATAGGCAGTCTCATATACTAATACTTTAATCTCATTCTTTCTGTAATTTTGTTAGCAGCTTATTTTTAGAAAGTCTCCTCCATGTTTCCCATGACTTTCACAGTGAAGAAAAGCAAATCAAACTTTAGATTTGGTCCATGACAGAACAGACATAACTGACTCCGAATAAAATCTAATCACCTCGCAGTGACATAACGAGAGTGTTAGATTAACAATCTCCAAAGTCCACACGGACAAAACACAGTAAGAATACACTCACACAGCTCTATGCTAGGCTTCTTGGATTTAAAAATGAATAGACTGTATTGTCCAACCAGAAAGGACTGTAAATGGCATCTGAAAAATAAGTAGCTCAGAAACCATTAAATCACAGCATAAGGACAGTTTCCTTTTACTGAACAAAGAACAACATACACAGCTGGTTCATTTATTCATCTTGTGTATCTCCTTATAAACATCACTATGATTTTTATGGAAAGACACATAGATAGGAACAGGAGTGCCTTCTCATAGAGATGGTTTGTTACCAGCGTGGTAGTAGCTTCAACGTAAACCTCTGAACAAAGGCAGCAATAACTTACATCTGGATACTGAGCTAATGCTTTGCTCTTGAAGTGCTGGCTTTGTCTTCCAGCAGATGATCTTCTCCTAACAGCTGGGTTGTCTGCTGTCTTTCAGCTGAGAAGCTAGCAGTCTTCCACTAGTCAAGATAGGGACCCACTAGCTATTGTTCATCTGACCCATGGAGTGCATTTTAGGAATACTATCCAAACACAACAGCAACAATTTATTTTCAGATTTCCCAAAAATCAGTAGAGGGGCCGACAACTTAAGGCAAAAAAATATATATATATAATGTAGTTTTGCTTTTAGACATTTGAGACTGCATCCATAGTTGGCTTTTTAAAAAAATGAATGAATGAATGCACTATAAAAGGACCAAAGTGAACATTCAACATCTGGAGAGGAGATAAGGCAGACCCCAGAAAAATTTCCACAACACAGAGTTATCTAAAAGACCCTCACACCCACAGACATACGTGCATTTAAGATGAAGCCTTTGGAGGGGAGGAAACACATCATCTTATCCCCACCATTCATCTTCTATGAGTCATGCATCTAAACTATTTTTAGTATCTAGATTAAAAGGTTCCTGTAAAGCAGGAGTAGAAATAGATGGAAAGGTTTCTGAGAATGCTAAAAAGTCATTTTAATATTAAATGATCCATTTTTAAACTGTGTGCAGAAGTTAGTTTCAACTACTGAGAGTACACAGTAAATAAAAAAAGCTAAACTACTCATCTGAGTACAGGACACACCTCCCCCACTCCCAGGTGTGGGAATCTTGGCATCTATTAAATTGTTAATTAGTTTCCAGAAACATTTTTTCCAATTAAAAAAATCATTTAATACTTATCCATCTGGGCATGAAATACTTTTGAAAGAGCATTTGAAGCAGTGAGCTAAAACAGTAGTGATCCTGATCTGCACAGCACCACCTCCCAAACCACTGGGGGCCAGCACACCATGCAAGAAGCACCTCGCAAAAAGGGGCATCGTATATTAACTCCACTTATTTCTGTTAGCATCACTTCCTTCAAGCTCTGAGGGATTAAAGCTGATCACTCGTCCAAACTTGCGTTTCAAGAAACTGAAAGGATTTTAAGACAAAGTCAAATGGAAAGATGCATTTCAACACCAAATTTCACTGCCCTGTGATGGTCTGTCACTACCTTCAAAAGCTGACCATGCAGACTGGTTCAGCGACAGAGGACAGAAAGATAAAACATCATTTATCCACCTGTTTTCCCAAATAATATAGTGGACATTCAGGAATGTAGGTACCTAATGTTATTAACAATTATTCAAAGAAAAATAAATTAATTGCCTTCAAAATAAAGATGGTGCTGCTCTTCCCCTCAGTGAACTCAGATCCCAGCCAGCATCTCTCACCTTGCTTGGTGAAGACAAACTAGCTAAAATACATGTAACAAACTTAATGCATTTTCATTTTGCTCCTGTCAGTAATGTCACTTTTGTTATAAAACACACAGCTTAGATTTAGAGCCTTACAGATGAAACATATGGATACCAAACATGAAGCCAGCAGTCCACATTCCACAAAGAAACAGATGGGTACCCATCTGCCAAAACGCCTGGTGAAATACTTCAGGTTACACAGAGGTAACAGTGCAACATTAGCCGATATTTGACCATTTGAAGTTACCTATTTTTAAGCCACTCCTCAGAAGCATGACAAATATTACACCAGTCAATTTAGTACATGAATACTGAGTATTATTACAGACCTTCTATGCAAGTTGCAATTACGCTCTTTCTGACCAATGATACCATCTTCATTACAGTACAGTAAGATCTGAAATACATTTTCATCTTTTCAAGTTAACAGTTTCATAATTTATGTGGCAGATGTGCAAGGCAAACTGCACAGAAAGAGATAAGCCAAGAAAAACATCCTGATGGCCACAAATGAATTACGACTTGTGGGAGGAAGGAACTATAAAGCTATTTCCTGTGCCTTACAACTTCTAGTCACAAAAGACTAGCAAGTAAACAAGATAACCCCAAATCCAGCACACACACACACTTGCAAAAAGGACAGTGACTTCAAGAATTAAATTGAAGCCCATTAGAGAACTCAGAAGATCTCTCTTAGAGAAACCACCGCTGTACATTGCTGAAGTCTTCCCTTTCAAAGTTTTCTCCCTCTCTCAAAAGTTACCCAATTGTAGCTTGCTATAATCTTAATGTTTCTGTAATTGCTATGCTACAGATGAAGTAGTTTTTGCAGATGTTGGGAACATGAGGCAACTAATTACATGGCAGTTTCAAAGCATATTTGTGCAAGGAATGAACACTTCCCCCCTCCCGAGTTGATTTAAGACTGATATTTCATCTCTCCTACTGCAGATTCCCTGTAGTATGTAAGCGTTAATACTTTCATATTCTTATATAAAACCATCCCTTGTTGTTTACACCAACAGATACATGTCTGCTTTAAAGATCTTAATTTGTCAACAATTGTAGAGTGGCAATATGTGGTGGTAAAGACTTCTCAAACTCACTGAAGATTTTGCCATGTTAATGCTATCAACTGACTTTGTACAACCTCTATATATTGTATTTCTTCATCTAAACTCCAGGCCCATTTCTTTATTTCCCCATTCTTTATGGGATGTTTTGGTTCTAAACACCCACCCTAACATTCTTCAGTTAGCATCCTCTAATCTTCAATGATTAGACTATCTTCACTTCAAATACACACTTCTGCAGTTTCATTTTTAAAGGCTTAATAAGTGCTGTCATTTTGCTTATTATACTTCATTCAAAAAACCTTCTTTAAAAGGTGACTTACCAAAATAAATGTTATACTCCAGAAAGTAGAATGAAGCAAAATACTTCCTTTCAACTTACAATGTAAGAACACCACAATAGGGTTTCCATTGTTTGTCAGGATTAGTTTTCAGGTCACATTTTTTAGTTCAAGTTTTAGTTGAAATTAGAGTACAATTACACCTAAACCATTCTTGTGACAAATCCAATTAATCTTGAACATGAAAACCAATTTCATAAACAAGTGAAAAAAAGCTGCCTTTCAGGCAATATTTGACACTTTGGTGGAATAGTTACATGCTAAAAGAGCAATTCTGCTTTTGATTCAGACAGAAAGGCGACACTGTTACTGCCCTTTGCAAGTTTTCAGTCTCCTTGCACTCATCTGAGCATATATCTGGCGTATCAGATTGAAGGCACTGCTTTGTCGCTCCTATTCCTGTGGATTTAATTGCTTTCGAAGTTCAATACACTATGCTTAAACAATAACAGCCATATAGTCAAAAAAAGTGGCATTACAAAACTTGGATAACCTTTCGTAACCGCAGAACTAAAGAGATCGCCATATCTATGCTGTAATCATGACTAGATTTATTTTTGCTCAGTCCTTACTTTGCTACTCTGCTCCTTACACTTCATTTTTTTTTCTTAAGAAACAAGCTGCAACAATTTTAAAAACATTTTTTACAGTTAACCACATTTCTTTACAGAATTCAGTCAGATTGCACTTCCTCCTTCAAGACTTACCAAGAGCCACAATGTATTTTCTACTAAGTGCTGCATCTTTAATTTTTCTGTATTTGTGATCTAATCAGGTAACATGACTCAGACTGAAAACAAATGTTTAATTGAATAGGACAAAGAGCAAGAGATACTAATTAAAACCACACTTTCTGTAGAGTGCTTTTTAGATGAATAAAATACCAGCACAAAAAAGTCAATCCCTATAAACACTGCTAGACAATTATAATATAGAACTAAAATGTAAATACGTTATTTTGGGGAGAGACTGAAACTCTCTCCACTAAAGCTTACACCATCCAATCAACTGTTTCTTTGTACTTTTCTGCATTCATAATTTCAAGAGTAACTTTCCCTGCAAACAAAAAGGTTTTCTTCAGGTGTTCACAATGTGTTGCATAAGCCGTGTTCTGAATAAGGTATCTTAAGTGCTACTTCCTTCTTCGTACATACAAAGTATTAAGACACCACATTCAAGTCCACAGCTTAAGTATTTTACATGTGTACAGAAACTTTCAACAGAAAAGAGACTTACAAGTACTCCCACGCAGTGAGCTTTCAGGATTGGGGCACAATATTTTAATGTTGAGAGAGAAATATTTACAAGAAGCATGAGGTCTTATCCTTCTTTCAAAACAAGAAATAAAAAGGGTAAAACTTTTCAGAGGACAAGCAAGTTGTAGTTACACTCAACATGAGGCAACAGTAAGCTTTGCAGCTGTGTAACTTCAACCCACTTGTGTACCTCAGACTTCCTATTTTTGACCATAAGAAATTTTGGATGGAGGAGGAAGATAGGGAGGGGAAAGAAAAAAAAAGGAAACCTCCTGATGCTATACATGCTTGAAGTATATTAGCTGAATAGTTACATATAAGATTTTACTCTGAAAAGCAGGAACACTACCTGGTAGTTACTACATCTATGAATGTCACAGACCTATTCAGTATTACTTGTAACACCGACTTCTAAGTAATCCAAGCTTTCCATACTCAAAGAATTGTTTCAAATATTTGTCAACTGACAGAGTATTTGGTGTGAACAGAAGAATGCACATGCAGTAATATGGAGTTTAATTTGCCAAAAACCACACACCCCCAACATTAATGGGCCGTGCTTAATGATCCTTGTAGTTTCAGCTATCCCTTCACTGCAAGCCGAGTACCATTAAAACATTGCCTTAATTCCAAATTTATTACAAATTAAGCATTACTCTAAACACATGCTAGCTGTTCCACTAGGGAGGGCTGATTAAGTTAAAAGCTTCAGTGCCTGCATTGTTTAAACACAAACTGATCATTCTCTGCTACTGTATAATCACTTCAGCATTGTGACATTCCATGCACCCCTGTACTTTGTAATATCAATCTTCTGCAATCATTTTGAGAGGAATAAACATGAGTACAGATAACTCCTCTAAGCCAACAGTAAGCACCTGTTACAAATTCTTCGCTGATCAGATCCACAGGCAAGGTACAGGTAAAGGTACCTGATGTGTCTGGAGTCCTTCTCTGAAAGCACTACCCTCATCCTCTCCAGCCCAAGTGTCCCAATTCCTGCCAGTCCTTCTCCCTGCCCCTTCGGGCTCCAGGCAACAGCAGGGTCAGACAACAGCATCCCAAGTGCATGTAAACCATACCCGTCAAACACACCCAACATTTACAACACAAGTTGCACTCTGTCCCTAACACCCAGACTAGCTGTGAAGGGCTTGTGGTATCCTTCTACCTTCAAGTACAGAGCTACGACTTTGCACAGCTTCACATTTCATCTGTGATGTAGCAAAGTATTAACCTCATATTACCTGAGATGCATGTCTCAGGCTTTCTTATCAACGACAGAATCTAGGAGTATGGTCCAAGTAGCAGGTGAAGCAACTAAACAAGAAAACCACAAAACCTTCAACTGCTGTTTTAATACAACCTTGTGTCCTGGAAAACCTTTCAAGACTAAGGCAGAAGCTGCACTGCACTTTTCAGAGTAGGAGAAAGGAAGAGGAAGCAAGAGTTTACACAAAGTTATCAAATTGCAGGCTCATAATCAGTTGTTTTCCTTCATTTATTCAAGTGTCTTTCAGTGGAATTGCTATGCAGAAGGTATTCAGTAGGAGACAGACACTTGAGACTACTATCTTCATCTACGTTTTACTGAAGTCAATCACATTGTCAATTACTGATCTTATTTCTAAACACACTGGGTTAATTCTATAGTTGCTGTTGTTTGCAAAAACCCCACAACATCAGATTTCGGAGCTTTTATTTAATGAAAATAATTAAAATAAAATCAGAACATGAATACTGACATCACTACAGAGAAGCTTCTCTTCTGAATATTGGTTCCTTACAGTCTGCTTATTATTTGAAGCTGAAAGCAAGAACTATTCCACTATTCTATGCAATGCTACAACACCTGCTACACTCAACAGTTCTAATGCAGCAGCGTTTCACATCCAATACTGAAATACAATCCAGAAAAGACCACTACATCTGTTAGACAATTTAAGGGAGACGCTGGCTTTAAGTAAGACTACATGAAGTATGTTGGATGCAAGAACCTTACTATGGCTCTTGTGTTGTGGAGTCCAGAAATAGGAACACAATCAAGGCCCTTTAAACTTATGTTTCAGCACGAGTATCTTCCTTTTCCTGTGCAGGAAGCTATGAAAAAACTAAGACTTTTCCTGCACCTCACCTTGTTAACAAGAACGAACAAGAAATTCAACATCTTGTAAATTAAAGTGCAATTAAGATTTTGCAATCCTCCAGTTAGTACTTTGTACTTCTTTAGCATAAACAGGGCTGTGCAAAGAGAAACCTGTTCAGTATCTTAATCTCTGCCAGTGTCAAAAGATGGTTATTATATCATATAAAAAAAGTAAAGGGAAGTATGCAGTGACATTTCTACAGAATAAGCTGGGCATCCAACAGTTTACAGCTAGGGGCAATGAATTCAGGGGGATCTCGCGCTCTGCCTTCACCTTTTACCAGTGCTCCTTCAGCATCTCATGGCCCTATGGGCGGGTGCTCTCTGACTTTCTGCTTCCAATTTGTCTTGAACTAGGTTGTACGCCTTCCCCAAGCTGTTTTTCAAACTTGCTCACTTGTCTCCTTTTTGTTTTTACATGAGAATAACTAGCAACTCTAAACTTTGCATTTTCTTCAAATGGACATTTCAGCTTTCTGAAACACGTTTTTGCTTTGAATCATTTCTTTAATCCTCCTTTTCACCAATGATGTTTCTCTTTCATCACTGTCTTTGATAAGCGGTAACAGTTTCATTATGAGCCACCAATACAGCATTTTTGTTATCTCTACATCATCTGCAAGGATTCTGTTCTTCAGCATGCCCTTGAAAGCTTTTTAAAAAAATAAAATCCTAATTTTTATGTAAGCAAACTTTTTGAAAAGTGTGCCCTTTTTTTCTTTATGATCACAAAAAGACTTTTAACCCAAGTGCTTTATGTTCACTTTCATTTGATATGTTCTAGCAGATCTTGATTTTATTATTCTGTAAAGAGCTCTTATAGTTCCAGAGAATGGCTGAGGCTGGGAGGGAGGTCTGGTGATCCCCCAGCCCACCTGCTCCACTCAAGTGGGCTCAGTAGGAGCAGGTTTCCCAGAACCATGTCTGGACAGGTTCTGAGTATCACCAGGGATGGAGCCCCTATAGCACATATGGGCAACCTGCTCTGGTGTTTGACCACCCTCACAGTAAAAAAAGTGCTCTCTTCTGTCCAGATGTAATTTCATATAATTACATCACTGTTCCAAGAACACTCTGGAAAAAAAATACTTGCACAGAACTTAAATTTAAATACAGTTCCTAGGAATGGCACAATTACTTAAGTTTTCAGCTTACTATACTGCAGACAGTAAAAGTTAAGCAAAAAATTTGTTTTAACAGAATCTCCTCTTTTCCTACTTCAGACTGTTCATTCTTTAGTAACCCTGGATTACTATGTTTCTTTCCCACTACAAGTGTACCTAAGAATAAAAAGCAGTCACCATAATCCTAAATTGACTAAATTAGCCTAATACCTATTTTCTTTTTGTCTTTCTATTTTCTACGAAAACAAGTCACAACCTAGAAATCTTTCAACTACTGTATTAAGCAGTTGGACAAAGTAACATTAGCTAATAGTTAATGGCAGAGTGTCCTACAGCAGTTCACAGCAGAGTATCCAAAAATGGGCACAAGCAGTAACAACACACCGTTCAGAATAAATGAAGCATTAAGATATGAATGTTATATTAATATTCATTATTTCATTAGAATCTTCAGATGGGTATTTCACATTAAATATAAAGGGTTGCTTGGCAAAACTAAAACCCCACAAGTTCACAAACATGCCTTTTTACTCAAAGCAAGTATTCTTTTGTAATGAGTCTGGCAAATTACATATAAATTAACTTTCAAAATGCAAAGCCATGTTTATTTGTGGAGGATAATGATGTTTCCTCTTTCATAGGTATCATTTGTTAAACTGGTTCCTCCAGGAGATCAAGTAACTCTTATGTCCTAAAAAGGTAACAAGAGCTGTTTCATTTGCCTCGGAGCCCCAGTTTCTAGTTCCTGTCCACATACAGATGATGATATCAAGTTACACTGTGTATTTACAACAAACCAATTTCACTATGGTTCAGTACATGAACTATTTATTTCCTCTCTAATTGTAAGATTAGTGGATTTTTATGATCTAATGTCTGCAGCTACAAAAGTTACAGTTACCGCATAATTAACAAAAACCTGACACTGGCAGTGTAAAGGCTAAGAGACTCCACTTTCCAATTAGACATCTATTAGCACTAAGTTTTCAAGATGTCTCAAGCAATGCAATCATCTGTTCGTAGCAAGGAGAGATAAACCATTGTGATAGAAGTTAACTCATTTAGACAATAAACACCTTTGAACGATGGGGGCAGGGGGAGGTGTCCACCTCTTTTTGCACAATCATATGGAGGAATAGTTAAGTAATTATTAAGTAATCGTCAAAACAAGGAATAATTAAAAGTTACAGCAATCATTAAGGAATCAGCTCTATCTGCGGATGTAAGTGACCAAGACTGTAATTTATTTTTCAGAAGATGCATCCACCCAAACCTTTTTCTTCTGTTTACATTCAAAATGGACTTAAGAGAAACCTTCAACTGAGTAGGCTCACAGAAGACAAAACACACACCTCCCAATAATCACTTAGGGATGTATTTGTTTACGAAATATGAAGTGATGTCTTGAGAGGAAACACTGAACAGTCCGTAACATACATTAGGATGCTTCTAACAGCTTCACAGGATGGGGAGAGCAACCAACAAGAAAAACATTTCTCTTTGTGACTCAGAATGGAGCAGAGAAAACCCCTACTCCCTAACTCCCAATAGGTCTCATTATTATTACAAGATTAAAAAAAAATGCAGGTCAGTCATTAAACATGTTGAATATACACTAATATTTTTAATTGTATCCCAAATGAACCAGTTAATATCTATTAAGCATGCAGTCAGTATTTAACTGGTTAGGATAGGACACATTATTTGGATGAAGGGAGGGAAGAATACAACAGCTTTTGAGTTAATTTCCTTAAAACACATAAATACACACTAACAATACTGGTGTTGTCATGTTAGTTTCATTTTTAGTGGCAAACCAAACACATCCAAAAAGATTTAATCTATTTAAAATAACAGCCTACACAGAATACCACTGTCACCACTCTGTAATAACTGAAATACCACCAGTATTTCTAGTATAATTACCTGCACTTCTAAATTGAATTGAAAGCATCTCATACGAAGACCTGTTGGATCCTGAGATCACTTCCAGCCTGAATCATTCAAAGTAGCACCATACAAGACAACTATATTTCATGCAATCTACATCCTTTCTCCCAAATTTGGGACCCGAGAGTGGAACCAGAAATATTGATGCATATCCCTCAACACAACAGTGATACAAACAAGGTTAGCTCAGGAGCTTGAAGTAGTGATACACAAAACAGAAGAGCAACTTTAAGAAATTTAAACTTAGAACTTAAATTTGTGATCTTTTAAAGCAGTTTTGCAGCTAAGATACCACTAACAGTGCAGTTTCACATAATAAAGTTACATAAAAATGTATTATTCTCAAAAAAGGGTTCCTGTCCTTTCCCCATCAACAAAAGTGCTTGTGGTACCATGAGCAGCTGCTTACACAGCATGCTGCCAAATCAGTTATGAACCCTAAAAGCTTGGGGTTTTTTTTAGCTATATCAGCAAGATAGCACAAGTAAATACTGAACTACACAACAGCAGCATAAGGAAGGCAAAGACAGTGAATGGCTAGGTATAAAAGCAGGACATTCTCTTTCAGTCAAAGCATAACCTTAGAGCTCCTCTACCCTCTTGTGAAACCACATGCTAAGGGTGCACTTCAAACCCTAAACCTGTACCTTGCCCTCCTTTGCCCCCAGCCACTTATTCTTTCCAAACACCATTCCTTCCTTTATGCCAGTACAAATATTTGTGTGACCATGGAGTTAACTATACCAGGGAACTGATCCAGTGGAGAATTAAATTGGCAAAAACAACTGGTTAGTCTGCGAGAGAGATTCTCTCATGAAGCAGAAAGTATGCTAGTGCCAGCAAAAGGGAGAGAAGTGTGCAGTCTGTGGCAGACGGAAGGCTGTGAAACCTCTTTTACCATCAGCCTACGCTTACACTGACTGAAACTACAACCTAACATTTCATGGCTTAAGCTATGTTTTCATATTTGTGATAGTGCTGACAGCATTTGTGACTTCAGGGCAACTACAAGGGGACACTCAGCCGTGTGTTCCATGTCCTCGACTTACACTAGCTTTAATGGTCCCTCTCCTCTCAACTCCGCTGCCTCAGATATGCAGGACACTCTCATGCAGTTGTATGGCAAACAAGTTTAGGGAACTAATCTAGCTTAAAACCAAATAACCTACAAAGTCCTTTTGGGAGAGACACAAAGGAAAAGGAACAGATCTAATTGGAAGCTTTCTATCTGGTTCACTGCACAGCAACCCAAGCCACCACACTTACACAGCACACGACGCAAAAATAAATAAGCAATGAACACTTTTTCTAACACTTATTGAAAAAAAATACTCAGAGAACCACAGCCTACACAGCTTTCTGGAAAGAAGTGAACTAGTAACAATTTCACACGATCTTATCTTAACAGAGACTTGTACCTTAAAAGATAAATTGCACTCCAGTTAGAATGAGATCTTGTTTTTCAGAGAAGCAGAATAGTGGGACAGTTTTGTCATGAAAAAGTTATGCTCCCCTACACAATCCCTCTTTCTAAAGAGACTACTGAGTATCCTTAAAAGATTTAGCTATACCACAGCTGTTTAATCAAATGGAACATGTAAATAAAGCTCATGCTCCAAACCAAAATATGACAGCAGCTGTCAATCTTTGTCTATAACTGGGCCCATATTTGGCCTATGCCAATAAGATCCAGCACACTAAGGAGCTGGAAAAAGACCAACTGCAAAACTGAATGCTTCATTCACTTGGTATGTTTGCTGTGCTGTTTCACTTTCTTGCCCTATATTAGTTTTGCCTTATGAATAAAAAAAAATTGACATAAGCTTTTAAGCAAAGTCTATAAAACAGTCAACTTTAAACAGAAATTTATACTATTGTACATCTTTGTTTTAGTAAAAAAGGCAATTAAAGGAAGTAGCTGTCATGATTTTTCCAAAATCAAGTTTCAGTTTTCCCTCCCTTTTTTACATACTATCTTAATGTTAGTTTGGAAGTTGAAGTTTCACATCAAGCACATGCCAGCAAAGTATTTGGAACATACTTGAAGCAACAGGTCATGTTTTGCACGTTGGAGATGAGTTTCCCAGCTTCAAATGGGACTTTGTGTATTGTAACTTGTGGACAAGCTGTATATCAAGCTTCAGAATAAACCAATGGAGAAATTCCAAAAGATCCAAAATGAAGCATACAACTCTTATGATCACCACATTTTTGTGTTCTAAACCTACTATGAGACAATGCTTCACTCATTCTCCACCTTGTCTTTCTGTTTTTACAAAAGCTTACCCTTTTCCTATAAATACAGAAATTCATTCAGAACTTGAAATGAATGGAGGCAGATAGGAGATACAAGAATCAGATTAGAATTTCAAGACTGCATTTTAGGACCATTGCAATGCTTAGAATTGCACCTTGAAATAGGGAGGCCTGAGGAAAGAAAGCAGTAGTGTGTTCCACATTTGCACAATGCTTTGGAAGTAATTGTATCTTGCATATGAAATAATTATGCAAATCAGTTAATATTTTATAGTACATAGCTGGCAACACAACCAAGAGGAATTAGCATAGAACTGAGTTAAGCACCTTGATCCTTTTGACCACAGTTGCACAGTCATGTAGGTAAGGCTCTTATCTTTGACCAGCTTCATTTACTTCCCCAGCAGAAGCCTAGTCTGATTTCTGGCCAGGTGATGCAAAGCTATGTTTTAAAAGTACTTCAAGGACGTAGAACTTGTCACACCTACACACATCACTTAGATTTCCTGAAAATACATAAGGCCAACACCCTAGCTAGCCTTATGCAACATAATACAAACTATTGTTAGCTCCCATAGGGTATAAAATAGCAATAATACATTTGAAAGAGCACTAACAAAAGCACCACTTGAAGGAGTGTGTTAATGAAACTTGTGTATTTGGTCACAATTACATTATGCTAACTCTTAATATATACTTCAGCTTGTAATATATATCTACCTTTGATTACTCCACCAGTTGAATAGTCAAACAGGAGAATGACATATCTACGTACCTGAGATAACACAGCATAATACTTTGAAAGATGCTTATCACCAATACTAAATTACATGGCCCAAAGATTATAACCATTTTTATTCCTTATTAAAAAACAACAACTTTCCAGAAGTTTTTTTAAAGTAAGGAGGAAATCCCTAAGAATAAGTGCTGTGACAAGTGCTCAGCAGACACAGCCACACACTACTGCAGAACCAAATGAGATGTCAAATACATTCTTCCTTTGCATTCCCGAGACTATTTCTTCCCTCTCACTCTCTGGTAACCAGGCAGAGGATAACTCCTTATAGTGCTGGAGATAATCATCATCATCTTGCTTGTAATAATGATATAAAATGCTGTTCTTAAAGCAGTTATCAGCAGGACATCTCTTAAGCAGCAATAGGAGGATAACTCATGCAGTGAGGGTTAACTGTCCCTTACATAAAACGATGGAAGTGTTCACTGCTCTGAAGATCTTGCTTATGCAAACCAAAATAAATCTTACATATAAAGAAAGCTAAATGAACCTGGAACTGGAGCAAAGGAGTTTACAGGAAGGTCAGAGATAGCAATGGACTACTGTTAGACAGTTATTTACCCTTTTGCTGGATATATCATATGATGGATCATTTCCCATAATACCTGCTATTACTAAACCAACAACAGCACTTCATTACAGAAGAGCTCAATAGTCTGGGTGGACAAATCCATGAACCATAAGAAAATCACCCGTAAACAAGAACAATTACAAGCACATTAAAAAAGAAAGCAGTTAAGCAAGAGGATTTAAAACCCCCAGCTGAGTATATGTAGGATCCTGGTTATATGCTGATCAAACGTGAGTATACTACAGGCAATGAGCACCTGAAAGTTAACTGTAAACCCTGTAATTGTAGGGTAAGTTACTGGTACATATTTATCATATTAGTAAGTATAATGCATACATAGCAAGAGCTAGCGGACAACATCAGACTGGAAGTCAGCAAATCCAGAGTTTTAACTGTTACCGGCTCACTGTGACTGTTTACTTGACACAATTATCTTTTTAGTTTCCCCTCATCTGTGAGGTGGGGGTAGTCCAGAAACCTCTACTCCTTAGCTGAAGTGCAAAGTCTAACTTACATGCCTTACTTTTGGCTACAACAGCTAGCAATTGCAATGACAATTGAAGTAGTAATTCACTATTTTACCAATAATTTACCCTTCTCTTTACACCTTGTACAATTAGAAGTATTGAAGAAAACATGGTGTTTATTAACTAAAAGAGTTTCTTCCCTACTTAGTTGTATTGGAGTTGATGACTGCAGCTCCTTTAGCTCTTCCACTAACACTAAAAATCCTTCCGCCTTGCATAGACAAAGATCAGAACAAATAACAGAGAAACCCAGTGCCTACTCTACAAATAGATTTTCAAGTGTTATAAATGCTTCCAGCATTTAGTATCCGTACAAGCATTACAATCAGTTCTAAACAAGACAATTTGCTCTCCATTTAAAAACAGCTTAAGATATTACATAATTGGGCAATTCATCAAGCTTGCAAAATGTATGAAAACATAGCTCTAACATTTCAACTCCCACTCTACAACATTAGGGAGGGCAAATACTCTGCTGGGTCACTAGAAAGGTGTTGCTAAGAGTAGTCCTAGCAAAGGAGTTAGGACAAACAACTAAACTAGGTGGACAAACAACTAAACTGAAAGGGGCACGGAAAACAGGAGGATGGTGGCTGTCATATTCCTAACACTGGCAAGAAATTCACGGGTTCCTTCCTCTTCCTCTTAAGTATACACCCAAGAAGCTCAAGAACTCAGTGACAACTATCTCGCCCATCTTAACTAATTCAAACGAACATCTGGATTATACTGTCCTTACTACATAAACATCTGTAACCTTCACCAAATTTTTAATTAGACTGTTTCTTACCCTTTGATGTGTAGAAGGTGTTTAAAATGAGCTCTCTTGCATTCTGGTCATGCATGCAGAAGATCACAAAAGCTAAGAATGGTAATGAAATTTTAAAGAAAGTGGCTGTAAAGTCTCATCACATTGTGACACATGCAGCAATCTAATTTCAATGGGTCCAAAGGTCTGCCATCCTGCTTACTGCATGTCCGACATGTCTGTGACACAAACTAGTTAGCAAAAGTGTTAAGTTACAATGAGATCTTATATTAAGAGAGGAATTATTGCTATGAGGAGTCCAACTAGCCTTGCTAAGCACATATGCACAAGTGTTGTCTTCTGCTTTAAGCAGAACCACCTTGTGCTAGGTTAACAACATACAGTAACATTTCAGGAAAATAAGAATCAGTAGATTCTGCTTCAAGAAAAGAGAATTCCACAAAACTAGAGAGAGATATGATGGCCTGGCTTTTGAACTTGGCCACAAGGCCAAGCTAATAACTTCCAGCTTCTGCCACAATCAAAAAATGTTTTAACAGGGTTTCTTAATATTCCTTGGTTTATTTTGAAAAAGCCATGGGGTTTTCTTTGTAGAAGCCCCCTAGAAATTTCACAGGGAACACAAAGCACACCATACACTTGTCTAATAAGATTGAAAAAGGAAGTTACCAAGTTGCATAACACTCTGCATTTCCATAGCCAGGACTCCAAAACTGTATCTCAGGGACTGTAATACCTTTTGCCAGTTCTGTTGCCACACAGTAGGGAGATACTTGGTTGAGGCCTTTGATAGTTTGATTATCACAGTACAGATGCACCTACACCAATAAAAATATGACATTTCTCATATAAGCTGCTTCTACACAGTACTGGCCAGGCTGTAGATCCTTAGTCTTACGCAGCTCACAAGCAGTTCAAATGCAACACCTCAAGTTTCATCACAACTACAGGGCTGTTTCAGAGCAGGCATGAGGTAACCTGAACCGCGTGCTATGGGAGCCGCAGAGTGCGCGGGACTACTGTCACCGGGTCATCCAGAGACAATGCTGCAAAACCCGTTGTGCAGCAGAGCACTGGGATAGCTGGTGACCAGCACACTTCCCACCTGCCAAATGTTCTTACAGCTCACACTCCCACCAGTTATCTAAACTATGTGATGTGTGCCTCTGCACTCTGTCACGTTAAGATTTTGCTATGCAGCTCGTTAGGTCAGAAAAATTGGCCACCTCTCGCAGATAATGCTTTGGCTACATATTCCTACTGCAGACCTAACCTAAGTCAATGACAAAACAGAATCTAACAAAAAGTCTACATCAGGAGTGATTCAGAACTGCCACCTGACTCACTAACTTTGCATCAAGCACCACCCTGGACTTGAGCCATCAGAAACCTCTGCCTTTTAAACTGAGTTTACTGTTATAGAGCAAACAAGTTGAGCACAGAGGGTTGCATTCATTTTCCGATTCTTTTGTTTAGTTTCCAGTTCAGTTTTGACCTACTGGGGGAAAAAACCCCATACGAGTGAACAGCTGCCTTCTGAAGTTAATTTATTCACATAATAAAATAATATGAAATAAAATTTATTCCAGAAGAAATAAGAAAATGTAGTTTAGAAGATGTATGTCTACGAGCTAACCAGAAACTCAACAGAAACGCAATTTAATACCACACACTTCAAGAAATCTCACACACACTGCAGTACCTGGGAAGAAACTGGAGGGTGGAAGAAGTTTGACATTTATTTAGAAACTGCAATAATAAAGCTTAGGACAAGCAAATTTTACTAGGCACAGGCAGGCTTTATTAGTTATTTGATTTAAGCCCCAGACTTATTCTTAATGCCCAGTTAGAAACAAGGTATTACTGTTCATTTGCAACTAATCAAGGCACTTAAATTTTAAGAGTGGGGAGAGTTACATTAGCAACTAAGAAGAAAGAGGTTAAAAAGGAGAAATAAAACCCCACATAAAGTATCTTGTCACATCTTAGGACAGTCTAAATGTGATACCCAATCACATAGTCTTCCTAAACTTCATATATAGGACCACCATTCAGTTTCAAAAATAATTGTCTTAAGCACAAAAGCATGCAGATCCATACTTCTGAGTTACTAGAAAATGCTACAATACAAATAATTAAATACAAACTAGAGGTGATTCTAGTGTGAAGAGAACTAGAAAGCAGAACTGACCTAATGAACTGGATTGCTCAATTTCTATCACACTGAAGTAAACATAAATACCAAATACTTCAATAATACTAAATACAAACTTGATTTTTTTTCCTGTGTATTTTGCAGTTGTTAACTTATTTTTAGGTTCCAAAACTCTGAAGAATTTTAATAGGTTACCATTTTCAATTAGGTTTTTTGCTGTTAAAGTGGCCCACAGACATTGAAAAAAATAATTAATAGTAGCTCAACTATGTATCATCACTTACTGAACTTCCACACGGCAAAAAAACTGAATAGAAGTCCTCTACCTTGAAATATCTCTGACCTAATCAAGCTCTCAGCCACCTGAAGCCCAAATAAGGCTAAAAAAACAGATGAATAAGTTGAAATTCTAAGATGGTAAGTATCAGCTGAATATGGAACCAAGATGCAGAGCTAACAAGTGCTACAAAGCTAACGAAGCTTGAACTAGCGAAATTTCAAGCTATTTGCACATTTTCGAAATCCCCATATAATCATATTCCTTTTTTAAGGAAAGAAAGAGAGTTTCTTGTTAAAGTTCAGTATGTTCCTGCCACAGCATCAGCAGTTATTTATGAGGCAGATAGTATCACTTAGTGTCTTCTGCAGAGAATTTTGTAAGTCATGATCTTAAGACAGAAGACATTATGACAAATCTGCACCACACACAATGGCACTATTGATTTTGATGTCTCTAAATACTATTTACTCTGCAGGCTCCACTTCCCCCTCCCCCCTGTTTGTTTGGTTGTTTTTTTTTTTTTTTAAATACACAGTCTGCTTTATTTGGATTATTCCCAGAAAGTTAATTCAAAAACAATTTTTTATTATTTAAAATGTCCACTTCTTGCACCTGTTTTGGAAATGGAATGTCTTTTCCAAACCAGATTTTGATGTATTGTTTGGCTTAACAACTTATGAAACATCCTTAAAAGTAAACATTTCAAGAACAGAGACAGTGTTATAATGATATAGCCATCATTAATCCTACACAAATAAAGCCACACAAGCAAAATTTAGAAAAGCTTGATTTGCCTGAAAATGTCCTTTTACATCCTGGAACTTCAGACAGGCTTATTTAGGTTGCCCTACTATATACTTCATTTGTCACATTATTAACATTACTTTAGCAAGCGCTGACTTTGCATGCAAGAAGCTCTAAAAAGTAAACACCCTCCTCAGGGGAAGTCTTATTCACCGTGGTTTTTCAATGTCATCTGATTCTTGGCCTAGAAAAGTCTCGGTGTGGTATACAGCACCACAAATAAAATACTCAATTATCATGAATAAGTTGCCATTTCTCTTTGGTTTGCTGTCTTTAAGTCTATATATAAGCAGGCCAGTTTAAGAACTGTTTGGAGAAACAAAAATAAAAACGTTCAAAATAGAACCTCAGTTTTTAAAGACTCGTCCTTTGACTTCTAAGCCTAGGTACAACTATTAGGTCACACAATCTCATTTGGTATTTACTGATCTACAGATGTTAAGCCAGTTATTCCTCTAAGTAGTCCACAATTCATGGAGGAGTTCTCCAAGTTTGCCCCTAAAGATTTATTATTTAAGGAGGCAAAATGTAATCTTTGTTATGTTTCTTCACCATATTAAATTTTTCTCGTGCCAAAAATAAAGGAGTGGCTGAGAAACTGAACAATAACGTCATGTTCTCAAGCTGCAACACAATGATTACGATAACCATGACCGCAGCCAAGTTTGCAGGGAGAGGAGGTTCTAGTCAAGGAAATAAACTTGCAAATATCTGAGCTATTTAAACTTTAATGGATGGGATAGAGCATTTCACTGCTCTACCATGCACCAGCTCTGAAAGGCCCAAGGGTGGTGAGTCAATGGCAACCACAGTAGAGACCTGTCTTCAGGCAGGAGAAAGACACTTAAGAGAGCATGTGGTGACTTTCTAAGCACTCTGAAAATTTACTGCGGCACAGGTGGTTCTCTACTCCCCTCCCTCTTTGAGTGACTTGCCTGTTTCCTCCTCAGGGGCCTAAGGGCCATGGCAGGAGCCGATCCAGCAGAGCCAGATTTTAAGGGCTCACGTACCAAAACGGGCACACGCGCCCAGGACGCCGGCAGGCAAAGGGGTACCCAAAGAAGAAGCGCAGCTCACCAAGAGCTGGAAGGGCCCAGACGAGCCCAAGAGGGGTGGCAAAGCAGCCAGCCATAATGGAAAGGCCACAGGCTACCTGGAAAGCAACCCCTGCCTGTCGGAGAGGCCAAAGCCGCGCCAGGAGGACGAGTGGGGGGCCGCACCGGGCAGTCACTCGGGGAGCGGGGCCGGAGGCAGGGAGGGGAGTGGGGAAGGGGGCCAGCGGGGCACGGAGGGGGTGTGAGGCAGCCACCTCAGCAGAGGGA
>VXBL01007158.1:2304135-2372323 GCA_013400195.1 Aramus guarauna
GAGGGGGGCGGGGGGAGTACGGGCCCGGCTGAGGGGCCACGACCGAGCCGCCCCCGGCCCCCCGCCCCGCCTGCCCGCGCCCCGCCGTACTCACGCCTTGTCCACCAGCTCCCGCACTTTCCACATATTCAGCATGGTGCCGACCGCCTGGAGACCTCTCCGGCCTCGCTGCCCTCCGCCGCCGGCCCCAGGAGGCCCCGCTCGCCGCGCTCCGGGCAGCCGCCGCCGCGCCGCCGAGCCAGGCCCGCTCCGGCTCTGCCGCCGCCTCTGCCAAGCGAGGGACGCGGCGCCGCTCCCGGAAATGAAGGTCTCGCGGCCGCGCGGCCTGCTGGGAGATGTAGTCTTCCCGCAGGCGAGGCGGGGAGGCCGGGCCACGGCGCAAAGCCTGCTGGGAGCCCGCTGGGAATATTAGTCTCCGGTGAGGCGCGCAATGCCTGCTGGGAGTTGTAGTGCTGCCGCCTTGCACGGGCGGGCGGCGGGCCGGGCCGGGCCGGGGCTGGCCTTGGCGGGAGGGCTCTGTCGGCACCGGCACACGGCGGTACAGCCGAGGCCTTGTGCCCGCCTTCACCTTTGGGGGCAGGTCCTGCCCGGCTCTGGGCCGCCCTCACACTGCTGCAGCATCTGGCCTGAGGGGAACTTCTTGACCTACAGCCAGGCGAGGCACATGAGGGAGGAAGGGCTGTGTAAATAGCTGGTTAAAGCACAACACGCAGGTGTAGAACTCATGTCTGACTAGAATATGGTTTTATACCCTGCTTTTATTGCGAGGAACTCATTTAAGAGCAGTGTTCCGTCTTCATGACTGCCTGTTTACTGATGATGGTGTATGGGCTACAGTGAATTTTGGGTGGACTCTCTGGATTCCTCCTGCAGGCCAAGACCAGGGTTTCCACAAGAAATGCGACGCAGGAAAGCAGATGAAAGGGTGCAGCATGTGCACTAAGGCAGCACGGTCCATTGGGGCACAGCACGTGAGGGAACCTTGTCTCCGCTTCTCGAGAAAGGCCAAGTCAATTGACAAAAAGCCAAGGAACAATCACATACATTAAGGCTGTGTCAGGAGAATATTAACTCTTAATATACTTGTCACCAAGCATTACAAGACCATCTTCAAATATTGCCTGTGCAGGGTATTGGACAGGAATCACAGCTCCCTGGGTATAATGCCAAGGCACAGTGAAGTGCCTACAGACAAGCAGTCAAGTGATGTTATAATCAGGATTGTTAGACAGTTTCATTACATACATTTACTTTTGTTCTCTATCAACTTGTTTTCAATGCAAGTTTTGAATGACCAGTCATGATGGGGGGACTTTCTTCTCAAGAGAAGTGGAAGTCTGTTGGCTATTTCTTTGCAAGTCACAAGACATGGACAGAGTGCCTAGGTATTAGAGTTAGTCAATAATATATTCTTGACATATATTTCTTGTTTGTGTGCTTGTGTCATAAATGGACATATTTTGCCTAAAGACAATATACATCTGCAAAATTTTGTCCAACGACAACATATATTGGTAAACTTTTGGCATTTAATTGTAAAAAAAGGCATGAGAAAGTTCAGTTGTATCTGCACCTACTGACCAAATAACAGTCACCTCTTTAAGAGGTGGTGGTTCTTTGAACTATTCAGAAAGCTAAGCAGCTGATCACCCACCCATTTTCTGACATCCCATTATACCTTCTTACATAGGTACTTTCATAGCTTGTGTCTCCTGAACATCTCAGTGAAATCTATTTGAATATAAGAACATCCTGAACAGATCATCAAATCCAGCATCCTCTCACTAACAGTAATAAGTATTAGAAGTTCATATAAAGAATGTAAGAACTGGTGAATGTGGATGGATCAACCCCCAGGTACACCTTTCCCATTTTCTGTGGCTTAGGGACTTGGTTCTGGAGTATTGGTGCTAAAGCTTTCTGTTTAGGAGCCCTGGGTGGGCTTTTGTTTTATGAATTTAACTGATTGTTTTTCAAAGCCTTTTAGATTAGCTTACACAACACCTTGTGACAATGAATTCTGTGTTATAATTGTTGTGTGAAAAAATAGTTCCTTTTGTTATGTTTTAAATTGCCTCCTTAATAGTATTACTAGTTCAAGTATTTAGAGAATTAGTATATAACAATTCCCTATTGCTCCTTTCCTTGTCAGTTGCGAATTTAGAAATCTGTAGATTTCTTACTGTGCTGTTTTCTTCACTGTGCCTAAGACTTGCAGTATACTTAGTTTCTCCTGGTTCAGAAGTTGTGCCACACCTTTTCAATTCTACTGTATCGTTTTGAAGCTGAAGGGGAATAACCAGCACTGCATGCAGTAGTGAACACACTGAACAGCCTACTGACGTTTTATGGTGTTTTATTTCTCGGTTCCCTTCATAAGTTTGCCTTTTTGAAGGCTACTGAACACTGACATGATATTTTAATCTGCAGCACAACATCTATGGTGACTGTTTGTGGTTGGAGTTTAACTGAACTCAGTGCCAGTTTTGCTGTCCCCACAGATGTGGGGCACATTGCCATGTGCCTTTCTATCATGGACTTGGAGGAGGGAGATCCTTAATTTAATATTGTAACACTTGGCAAAGCAAGCTGGGTGAAGACTCTTGCTTTTTGATATCTGCCCTTCATTTTTTTCTGTGAATAAACTGAGGACATTCATCTTAAGAAGTAGGAGAAGACATTTATAATCTGTTTAAAGAAGACATAAAGTATTATAATTCAAGCTTGCAGAAACACAACTTTTCTGATTCACTACAAATGTTATTTTTCAATTTGTCTTCAGTCCATATTGGATCAAAATCAAATTTCTAAATATATTTCTGGTGAACTGCAAGTCCTCCAGATTCTGCTGTGGTGCAATGAAACTGATGTTCTTGTTAGTGCTGGTTTCCTCAAGCAGCGACAAGCAGCTCCCAGAGTCCTCAGTGCTGGAACAGATGTGCCAACTCATGATGGGCTGCAGGAGGTGCGTTCCAGGGTCCAGACTCTAGCCACAGCTGAAGGTCCACATACCCCCAAAGTCAAATCTACCCATTCCTCCCTGTTTGCCCATCAGGGATGACATTTGGACTGAAACAGTTAGGGGTAAATAAGCCATCCAGATTTGGCTGATTTGATTGTTTGTTTTTTTACAAATCTTTGTTTCCATGTGAAAAAAATTACGACCCACTGTAATCATACACCAGAAAAAGAAAATAGTAAAGAGAGAGTATTTTAGATGCAGGCATAGGAGAATAACAGTACATGCAGAAGAAAGAGAGAATGAAGCTGGAGTTTAAAAGCAGTTAAGATGAAGGTGCGTATCTTTTAAGCATTACTAGCTATATCTGGATGCAGTAATGGGGCAAGGAGAGACGGCTGGCATTTATTGTCAATTTCAAGGTATAGTAAAAAGCAGGTCTTTATGTGAGATTGAATGCAACATGACTGACAGTAATTTTGCCATCCCCATTCTGTCAGCTACTGATAAAGTGCATGAGCATATGTATAATTTCTGAATTATGTGAAGACACTTTCTGGTTCATAAGTAGTTCCTTTAAAAGAAAGATCTGATCGGTATAGGTAGAGGGTAATGCAGTTTCAAAGCAATGCAATATTCAGCATAACAGGTAGTAGTTGTAACATATATCATGTAGAGGAACTGTACTTTATTATAATTTCAGCCATCAGTTACAGGAGAAGCAGTTAGAGAAATTGAACTAATTTGAACACTGCAATAGAGTTTGCACCTGGCTATTCCAGAAGTTAATATGGGCCATTTAGTGCACAAAAAGTCTTGCACATTCCAAATGTCTGGAGAGCAATATTGTTGTTAATATCAACCATATTAATGCACAGTACAGAGATGTCCAAGTCAGTGATTAATTTACAATTAAAATGTTGGGGAGAGAAAAAGAGGAATTTCAAGGAAGAGCGCATTGCAGCAGGGGAGGGAGGCAGTGGCACAGACTGAGACAAACATTTCCTTTAAAGCAGTATTTGTTTTCACAATTTCACAAAGCTCCACTTTTCACCCACTTACACAGCTGAAGTCTGAATTTCGTAAAGTCTATTTGTTCTAAGAATTAGTCAATAGGGCAGAAGTAACATTGAAATAATGTTCTCTGTTTGTAGGCTGGTTAGTGTCCCAGGCTTTTCTGAACAATTGAAGCTTCTCCAAATCCAAATCTGTCTTTCTGTAACACATCCCATACACACAAGCATACCATGTTACAAACAGAAAGTCACTAGATGGGCTGGTTCAGGAGCTCTCTTCCTGTTCTGCTGCAGAATTGTTCTGCCTCTGGTAAAAGTGGCAGAATCCTCCAGTCACTGGCATTGTCATAAAACTCCCTCCAAAGCTTCCACCACTCAGCACCTCAGCCCGTATCACACTACTGTGAGGAGGAGAGTCTTAGGGTGCAGGCAGTAGCAGGGAATATTGGCAGTGAATACCCCCTGGGGAAACTGCAGGGTGAGTGAAGAGGACACCCTGGCAGTGATGTGTGCTGTTCCAGCTTTATCCATCCTAACATCACCTCTTTCCTCCTGGCTGAGGTGTTACACCCGTTTGCTAACTGCATTTGCATGTCCAGGACATGTCTGATTCACTGTAAAGGAATGTAGGTAGCAAACTTCTTCAAAGTTTTAAAGCCGAGACTACAACTGCGCATGTTTTATGCTTGTGGAAGACGAAGTGCCGGGCAGAGGTAGTGGCTTATCTCAGAAGCTGGGAGGACTCTGCCACTCAGACGGCTTCTTCTGCCAAGAAAACACTAGCAGTTTTTTGCAGGAAGTCCCTGCAGGGAGGCTGTATCAAATGTTAACATCAGTCTGCATTCATGGTGCTGCTTTATTTTCTAGCCTGAAGAAAAGAAGTTTGATTCCATACTGTGGATTTCACTCTGCCTCCTCACAATCTTTTGAAACAGTTGAACCATTTCACTTAGATGAGGCAGAGGTGCTTAGTTCTCAAAGAGAATTACAAATCTATGCAAAATTCTTACAGGTTTCCTGAAAATAAATGGCAGAATAGGCGAGACCTTATTGTTACTGCTCCTGAAAAAGCAGTGCAAGCTGAGCTGAGCCCTAAATGGAAAGCATTTAAGGTCAAGGTTCTCTTCTCAGGGTTCTCCATTGTCCAATAAGCAGTAAATTCTGGCTTTTCCTGTGCCTAGGGCATTCACAATGTTGCTCTTTGTTGTGGATTCCCTGATGTCTAGAAAGGGGTGAATTCTTACTGCCAAAATATTACCATTTAATTATCAAACCAATCAACTGTGAGATAAATGTCCCCAGGGAAGGAGTCTTCATTAGTTCCACTTTTTTACAGAGCTACTTGGGGTTTTTTTGGTTTCTCGTTTTCTCTCACATTAGCAATTGGCAGTGTGTGCATGGCTCCAAATTAGGATGAAAATGTGGGGTTTGGGGATTGCCAGCTAATGGCTGACATCAGATGTTCTGAGGTTTCCTTCAGGCTGATGGTGTGGCATTATCTGACACTTTTCTTGAGGAGGCTTTGGAGCCATAGTTTTTAAAATGCTCCCACTTTAGAAGTGTAAAATATGGGGAAAACCCTTCTGAATTATGTCCTGATGTCAGAGCTATCTCTGTCATGCCCCTAGACACCTCCTTTAAGTGGCTGTGGTACTTTCCAAGGGAAATTTAGGAATTTGTATGTGAGAGCTGATCCTCAGAGTAGAATTCTCTTCTCTCAGATCTTTATTCTTCTCACAGAAACTTATGTCCAGATTACTCAGTCTTTTGTTTTAGCTCCAGTATATTGTAAGAATCTAGAGCCCACATTGTTGCTGGTATTTGCTATTATGCAGCTGTTCCAGTAAGTTCTTTTGTTCACTGACATCAATCCATCTCTCTCTAGCATTTAAACTATATGGGAGGAGGAGAAAAGGACAGACCACTTCTGCTTTTTGTAACAGTCAGCCCTTGACAGGTTTGTCTTGGTTAGCAGTTTGAGTTTGAAGTTCCAAAATTCCTGTGACAGTGGCCAGAGTTAGAAAACTGGTAGCAGAACAGGGCTGAACTAGAAGCACATGCCAGACTAGTGAGGTCAGAATGCTTGGGTATGGTTGCAGCCGGTAAGTGTTCCCATTTGTTATGTTGTCAGTTTGACTGTAGTCCAAGTCACTCAGCTTTGTGCCAGAACCCAAGCCAGAATCGTCTTGTTTGCCTCATTGCCTAAGGATACAAAGCCTATGATAACTTGCCGTCTCTGTATTTGTGTCTCTAAGTTCCCTTGCAATTACTGTTAGTCCAGTTGCAAACAAATTAGATGCAGAGGTGGCAGGCTTAAGGATTTGAAGTTATGTTTTGTGAAAATGCACAGCTCTATGGAGAGAGATACCATATGAATGCCTCTGTAAGCATGTAGTAGTAGAAAGGCTATAGTAGGAGTTCAATTAAATAGCTAGAAATCCCCTTGGAGAGCACTGTTACCAGTGTTCCTGCTGCTGTTTGTTCATTCTTACACACAGGAGAATCCAACCATGAGACACAAAAGCTATAGGAAAAGAGATCTCCTTTACTGCTGACAGAAGACCTCATTTCTTTTTAGTTTGGCTACTCTCATACATATTAACTAGTATCATAAATGTCTTACATGTCCCATCAGATAAAGCCCTACTATGACTATCCATCAGCTGTGAACAATGAGAGTTGTAGTCACACTTCCCTCTTGACACTACTAAGTAACCCCCTAAACAGGTGAAAGAAATGGCAGATCAAAATAATCTTCAAGCTATGGCCCATGGCAACTGCTGGTTGGTTGGCCAGTAAAACATGGTCAATGAAATCACTGCAACTTTTTCTCTTAAAGATCATACATACATATTTTCCGACAAAACATAGGGAGATACAAAAGCAGTGTGTGAACCACCAAAAATTAGTCTCATTTTTATTTGGCTGGAAATTAAAACTGCCCTAGCAATGCTTCACAAGATGGTCTTCCAATTTCTTTTTCAGAATGTTTAGCTGGACTTGGATTGAAAGTAGACGGAGACATTTTCAGACTGGCAGGCTGCGTCTCTCCAGCCTGGAATTATCCAGCCAGTTTTAGTCCGAGAAACTGGCTTTCTATCTCAAAGTGGGAGACAATGCTTTAAAATGCTGCTTTCTTTTTTTTCCCCACCACAATTTTTAATTAGATCGTGTTCCAAAGAATGGAAGAAAGTGCTACTGATTTTTCTACATTCAACTAAAAAAAAAGGCAAAAAAAGCAGCTGTTTAATGAATTTCTTTTCTCTCTATCAGTTCACATAATAATTTATATGCATCAACAGGAAAACAGTGCAAATGCAAGTCCTGTAATGAAAGGTTCCTACCTGAGCAACTTATGTTAGGGGGAGGAAATGGTGCTTTAGAGACTTTTACTTCCATGCTTCCCTCATCCTTCTTTTCTATTTCAATTACTTGGAATGTGGTCGTTTTGGTTCATGTTGTTTTACAAATATAAGGCTTTAAAAGCTGCTGTTGACTATTAGTAGTTTACAAAAGCAAACTGCAACCACCATCACCAGCATAAAAGCTACTGAGGTTTTAGTGAATTAAAAGGAAAGTTGAAAGAGCAAACCCAATCACAAAGGTGAAACCGATGAGGTTTGTTGTCGAGAGGAACATCAGATAGAAAAAGTGCCATAAATTAACAGCATGTATTTCTTGTGCTGTCTTCAAGAACTAGATTTGATCCACTGGGATTTAAGTGGACATTTTCTTGCAGCATTGACTAACCTTATCCACACTGATTTACTACAGCTTCTTTTTCAGGATTATTTCATACTGACCACCATCAGGTAAAACACAGTGAATTAAACAGATTGATCATCTCCAGTTCCAAAATTGTTCTGTGAGGTTCTTGACAGTTCATTCAGTGTTGAATTTACTGTGCCTGTCACCTTCAGTTCTCAGATTCTGACAAAGAAAGTGAGAGCTACCATCTACTCTTCCTCTGATCTTGAGGATAGTTTTGGGAACAAAGTGATGCTCATTTCCAACTGCCTGTCTCCTCCTTCTGGAATAATTGCCAGATAGATCTAAAATTTTGCCTTGCACGCAATACCACCCAGTAAAACAAGTATGTTGCACAAGACCATAATGCAGTGGCCTGGTTAATTTTATACCAGTTGTTGTACTGCTTTCTTAATTTGCAATAGTTTCAATTCCTTTCTTGTTCCCATTGGTGTGGCTTTTATTTTCTATCTCCCCCTGTGTCATGAACTTAATGCTTACCTTCAGATGAAGGCTGAGGGCTGAGTTGAGAGAGAAAACATTAGCAGCTCTTAAGCTTTGAGACGCTTGTTCATTAGGTCATCAGTTTGGGAACTGCTTGCTTTTTGAATAGAAAAAGAGAGTATAAATGCTGCTAGCCTGAATAAAAGGTTCTGTTATTGGGAAGAAGGAAAAAATACCCCCCAACAAAAACAAAGAGATAAGAGCTCTGGAGAGGCATGAGTTGTCAGAAAGCCTTCCCCATCAAACAGACTTCAGAGAACCATAGCAGACGGATTTTCAGTACCAGTCAAATATAAGAGTGTAGAAAGTTGACATGGTGTCCCTTGGAGAGCCGAGGTATTGACAAAAGACATGCAAACTTGAAAAATGTACATTTGTGGAAAAATCCATCCTGACAACTGACTGCACTTAAGTCGCCAAATGGACTTCACCCGTGGGATGAAACTCAATTATTGTTGCACATCCAATGAATCCATCCATGGAGAAAGCACATGGCCAATAAAAGTGAACCGTTCAGTAATCAGATCTTTCAAAAACTATTTAGCTCTTTGCCACTCAGTACCTGCTATAAGTGACGTGTACTTTGCAAACCTGCTTGGCTCCTCGACTAGCTGGTTAGAAGTGCTGAGCCATTCTGGGCTGTTCTGGAGCACAAACACATCCTGCACAAGCCATTCAAAAGAACTTCTCAGATCCTTCTGAGATGTCTGACATAGCTTTTTCAATTGCAGTTTGTATTGAGTACATGTGAAGGATGCTTTTGTGTTCAGAGATATTTTTGTGATACTGGCAGTAAGAGCTATTTAATGCTAAAAGGATTGTTGTTAAATGGTTTAGTCCGGAAAGTCCCAGTCAAGGCTCCATTAAGTAAGAAGCTCGCAAGCTCTAAGTCAGTAAGACAGTCTTCCATTTTGAGTGAGGAAGTGTCTAGTGTGCAGCTGCTACTCAGAGTTTATCTTTCCATACCAATATTTACTAGGTGCCATCTCTTTTCTTTTGAGATTACATTATCCTTTGCACAATCTGTGTACTTTTTATTTGCCATCTTCTTGATTTCAGCATAGCCACATTTATGGTCATGAATAAATCCTTCATAGTGAAAGACCTATTTTGGGTCATTTTTATTTTCTGCTTCATAAATGAAAGCCAGCCCCACTAATGGCATCTAAGCCATTTGTTTTAGGATGCACCTGCACACATATTTGTTTCATAACAAAAACATCTTTGTGAAACTGAAATACTGCAACTGTTGTTTGTGAAAAACAAGCAATAGTGGCCGGCAACAGATGCTTTTAAGAACATAGATATTAGGTGCAAGTGTTTCATAAGTCCACTTAATTGCTATGGCCAAATTTGAAACCTTTGCTTCTTTTACCAGCCATCTAGTTCTCTGTTGTGTTTGTCTGTTTTCATAGATCTGTCATGGTGCTTTCAGAAGATGCCATTCTCTAGAATAAATCAAATATCCATTTTTTCATGACAATTCAGAATGCAGTTTCCCTCAGAGAAGTGAAATTCCAGTTCCAGCACTGTGTACAGACACGTATGTGGACATGCACACAGACATCTGTCCTTGCACCCATCAATAAAAGGAAAAATGTTCTGGGGACTAAGCTGTACTTTTTTNATTGTTTCAACCAAGCTTTTTTCATGATCTGTCTGCCTTTCTCTTTCTCTTTCCAAGCTGGCAATTTGGTCTTGAAACATTCTCTGGGCTGCCAGGCAACAAGCTTCTCCTTATTCAGATTTTCAGGGAAAAATGTAGCACATTGTTTACACTGTCACCTTGACATAAGTTTGAGCCCACTCTCAAGATGAGAGTTATCATGCACTATCAAGTCAAGCAACAGCAATGAAGGATCAAGCATCAACCATCAAGTCTGCATCATCCCAGCCTCAGAGCTGAGAGCTGGAGAAAATTGTTTAGCACAGTTTTATTCATATGGTGTGAGTGGATATGAACAGGGTACTGGATTTAACTCTTGTTTCAGCAGTAGGTGTCTAGAACTTGACTGCTCTGAAGCATTACGTTAGTACTTTGATCTCCATCCATAGCCAGCAAATGGAAACGCAGGGGGCATGTGGCCAAGCAAGCTTAAGTCCATGCTCAAGCCTACTCTTCACTTCTTGATACAATCAGAGCCAAAGACTGCTTAACATTTCTAGTGATTACATTAGCAATTTTATCTCAACAAAATAAAAATTCCACATTCTTTGAAGAATCTCCTTGGGGAACTGAAAAAAACTGCCTTTGAACCCAGTAGCACATTTTCATAAAAACATTCCATATTTGCTTCATATTTATGACAAATCTTCATCACACTCAAAGTGTATCTAGCAAAGTTGTTTCTCTATCAAACATTCTTTTGTCTTCACAGATACAGTGACTCAGCACAACAAGAACATAGTATGCAAGTCTACCATTAAGCAAATATTTTTTATTGTTTGCAGAATCCCTAGAATTCAGCAGAGGAATAGACTGGTATGTGAGCCAAGAAACATCTGAATGTCATGTAAAGTTCAGTTAATTATTTTCTAAATAGTCACCAGCACTACTCTAACTTGGACTAGGGTTCAACTGGTATTGTTGTGATCACACTGGAGCCTTTCAGAGGAGGGGAATGTTTGCTTTCACTTCAGCCTGCTTAGTTTCATATTGTGACAAAGCCATTTCAGTAAAGGATGCATTCCCAAAGACTTAGAAAAACCATGGCTGTTGTCTTCAAAAAACTGTGCCATTGTGCTTTCAGGGAATCAGCTTAGTTTGATTAGTACTCTGCACATATTCCACACACCCTTCAGCCAGAAGCACACAAGCCAGCTGTGGCCACAGCAGAATTCAAGTGAACCGCGTCTTCATCGTAATCTCCTGTATCTATGTTTGTGGCAGCATAAAATAAACAGGAAGTGCTTTTGAGTGTTTAGGTTCAACACCACAAGTCTTGAGCTTTCTGACTCTGCTCTGGGCTCCGTGACCTGTTCTAGCAGTGCTGAGGGGATGGGCAGCTGTTTATGAAAGAGTTGCTCTAGCAGCAATGAGTCAAGACTAGTGATCAACCTCTGAACACTCCTCAGCAGGAGGAGTTACTGCTCTAACGTCAGAGGTTCCAAAGGTAGCAAAGAATCACCTGATTTGTAGTTTGTACTCCAAATCTTGAGATCTGCAAAATAAGCTAGAAGGTCTGACTTTGTTCTATTGCTAAAACCCTGAAAAGCAACCTAAGGAGCACAGGAGCACATCCTTGCCCAGGTTGACAAAGGTATTTAAACGTACAAAGATGCAGACAGACACCTAATAGGATTTATAAAAGTGCCTAAGGGAGTTTGGGACCTAATTCCCATTGGCTGTCAATGGCAATTAGATGTGTAATCTACTTAGGCAATGTGAAAATCCCACTGGCTGCATCTTTTCATGGCTAAGTACCATTACAAGCCTTAGCCTTAATGAATAGAATTATTATTATACTTGGTTTCATTTCCTAAACCTCTGATCTTGGTATGACGGTTCAGGGAAAAACTGCTTGACTCCAAGCACAGATAGGTGCCATGGATATGAAGTGTCAGGAAACTGAGCTGCTGCAACAGTCTTCCTATCTGTTACACTGTCGTGTCTGCAACTAGCCCATAGAGCTCCCGAGGGTTTTGTGTATGGGTCAGCTTGGCTTTACTGTGTGCCATGTAAAAAATGCAAGTGACTTGATGAAGGAAAATTGTGCTCACTCACAGAAAAGTAATAAAGAAAACAAAATCATAAGTGCCCAGGGGCTGTGACTAGCCAGTTGAAAGGGTTTCATTTTTCCTGCAAAGAACAGTGTTGGAATCTTCTCACCACTCCATGGACTGAATTAAGTCCCATCTGGTGCTGGAGAGAATTCACGGCTTTGGGCAGTACAAGGACTCTTTGGTTACCATCTTTTGCTCAGGCAACCCAGACACAGGCTGCGGAGCAGAGTTCAACTAAACAACAGTTTATTCCTCTCCCTTTTTCTTGTCAGGCTTGGACTCAAACAATAACCAGAGTTCCCCTATCCATATAACTTTTCAAAAGCTGTGAAAAGCTTGATTTCCCTAGATTTTTACAGGATGTAATTTTCATTAAAATTGAACTTGAACCTCTCGTAATAGTTTATCCACTTAACTTTACATGCTTAGAGTTATGTTGTGGGAGTCAGTTCAGCATATAAAAGGGTCTGAATGAGTAATTCGGGTAGGAAATAGCTGGGGTGGATTTCTACATTGTCTGAAGCTGCAAGAAGGTACTAATTATTGATAGGGTTTTCATAAATGTGTATGAACAAAACATGGTGGTTTAAATGCTTTTTGAGCTTGGTGGAATTTGAAAATACCGTTTGTGTTCAGTATGAATATTTTGACACTGAAAATTGTAGCAATCAAAAACTCTTTTAAAATGTTATGTGTATTTCTGAGAACCTTGCTCAGTCAGTGGAGTCCTTGACCAGGCAGCATGCTATATACATGTAGGTGGTGGATATTACATACAGTGACTTAAATTGGCTGAAAATCTGGCCAAAGTCTTTAAGCACATGATTATGAACTTTTTGTCATGTCTCACTAAGTGTCTGGAGTGGATAGAGAGGAAACCTGAGGACTGCTAGAAGATAGTAAGTTCTGGTATCAGAAAGTGAGTTGGCACTTCATAGTGTTTGACAGTAATTTTGCAAATGCTGCTTTTTACTGTGTTGCTGTTTGCATTTCATATAGACAGTGGTTATAACAAGCTAGTATATGACTGTATTGCCAACCTGGCACTTAAAATGCCAGTTTTCCAGTGTATCACACCAGAGAACATGTCCCATAGCAGGATTTCTTGATCTCCTGGCTAGAACTCTTACCATTTCAGCATCTGCACATGCACAGAGCTGATCACAGCAAGTCTGCCATACAGGATGGTATCACTTGAGGGTCAGTATAGTTTTTTGAATTGGAAGGAAAAGGGTACACACTGAATGTGGTTGTAATGCCCACTGACAGACGTCAAGGCAAAAAAAGAGCCAAATGTCCTGTGAAAATGGGCAAGTGCCTTAGGTGCAGTGATTGAACAGTTACTAGGAACCCACATAAGGCTTGGCTATAGCCAACTGAATTCAGTTTTACTGCAGATTGCAACTGCCTGCTGAAATCTTGCCACAGCTAGAATTTCTTCCCAGCACACCCATTGCTGAGCAACAATGTGTGTCCTTTTCCAGAGAATGGGATCAACCCAGCCTGGCTCTTGAGAAACACACCAGCTGCACTTGAGAGGATGATGGGATGAATGTTAAAGGAGCTCTGCAGACCCAGCAGAATGCTAGGTTTCCATAGCTCATGGCAATTAGGCAGTGTAATCCCTCATGTGAAAGAGACACCCTTGCCAGAGGCAAGGGCATTTAGGTGCAAGGGGGATACACTATTACAGGGAGGAGAGGGGATATGTATGTACAGAAGCCAAGTGAGCTGTAGGAATAAGGTTAGCCAACTTCTCTTCTTTTCTTTTNTCCTTTCCATTCTTTTTTTCTTGTAAGTCTATTTGATGCTAGTGAACTGGAGGGGTATTAGGACAAACTGCTTCCTGGCATGGAGTACTCAACATTGTGCAAGATTCCTTTCAGCTCAGCTTTGCTGACATGTTTGGTTCTGACCTCAAATATCTCAAGTTTTTCCAGTTCTGAGCTCCTCTACAAGCGAAAAGGCCTGTGTCAGTGAAATTGTGCCAAAATACCTGGGGAGCTGGGGCAGACTGGAAAGACTGGGTTGTTCTCCCTATGATCTCAGGCAGGGGGTTGAGTTGCACTGCAACTCTGGGAGGCCAGTCTCCAGTAGAGGGGAAGAGGCATCAGGTGGGATGTGGAGGGTTAGTTCCAGTGGGATGAGTGAACACACTGTCTGCCAGCAGGCAAATGGCTCAGTTCCTTTATTTCCAGTGGAAAATATTTCAATTACTTTTTTTTTTTTCTTTTCATCAACTTTTTCCTTAGATCCTTTTTCATTTTCTGAATAAAAGGAAATAATCCTTGGCATAATAATGGGTGAATACTGCCATGAAAAAGCCAGCTCCCACTAAATGCCCCCTGCTCTTTTAGTAGATATTTTCCAACAAAAGGCTCTGGAATTTCAGCTGTCCTTGTGTGTGCTCCAGATGAGTTTTACTTGGGGTGGTTCATGTTCCTTCCAGTCTCTGCATGTATTTTTTTCACTGTCTGATTCAGCATCCCTTGAAAAGAATGGACATCTTCCTGGTGACTCCATCAAGACTGACTGAGCTGTATTCACAACACAGAGGAGGCACAAGTTCTCTTCCTCTCCTGATAATGATCACAGCAATAATTTTCACTCTACCTAGCTTTTGTCTGTCTTGATTGGCAGGCTACAGAACTAACTCTTCTGCCTCACAAGGGTTTTATAAACCTCCCTCTGGATATACCTCTTAAACTTCAGACTTGGGATACTTCCCAAATTATTTTCTTTTTCCTTCCTTTCTTTTCATCCACTTCCTCCTTTAATTAGTGAGAAGTTAACTGACAGATGGGAAAACCTGCCCTTACAATTTATTTCTCTCTGTTTTCTCTGTTCTGAGGTTTTCTTTATTATTTTATTTGGAAAATGTCCTTGAAAAGTTGTTTATTTGCCCATCCAGTCCCAGAGCAGGATCTGTGTCTGTGTGTGAACGTGGGCACATACATGTATGCATAGCTAGCAGTATCTCCATGAAACATTTCTTTTTCTTGGTTCTGCTGTTTGAACTTCACATCACAGCATATTCAACATCAACTGCAAAGACATTAGTTACTGTATATGGGGGAAAAACCTGTCATTCAATTGACATGATCATTATTTTATAAACTTGCTTACCTGTAGCTGTGAAGAGTGGTTTACTAATCCAGAGGTCTTAAAGGAGCCACTGCTGGAGAGGCTGAGGGAGAGTTTAATAACATTGCTTGTTTATGCCATTTGAGAGTTCTGCTTTGTGTTTGTTTTGTATGTGAGCATCTGTATTTATCAACTTTACTCGCCAGTCCTTGATCATGTAGCTCTTTTAAAGCACTGCAACGGTTTTATTTCTTTTTACTCAGATTGCTCTGAGAGAGATGTTAGTCCTGTTTGGAGAAGGGAGCACTGAGACTGGAAGCTTTACAAGGCCTGATACCTCCTCCTCCCTTGTTGCATGTTCAGTAGTTTTTAACTGCTGGAGCTCTTCCCAGCAGCTGAAGGGCTGTGTGACATAGAGGAGACTTCACTCAACTTGTGCTCAAGGGGCCTGGGATTGATTTGAAAGTCTATTTTTGACTAGCTGGATTTAGCTAGTCTAAGTTTACACAGCTGTGGACAAATCCAGCTGTGCTGGTAGAAGATGTTGCTATTCCCAGGAGATCATCATCATCTACCTTGCCAGAGGTTACTGCCTCAGCCATCCTGCCAATGAAACATCCCATGAGTGATCCTGAATTCAAGCAATACCAGGTGGATGGATGGATGGATGGATGAACTGATCTAAATGATTTTGCAGGAAGCAACCTACAACACACTCGATGAGTCTGCTCCGTCAGCATGTCTACAGAGGGAAAGGTGGTATACTCTGGTAGGCAGGTCAGTGCCACATACCTGGGGATGGGGTCTTGCACCAGCATAACCACACGGAGAAGAGGACATCTCTCCCTGGCTTAAGTCATAACATAACCTTCCTCAATTTCTGTTTCACTCTCCTCCCTGTGTCACTAGGGCTGGTTAGAGCAGAACTTGTGAAAGTGTCTCTCACTGTATGCACACTGTGCAAACAAAGTGTTTAACGCTCATCCCACCCAACAGAGTACTACAGAAGTACAATCCTAGACATAAGAAAAACTGACATCTTTTGAGGATGAGTGAAAATGGCAGAGTCTGACCAAAGGTCAGAGAGTGATATGGAAACCAGCCAGAATTAGAATTGATTATTTTAGCAGGCAGCTCCATTCTCAAACATCGCTCTGTCTGGCTTGCTGTAGCCTTGGAGCCACTCCTCCTAAATCCATACAGTGAAGGTTGGTCTTTGAAGAATGAGAGTGGAAAGGGATTAAGAAGTGTTCCCAGCAAACATCATAGAGAAGAGAGAAAAGATTTGTCAAGCTTTAAAGTAGACAAAAATTGGCAGTAGTAACAAAAAAGCCTTAAACTGATGGGCAAATATGGAAAGCAAACATATTTGCTCTGCTGAGCAGGCACTAATATATCTAGATAAACTAAGAGAAAAATTTCACTTTTGCCTAATCCTCATTGTATTTCCAGCCTACATATTTCTGGGAATCTGGTGGAGGCCAAATCGCATGACATTTCTAGCCAGATTTGCTGACCAAGGACTTTGGGATCAGCCCTGAACTTTGGACGATTAGTCAAAATGAAATGCTTTAGGCTTAGCTATTAACAGAGTGTCTGGAGCTCTGTGCTGTGAGATTTGAGCACCAGTCAGCTCAGTGCAAAGCCAGGAAGCCTGACTGATTCCTAACAGGCTTGCCCTTGTCTAGTAGACTCAACTTAGACTATCAGACCCAAACCTTACATGTCTGCTTTGTGTTTTACCTAGCTCTCCTAGTGTAAAGGAGGTTAGTGAAAGAGGCTATCAAATACATGGTACCCTGAAATAGTGCTACAGAGGTACCTGTTGTCATCTGCTCCTAGCTCTTGTATTTACCAACTTCTGCCTCCTCTTTTCTTGCTCTGCACAAGGTTGCTCCTTCTTCCCTTCTTCCCTTGTTCCCAGCCCTGAGGAGTGAAGGCTGTGGCTTCATTTTATCTTCTTCCAAATTTGGGACTGCAGGTATTGCATGGCCACCACTGAGCATAGGCATAGTCCTGACTGTTGCTATCCAGAGCTGCTCCACTGTTCCTGCGTTATGCTTTCCAGCATCACAGGCTCTAGTCACGCAGCACAGAGCTGCCCTGCTTCGTCCTGCAGGAGCTGGCTTGTTTCTGGTCGGCCTTCTGCTTTCAGGCTCTATGTTGGGCAAATGCAGCTGCAGCACCGGGAGCCCAGCTGTCCTTGGAAGTGCTGTAGCCACATGCAAACAGAGCTGCATTTTAGCAATTATCTATGGCTTAGGTAATGTGCAGTAATCTTCCTCTGGACATCTTGGAGTCAACTGCACTTGTCTGGGCACCTGTCACAGATACACAGAAGGGATCTCGATGGGAGTTGCCAGAGTGAGTATGATTCAGGCATGCAACCTTCAGCAGGCTTGAGCATACTTGGCATGGGGTCAAGCCTCTCACAACATCTGTGCCCCTTTGCTAATGGTTTGACAAATACGAGCATTTTCGCATTTGTCACAAAATCCCCAGGCCCATCGCTTTCATGTTTCCCAGAGCTTTAATTTCATGCCAGTATACTGGGCTGGGGTGAGGAGGGAGAGAGGGAGAAGCAATGCTCCACAGATGGCCAAGGCTGGAATATCCTGGGAAGCATTAATCCTCTGAAGACAAATATTCCTTGAAGAGAGAGATTTTAAATATGTGCCACATTCCTACAAGCACTTTAAGCTGGCATAAGCCAGCCCTGCAACAACCTCTTTCAGAGGGAGGTCCACCATTCCCGTTCCTCTGCCTCCTCCTTCCTGGCCCAGGGCTGCTCCTTTCCCCATGCTGGCACCAGCACACACATGCTTGTGTGGTGAACCAGGCCAGGGAACTCTGCCAGGTTAAAACTAAACAATTTCCTTTTCCCCAGGTTAGTTTCAACCTGGATGAGTTCCCTGATCTGGTTCATTCCGGGGCCAGAAGAACACTTGTGTTGGCGCAAGGCAGGTAGTAGCAGAGGAAGAGAAGAGGAGTGTGGGCTGGGGGGTGAGGGGAAGGAAGGACCATTTCCTTTAGCAGTAGTGTTGGTTTGTGCTGGCTTAGAGACTTGGTGTATCTGTGGTGTTAATTGCTGAAAATTATGTGCTCCAAACTGTGTGTCACAGCTGAGAGATTTTCAGGAACAAAAGCTTCTCTCCCTTTTAAAACGGGGCCTTATTTCTTAAGTTCTTGTTAGATTAAGGTTTGGTGGGTCAGAGTCAAAACTGAGTCCCTGATGTGACTATGCCAAATCATTGCCAGTCTACCTAGGCATGGTAAAAGAGGAGATGGAGGCACAGGGAAGGGAAGGGAAAAACTGCTTCTAAAATTATACAGCAGATTAGGAGCAGAGCCACAATGACCTGGCATGTCTCCTTGCAGCTTGATCCCCGCCGGTGGCTTCCTTGTCTCCCTGTGTGACAAGGAGAAGACTGAGTCAGTTGTCTGCCACACTGCCCTCAGTTCCCATGTGCATTGATGGTGCATATTTCTTATGTATTTATTTACATATCAAGGAGAATAAATCTTCTGAGTGGCAGCTTGGTGAATGATTTGTCAAAGTTGGCTCATTTACCCTAAGAAAAGGTGAACTAATTCCATTTATCTGAGTAGAGCTTTCTCTGGATTTGCAGTGATGTAACTGAAAGCAGGATCAGCCTCACCAACTCCACAGCAGTATTAGCAAGTATTCTGCTGTCCAAATCACGATACTGGTGTTTGACTAAGTACATCTGAGGCCTCCTTTAAATTCTGGGGCAGAATCTGGCCTGTTAATGGAAAAATGGACATCAGCAAAAGTTTCCAGTATTGCTCCTCTGCAGTCCCATTTATTTCAGTCATGCTGGGCAGTCTCGATGTCAGTGTGGCTGTTCTGCTTTTCTCTAATGTGAAGATATGACATGTTCATTATGCTTGTTGTATATGTAATTCACACTGAAACAGCCCCAGTCTGTTGTATTTTGAAGGTGAGGTTCTTGTGCACTGATTGTGACCAAAGGCATAAGAAATTCCACTTTTTAAGAAAAAAAAAAGTTAATTTTAGTTACTTTCTTCCTGTTTTCTTTGGTTCCCTAGAGTGTTACTGTCTTACATTGAGAAGATAATTTAAAGTGATACTTGACCATATTCCCATACATTTTCCCACCTAAGGAGAGATATACTTGCACTGATTTGCATATTTATTGAATATATGTTCCTAGGATGGCCACACTGCGATGCCATACCTCATTTACAGCATGTTCCTGCTGGCTCGGTAGCTTGTTAAAAGAAAGACATTGTAAAAAGAAAAAATTATGCAATGCGTTATATGTGGACTACAAACATAAAAGTGACTGAAGTATGGAGGTAAAGGGATAGATTGGCAGCCTGGAGGTATAATAAGCCATTAAACCATTTAAGGGAGGCCTGCTGAGTTTGTTGTTCAATTACTGTTACTGATGAAGAATGTCAATAATTATGATTTTCAACCCTGTATGACATTTACATTTGTAAAAGTTTGAGAGATTGGTTTTACCAAAACCTAGTGAGGCAGCTATTAAGGGCCTAAGATGAGGCTCACAGTGTATCTTTTTACAAAAAGAATGGATTATGCATCTATGATCAGCTTATTTGAAGCCCACAGCCGTTAGTCAACTCTGTCAAGCCTGAGCCAGTCGAAGCAATAGGATGGTCTGATCTCACATGTACGTCAGAGTCTGAGATGAAAAGAGGAAATGGGAATGTTTACTCTTCACTGAGCCAGACACATGGTGGAGAACTTCTGTGTTTAATATAAGTCCATGAAAACTTTGTCTAGGAATGCCAAAAGTGCTGATTTCATCCATCTATCCATCATCATCACCATGATCATAACTTGAATTCTTTGAAGAGAACCTTATACATCTTTTCTATTTTAGGAAAGTGACAGTGAGCTGATACAACTAGATACAACACTTTATCTTTGATAATAGACAGGAGTGGTAGTTTTGCCTATAATAAAATGTCTGCTTAGGACTTTTGCCAGTGGCTGAATTTCAGCCTCTGAGAGGTAGATCAGGTCAATTCTGTATTTGCCAGTTGCTAGCAATATGGCACTATTTTGTATGCTCCTACCCCATGTTCTTATTTATTTATTTATCTTCTAGGTTTAGAAAGTTGATGTGTTAGAGTAAACAAAGAGAATTTAGATTAACCCTTCAAATATTGGTTATGTAGAAGTGCCACTGGCATCTCTTGTTTTACAGGTACATCATTAATGAGAATTAAAGTGGCCCTAGATGTTTGCAGTGATAGAGTTACTGTGATAAGAAAAGGTTAAAGGATTAATAAACTCTGGGTTTCTAGAGGTTCTCTGGGACAAGTTCATGCAATCCCACAAACCAACTTTTCTATAGCCCTTTTTACCCAATGGAGATGACAAAACAATTAAGCTGATAAAAAAAAGAGAAATGAAGGTAATTTTAAAATGCCATGTGGTGATTTATCTGAAGGGTCTCATCATTCCAGATTCATTTCTTATGCACGGTAATAGTATTGGTCCTTATTAGTCTTTGGTATTCAGATGGATATTATAGCTGAAATCTGTAAGTACTGGGTTAAATTTTAGCATAAGGTATTGGAAACTATAAATAAGATCTCACTGATTATAATCCTTCAGTGGTACATAAAATAATAATCTGAAAAAATCATATCTTATAATATCAAATAAGATTAATTTGTAACAACAGTGATACACTGTTTAGTTTTAGTATCAGACAAAATGTTTATATGTCATGAAAGGATGATGGCCAGGTGTTTTTTTTTATACATAGCAATGTAACTTAGCTATTATTCCTTATTTATGCTGGTATAGGTGAGAGAAGAACCTGATCCCAAATTCTGAAAGGTTTACTGTACATTAAATTATATAATCTCCTAAATATTTTTGTGGAAAAAATATACCTTTTTAGGACCTTCACTTCAAAGAGTTTGAAAAGATTCTTTTTGTTTTGTATATACCTCCACAAATATTTCAAATTTTTAACAAAAATGCTGATGAAGAGACATTATCCTTATTTTGATTCCTTAACGCCCGTATAATAAGTACCATTGTAGAGACAGGGCGAAAATTATTGTTTTTACAAAAAATGTTAAAAAAATATTTTTAAAAGGCATGAGATGTTTTCTGTTAAATATTGCCAATGCTGAAAGATGCTGAAGGTTTCATTTGAACGGTTTGGTGCAAGGTTCCCTCTTTCAACAAGTCTGTGTCTCAAACCCTGTTGTGTAATAGCTCTAGCTGCCAAATACTTTGAAAAATAAACTGCTAAGTTGGATTCCTGTTAGGCAATCAGCTTTAATCCTCTGGAGAAAGGGTGAGCAGCTTTGTTCCTCTCCCTTGAAGTCTAGGTTAACCTCCTTTGTTTCTTTGTCTGTAATAATTTTGGTTCACAGAGAAAGCCTTCCTTGTGCTAAAACTCTGCTTGGACATGGGGCGCTTCCTAGCTCCTGGTGCGGTTGGGTTGTGTGTTTGTATACCTCTTTAACCAACCAACCAACCATGATCTTTATGAAGGATTCTGAGTACCATAGAAAAGTAGTTATCCTTGGAAAATTGTTTCACAGTTACCTTGCACTGATCTAAATCAGCACAATGCCAAGAGGGCTGGTCTTGCCCTCCTATCTCTGCCTGGAGACAGGTCTCTTGGAAAAGGAAGGATCACTTGGGGTATGGTTTCACAACAGCCTAAACTGGTCACTGCTGGCACTGGCACAGCTTCTAGTTGTGCAAAGTTCCCTCCATGCTCACTGTTGGTTCAGAGTTCAACTTAGCAGAAACTAATGATTCTTCTCTTTTTGTAGTGTTAGTTTTCTGCCACCTTAGTGAGCTGAACTGGGTCATGCAGGAGGGAGCCCAAAGAGCACCTTTTCCTGTGCCAAGAAAGAAATGGAACGTGCACAAAAGTTCAATATCTACTAGGACAGAGGGTACAAAGAGGGTATGAGACCATCAGCACAAGAAACATGTCTGACCCTAGGACTTTCCTCGTTTAGTTACCCAGTACATTTGCAAACACACTTGTACTTGCTTTTTGTTTAAACACCTATCTTTCTCGCCTTGGACACTTCTGCTCCCTGGTCTGGCAGCTGACAATGCATTTACTTCTGCTGAGAGTCATCACAGACTCCCCAGGGTTGCCAGTACACAGAGAAGAGGGTTGCTAGAGGCACTTTCACGCCTACTAATGGAAGAATCATCAAAACTAGTCCCTGGGGGAAATTATTTTCTCGTGGAAGTGAAAAGAGTTAAATCACGGTGGGTGCTTCCAGCCCGAAATGCAGCCCATGAGAAGAGACTGCTGCAGGGGAGGGGGTATCTCTTTTTAGAAGTATACCCACCTTCTTAGCACTATATCTCTGCTTGCTTGTGTCTTACAAGAGTATGCAAAAGAGACAAATATCTTTTGTAAGAACTGCAGCAGTTTACTACAGGATTTGTAGAGGAAAGTAATACAGCCGCCCTGTTTCTGCTCCAAAACCAGGACTGTGAGACTATTGCTGCAACCGAAAGAAAAACTCACTCCCTTGCATGGGAGTTACAGGCAGGACTTGGGTAAAGGGCTAATACCCTTCAACACATTTTTGATGTCACTGTGCTGTTCCCCTCTATTTGAGCTGACAGCTGATGCCAGGACTTGGCTACATCTCCCCTGCATTGAGAGGAGTTTGGATGTCAGATGCAGGGAGATGGAGTAAGCTTGGGCAGCCAGCCGTGAGCAGAGTGAAACAGTGAGGAATGACTCTTCACTCCAGGGCGTGAGGTGCCATTGCTAGTCTGACCTTTTGAATACAAAGCATTTGTCAGAAATCCAGAGAAAAGCGAGCCTAACCAGTCAGGGTGGCTCTGCCTTTCTTTTAAAGACAAGCTAGCGTTCAAGCAGACACACCTACCCCCAGGCCTGACCCAGACACTGTAGGCAAGTATCTGTGATGAAATTGGGGACCCGCGTTCCCTCCCATCAGCAGGAGAAACAAACCTCACACCCTTGTGTGAGCTCTTTGCTCATTCCAACTGGGAGCCCGGTAACTCCCAGTCCAGCCAGGGGAAGCTGTTAAAGTCTAACATGATGTTAAAGGCACTATGACACGGGTGCAAGCAGCTCTAGTGAGAGCTGTGTAAATCTTTCTTGTGGTTCATTCTTTAGATATCCTGTCCAGCACCTTGGAGCTTCAGTGCCCAGGGTCTGACACATAGACAGCCTTGCTTCACAGGGTGTCTTCCAACTGCTCTCTGACTCCCTGAGCCACCGCTCTCCAATGCAGATCTCCCAAAGTCTCGTGCCTTAAGCTCTGCACTCACAGGACTGAATCCCCTGTCATGCTCTTCCACAGGCAGGCCAGTGCACCACTGTCTTGTTGTCATGTAGGCTCTCAGCCTCACACCTTGGTGGTTGTGGCAGGAAGCTGATGATGTGAATGGCAGCTCAGGGTCAGGAGAAGGGAGGTGTAGTTTATGCACTCTAAAATCCCTGTCAGGGGCACTTTTGTGCACCAGAGCTGAGTGCTCTGTCCATTCCCCATCTGGAGATCTGATACACAACATGTATCTTCCCATGTGTGACAGGTCACAGGCTGCTCTGTATGGCAGAGTCAGGAGGATGAACCATCCTTACGCTCCCTCATACCAAGTATGATTTTTCAAGGAGCTTTTCCTCCCTCCTCCTTTAGATCTGCTTTAAACTGCTGCAGAGCTGCACCCTCAGTAACCTCCCAGGGACCCTTGGAAACATTCACAGGTTGCACACCATGGAGTAATACATCAACACATTCCAGTCTCGCTTTTAACTCTGCTTTCCTCCACTAAGCCAATCAAGCACGCAAATCTCCTCTGCGGATTAAGGAAGGCAGGACACCAGCTGGGAAGGGCCCCCTCCTGTTTCCTGCACCTTTCTTCAGCAGCATCCAGAACAATTTGCCTTCCAAGCTGACCCTCAAGGCCGCACGGAGCTGCCTGAAGCAGTGGGGTGATGAAGAATAGCAGTTGTTTTACAAGACCAGCTGAACACGAAGCTGGGTCTTGTCTGGTCTCTCCGTGCTCAGCCCTGACATCTAGTGGAACAATTGCACTAAAGCATTGAAGAAGCCGTGCAGAAAAGATCGGGGTTTGCTTCACTGCAAGGCTCAATGGAGCAATCATTTCCTCTGTATGCTGGTTTATTTTATTGCACTTAATACTGCCAAAGAATTTGCTGTGGGAGAAAGGAGGAGGCCCCAACATGAACAAAGGGCAAACCCTTTGGGTAGTCATTTTTTCCTTTTCTTCCGAATATGAACTTATTTTTGCTGCCAGGTGAATGGTCTTCTAGCTGCGGCAGTGACAAACATCAGTTTCACAGTTACTTCTTGATTAACACCATTAAATGAAAACCAACTGTGACACAATCCCAAGAGACCATAGGGTAAAACTGTCAGAGAGCTCATAATAAACCCTGTGAAAAATGCAAAATTGCTACGGGCTAAATTTTCCACCCGGTTTCTCAGAACACAGCTGTGCCACTTGTAAGTACAACTGTTTGCACATGCGACCCATGCTCTGTTTTCACAGGTGAGAAAGGAGCTCTCAGTGCACGGAAACATTTGTGTATATAAAGCAGCTTTTTCAACTGCTCGGCTGGAAGTGATGCACGTAATTGTCTTTCATAAGGAAATGCATAAATACCTCATCTCAGCTGAGAAGACAAACATGCGGTTTTGTGCTCTTGGAAGGTTGTTGAATGTTTGCACTGCCCTTTGTGTAGAAGCTGAAAGCATTACGATGGCAGTGACGACAAAGATGACCAGCTGTTGAGGTACAGCAGGAATCTTAATTTGTGACATTTAGAGACTGTGTGTAACATTTAGAGATTTGTGGTGCCTGATCACCAGCACAAACAAATTGAGTTTCTCATGGCCAGACAGCCCTGTTGGGGATGGGGCTGAGGAGTTCATGCCAGCTCAGGCACAGGCTGGCAGTGGCCCTCCCACATGCAAGTCAGGTCTTTACAAAGGCCAAACCCCATTGTTTTAGCTCCTGATAACAGGGGCACAGAGCAAGGGGCAGGGATGTCTTAAATGGACCCAGGAACTTCCAGCCCAGAGCTGGACTACTCCTCAGAGACGTGATTCAAAGCGCCTGGTCAAGCGACCCTCTAGCCGTGGTAACACGTTACTGCCTATCAGCTGACTCTGCTTGTGAGGCACATCTTACTTCATCGCTGATGCCAACTGAGCTGATTGCTGTGGATGTGCTGATCGTTGGCAACTTACTAAACTGCTTTCGGCTGTGTGTCTAGACCCTGATCTGAGACAGCTGAAGTGGAATTGGAGCCAAAGCTTTTGTACTCTTTGAAGCTCCTACTTGATTCTCCATCAAATGGGGCAGTGACATTCAGTGCCGGGGGACATGCCGAGTGCTTATTGTGTAGGGGCAGAGGCAGTGTCAGAGAGCTCCTGCAGAACGATGGCATCTCTGCTGCTAATGTGTTGGGCAGTGCTGCTGTCTCGGGGCCATGGCTTCTCCTGGTGGGTTTATTTAGGATTTGCACAGTTTGATCACTGCACAAGTCTTAAACAAGGAATTAATTGAGATTTTAATAAATGGTCACTGCATGCTAATTGAATACCCACTTGATTATTTAAAAATTTTATGTGAAGTTTGTGTAATTGGTTACATTGGTATTAAATTAGCATATAAAATCTCTTGCAACTCTCATATGATTTAATGAGGCTGTTATCGTGCGTGAATAAAATGGTGATTGATGAGTGAAAACCTCTTTTCCGAGCACGGAGATTCTTTAATAAGGTCAGGAATATTTCTGACACGTACTGAGTTACTCATGTTATGCAGGTCACTTTTTGACAACAGAGTGACCCATGTGTATAATGAGGACTTTGGGATTGAAATGGATTCCTAACTAACCCAGCATGTGACTGGATTTGGACCTGCAGTCGCACAGCAGCCTGTGAAAAAAGAGAGGTCATTCCTCTGTCCTGGCTGAACTCATCTCTTTTTAATTGTCAAGCACTGAAATGGACTGAGCTTTAATTCAGGGCGCAAAAGAATAGAAAATAGAAAAAGCAAATCAGTAATCTGGAAAAGGAAGATTTGAAGCTGCACCTCACATTAATCCTGATGCCACTTCCATCTTGCAGGTCAGAGCTGCCTCGTGTGTGGTCTGTCTTGGGTGTGCTGAAAACCCAACATCAGCCCAGGGACAGCCCAGCCAAACCTCCATTCCTCCAGCTATAACTCCCATCTCCTACTGTTCTGGCAGGAGAAAGGTGGAGTGTCTTAAGAGACTCTTTGATGGCCATTACAGGAATTGGCCTTGTGGTGTACTGAACTGGTTTGGGGCCAGAGTATGTGGATGAAATGGAGCAAGTAGATGCATTAGACCACAGCCACTCCAGCAGCATGTGGGCGAGAAGGGACATTACCCTGCAGTGAACCCCCTTGCTGGAATGCCTTAGCGTTCACTGGTGGTTGGTGTAAGGAGGAACAGCCACATGGGCGGGATGTTTGCAGGGCGTGTGAAGTCACTTATCCTCTAGTCTTCCTAAGCTGTGCTGATGGCAGTGTAGTCAGCCACATAAGATTAAAATATGGATGCTAGGATTTGATGTAACTGAGCTCTGCTCTCCCCCTGTGAAAAGCAGATGTTCTCAGGTTTCCAGGTGCTGAGAAATGCTGTGTCAAGCTCATGGAAGAGCTTGCCAGGTAGTTTGAATATAGCCAGTTTTCTCATCTCCTGGGCATGCTCCCAAGCCAGTGTTTAATGTCTGATACAAGGCAGACAAACATCTGTCAAGATTGATGTAGGCAGTGCTGCTCCTGCCTTGGGGCAGGCAGATAGTCTAGGTGATCTCTTGAGGTCATTTCCAGTACTCATCTGAGACTGATTTCCTGGGGAAATGGTGCTTGTACAGACATTCTGTGTGTCTACCCTCCCCTCCCCAAAGGTTTTGGAGCCAGTTGGCCAATTTCAAGCATGTTTGAACTCAGATATACTAAATTCCTAGAGCTTTGTGAAAAATCAGCAGCTGGGTAGAGAAGAAAGACCCAAATTAGTGCCCCCACTGAGAAATGCAGTTATAGCTCATCTTATTCATTCAGAGAGGCAGCAACCAGCTGGCCAGTCATCACATGTAATGGCCAACCTCTGGGCACAAATGGAGCCATGAAACACCCACAGCTCGTGCTGTCTCATGCTCAGCTAACAAGGGATGGAGGAGGCAACTGTGGAAATAACTGTGTGGGACAGGAGGGAGAGGGTCATAGCAAGGGCTTAGGGGATGTAGAACACAAAGCTGGAGGGAACTGAGCTTTGTTAGCTGCTTTGCTCCTCTAACAAGTTGTTTATGATTCCATGGTTGTCTTGCCCACCCTCTACTCTTTTAACAATCCTGTTCTTTGGTTGCCTGGCAGAAGATCTAACTTAAGAGATCAAGCAGCAGCAACACATTGTCCAAAGTTGTCTGACTTCCTCCATCTGGAGATTTCTAGTCTAGCCCTATGCTCACTGTCTGTGAATGATGAAACATTATGAAGGTGTCCAGGAGTGTATGAGCATGTAGCAGGGATAATTGCTATCTGGGAGGGTAAGAGTGAAGGGGAATATATACCTAAGGTTGTGTGACTGTGCATGTACGTGATTCCTGAGAATCATACTGCATGTGCTCAGTGTAGGAAGGAAACAGAAAATGTACCTAGGTTGATATTTTTTGTTGCCACGCGTTTCTGTTCCCCTGGTCTAGGCTCTGCAGTAGAATGAGTATGCAGGCTCCTGGTTGTCTGCGTGTGAACAAACCACCCAGATCTTCCACTGGGCTATACATGTAGGGACAAATTTTGAAAACACAGTTTCATTGCCTTCCTTCTAGAGGTCTGATTTCTTATCTCTTTCTCTCCTGCCCACTGGCTTGATTCTGCATGCTTATCTGTTACGTCCTTTTCCTGCCCAATAAAAACCCATTTTTGGAGCCGGATGTGCATATATGCCTGACTGCTGACCTCTACAAAGCTTTTTAAATATCCCTAGCTGTAAGCACACATATAATTGACTGTTGTTTGAGTGAGTTAGTATTCTTATTTATTTGCACTTATGGCAGAGCCCAGCCACTTGGGAAACCTAATGTGGTTGAATATCACAAGTGATGGGGTGGCTAGTTTGCTTCTGATTGTGGTGTGAGTGTGAGGTGCAGCCAGATCGTACTTCTTTGCACCACAGAGCCTTCACGCAGGTTCTTGTCTGCAACTTGTACCCATGTTGGCTCAAACATGCAAGGGTCGAAACACAAGCTGTGCTTTTGATCATGACAGAGCTCATTCCAGGGAGGAGCAAACTCACTTGGGTGTTGATTCTTCCTCAAAACCTCTCCCTCAGTTTGCCACCATAGCTCTTCTGCCAGCATCAGAGAAGTAATCCCAAAGTGTCTCAGCCCAGAGAACCACAGGGAATACCAGGCACTAGTGGCTACAGAAAGAGTGAAGACCCAAAACACTGTGAGAGAGGACCACATTTCCCTTGGCGCATATGCAGAGCCTGCAGACAGGGCAGTATGTGTCCCTAAGGGCAAACACACCCTGTTTTCCCAAGCACCTCCACAGTCTCTGCTAGGTCACCGTGTGCAGGGGCAGCAGACAAGCAACCTGGAAAACACTTCCTCCCAGGCTAAGCTGAGGGTGAAGCTAAGATGAGCACTAAGACCAGGGTCTAACTATGCAATGAAAACATGTTCCAGGCTGGGGGTGGCTCTTGCTGCAAAGAGAGAAAACAAAGAAAGGAAGAATTAAGGTAGAAAGCCTCAAAGTGATGAAGTGGCTTGCTCAGGGTCACACAACAGGATAGTGACAGAAGTTGAACTGAGCCTTCTTGATGCCTGGTTTGCTGTTATTTCAGCTCAGCTGCCTGGCTTCCAGGATGTTGTGACTGCAGAGCCTACAGTCACTTACGCCTGTTATTATTTGTACTTCTGTTGAAGTAGGTTTCTGGATTTCACCCATGCTGGTCTATCCTCCTGGGAAGTCAAATGGAAATGCTATAGTCTATAACGATCTCATTCCCCTGGCAATGCACTGGAATCACAAGCGTTTACGTTAGCTAAATATAGCAAAGAGGGACCTGTGGTTGATCAGTATTTCTCCCATTAGTGCTGTAGGTGGAACTGCACTTAATAGGAATTACACTAAATGGATATAGGAGACATGGGGATAATTGACCAAACTTGTCTTAAATGTGTTTGTGGAGAGAAAGAAGCCGCAAAATGACAGGCATTTTCCCCATTAGCCTCTATAGAAGTTAGCAGGCACTGTGGGCCAGATTCTCAGCTAGAGGGACTTGCCGTTGCCTTTTTGTCTTCACTGGAATCGAGCTGATTTACACCAGATGCAAACAGCATATTGGTGCTGCCTGAAATATTAATGTCTTAGGCTCATGGAAAAGTGAGGAAAAAACATAACTACTACAACCACAGGTTTATTGTCATGAGTTTGAGCTTTTTAAATAGGAATAACTGAGCCTGCTGAATAGTAGAATTAAGGCCAATGTGCCCACTGGTGTAAATAAGCATGCCGCTGTATGGCCAGCAATTGAATTCCACATATTATGCCAGGAAGTAATTTAACACTGAATATATTATTTGCTTAATATACAATGTATGCAAGCTGACAAGCTCATTTCCCAGAAGGTATTTTTTAGTACCAGTATACCTGAAACTGCAAAATAGATGTGTCTTTTCAGTCTTTCCTCTCTACAAACACAAAGCGCTTCATTTAAATGAAAGGGAACTTAATGCACCATTTATAGCTGTGCATTTTGCACTGGTATTTGCATTCAACATTGATTCCCTTTTATTTCAAAGGAGGTAGTGACAGGATTTGTAAATTATTCCCAGCCACTATCCCCATCAGTCTAAACATGAGAGGTTGTGTTTTTTTCACTGTCACCATTGAGGATTGTGCTAAACAGTAACGTCCATGTAATGGTTCTGGTCTCTGACCCCACCTCCAGTGAAGTCTTCTACAAACATCTCTTTGTACCATCACATTCATCTTCTGATGACATGTGTGTTTCTCAGGTCTCAGAAAGATCTTCCTTTGAGCGGAGATTATACAGCAATGCACTGACATAGTGCTTCATATCTCTAATTCAGAAAAAAAAAAAAGAATCTTGAAGTGTGCTTTTAAAATTGAAGGAAGGAGCTTTATTTTTAAAAAACTTTCTAGCCACCATAGCGACAGAGAAAAATAACATCTAGGTATGCGTTTTTTCCCCAGTGTCATGCCAATCTAATGATTCTAGGACCTGAGTCATGATTTCGGAATGCTCCATTGACTCCATTGGAAATTAAGCACTTCAGGTTGAAGTGCTTCTATAAGTCTTGTCTTGAGTAAGATTAGATTTATACTTGTGCTTAAGTGCTTTGCTGAACAAGGGCCCAATTAAGTTAAATATGATTATTTTGTTTCCAGAGACAATCCCCTTTCACAAGTTTGCAGCAACCAGCTCCTGCAAATGCATTTATCCTTAGGAATGAACACAAATGCCTTTACCAAGACTCAAATACAGAGCAGTTTATTTTAAAGAGAAGCTGGATTTTCATCTTTTCTAATAAAAAAAAGGAAACCTGATTAAACTCTTTACACTTATAAGTGCCCTACTTTCAAATCAGACCTGACACTAAGTAGGTTAGTGGGAGGGGAGCTTTAACAAATTTCCTGTAACAGAACTTGATGTGATCCTCTGACCTGAATTTTCAGACTTAATCTGCTTTAAAGAACAGGCTTGAGCCTAAACCAGCAGTAAAATTCACAAAAGAGCTAAGCTATTAACTTAAAACAACAACAACACAACAATAACCCCCCTACACTCCAAACAAACCCAAAACCCCAACCTAGGACCATACACAGTCAGCCTGTTATGATATTTCTTGTGCATGTGTATGAGTGTGCTTCTGTGTACGCCTTTTTTCCTTGTTTTTTTAAAGGAAGAAAAGTTGCTATTGAAAGTGTTAAAGAAGCAAACCTGGGACTAAGCCCAATGCTACTGAAAGGGGCTTTTGATGATACATCCCCTGAAAAACTACAGTCCTCCCATAAGTCATCAGATATGGTATTGCAAAGGCATTTAAATGTGAGGTCCTGTCAAGTTATGCGAAAGCCCCATGATGTATGGCCCAAAGGAGTTTATCTTGCTCTGGGAAAAAAAGACCTTGGAACTGACACTTTATATTCTGAAGCCAATAAAAACATCTTAAAATAACGCCCCCTCCCTTCCTCAAAGAGTAACTGACAGTGAGAGAGAGAGCAGGGGTGGGAGAGCAGTGATCAGCAATGATTCAGTTTCTAGGTCTGAGAACTTTGTTGTGGGCAGTGCAGCTCCAATGATTTATAATTAACTCCAACATGAAGAAGAAAATGCCAGGCTTTCATAACAGCACTACAAAAATAACCACATTCTCAGTGTTTGCAAAATTGGAAACAAATGTCCCAAGGAAAACAAGAGCTCTTTACAGCCCTATCCATGCTTTAGAGCAAGGAAAATACTGGAATTCAATCATGACCACAGATGATGAGCCAATATAATTTGTCATGGGAAATTCATCTGGGTAAAACAGGATTGCTCCATTACCCTTCCATCACTCTCACAAATAACTGGATTGAAATCTCTTAAATTAAAAGCAGTTAAGACCTTTTCTTCTTTTTGGCAGAGAAATGTTGTCATCTTCTGTACCCCAAGGACCTGAAAGTGAAAAGTGATAGACTTAAATATATACATTTCTTGTGTCCAGCTAGTGATACAAGATGCCTGGGTTCTGACTGATCATATGAATGATCTTAGATAGTAGTTATGTAAAGACACCTGATGGTTTTGGGGTCTGGGCCCAGTAGATTCTGGTTTATGTGATTTTAAGTAGGGCATGTTATTTCAATTTAGCAAGATATTACTTTTAAACATGGGAGTAATCCCAATACAGCTAGTGGGGCTACTAGGCAAAGCTGTAAGTATCTTGCTGACTCAGGACCTGAATTAGACAAGTAGCAGTGGCGTAAAGGCCTCCAGAGAATAACAGTGAAAATCCTGAACTGGGTCATGAGGAAGTAGTAAAGATGAAAAGTTTCTCTGAAGGAGGTTTCATAAGGGAAGCCCTGAACAGATCATTGCTGGCTTCCATTATGTTAGTAGCAGTCTTGTGCTAATGGATCTTTTTTCTTAAAACTTAATCTCTGGGGTCCTGGGATTTTAGAAACCTTTCTATTTCTGCATCTCTATCCATCTCTATCTCTAACTTTAAAAAAATTCTAATTCTTAGAGTTGAAGATTAAAAAAAAAGCTGATATAATCACGTAGGGCCTGACTCCTTTTTGCCAAATGCCAGTGCCTGTCCGTGCTGCACAGAGGAGCAGAGACATCCAGAAAGGAACACACAACAAAATGTTCTTTTTTGAATTCCTTCGTGAATCCTTATTTTGTGGATCCCAAGGTGAGATGTGTCAGGGATGTGCTCAGCACTCCACAACTGTATCCTCTGGAGGCTTCACCATTTTTATTGATATATTTCATGCTAAGTACTATACAGAATGTAGTCATGCCAAGCAATGATGACAGCCCCTGACCAGGAGCATTTACAGTATAAAAACACAGATCAATAAAAGTCACGGCTACTACACAACAGAGCAAATGCAACACTAACCTGACAAAGGAAGACAAAAGCAAATGTATAATGAAAACACCCTCTCAATGTGTTTTTTATACTCCAGTGACCCTATAGCTAGCATTTATAACTACAGCCACCTATATAGCTGTCACTCCATTTCTGATAAGACGTATCCCTGTTTAAGATGACAGTTCTTTGGAGATACTTGAAAAGAAAACCCTGTGATTCTCAGTCATTATTATTTTGGTCCAGACCTAACATTTTTCTTTTTTTCTTTTCCTCCTCTTCTCCAGTTGAACTCCTGTCAAAGGCACCCATTGGAAACAATAAGATAAACCACCTCTGTCATTTACTTCCAATGCAGGAAGTCTTAACTGTGCTCTCTGTTCATTAGCACCCCTGGCTTTCAGAGCAGCCATCCGCAGAGCTGCTGCAGGATTCAGTGACTACAAGCCTGTGAAACCTAATTTTGATTCATGAGCTGAAATCTCTCTAGCACAGCCCTTGTGGAGCTTGAAATCTAGCTGTTTCTTACCTGGTCTTGTGCGTGCAGAGTCAATGTTTGGTTGTATTTGGAAGATTTTGCAGAAGAAGCCTAGAAATCTCTTGATGGGTGCTCTCTTTAAAGTAGCTTTGCAGTAAGGGAGTCTGACAAGATGATTTTTGCGTGGCTGTTGTTTGGAAGTGGCTGTTAGATTTCTGCAAAATCTCACTACTTTTCTGTTTGCCGTCTAGCACAAATTTTGTTGTTTTGCTGAATATAATCACACATCTCTCACATTAAGACTTATCAGAGGCACTGGGTACTTTTTACTCTTAGAAAAGCAGAAGAACTTCAAAATGACTGTTTTGCTTTGCACTATATTTATGTGTGGAAAGTACACTAGAATTAGTTCACTGGAAAATATGTTCACAAATGTACCAGTTTCATCAACATTTTCATGGGAAGATATTTCAAAATATTCACTTTGATAAGAAAAAGACCTTTCATTCCAAGAGGGTCAAAATGTTTCATTTCAATTTCTTATAATATATGAATGAAATTAAAAGGAAATACAGTGTGAAAACATTTTGACCTTTCTGATGGAAAACATTTTTATGCAGCATAAATGAGGAATATTTCAACAGAAAGTTTGGAGGTTTTTCATTTTCTTCCAAATTCAGAACGAAACATAGCTTCAAAATGTTGATTTTCCTTGTCACATTTTTATGTTTTGAACAATTTAAATTTTCTCCAAGAGCGGCAAATGTTTATTGTATTGACATCTAAGTGGTTGAGATGTTACTATTTGAGTTTTTCCTAGTGATTAGAACCACAATTTTCTTTAAATTAATATTCATATTGCATTTACTGGCCGCAACCATACCTGGAAATACTTGACAAAGCTCCATTTTAACAAATGGATTATAACATTCATCTGGGATAGTGAAGGTTTCCATAAACACTGGCTGACTAACAGTCTTAACGTGTCTGTGTGGCAGGTAAGCATTATTATATTCATTTAATGGATAGATAATCCGTTGTACAAAAAGGTCTTGCGTCAATCCAGTGTCTGGGCCAGTATTATGAGTCCTTCCCAGGTGAAATTGGAGTTGGAACGTCGCAGTGAAGGAAAAATGGTGGAATCTATGTAGGCAGCCAACCTTTCCTTCACTGTTTCCTTAGAACGTAGACATCAGCACTTGGCAAATTCTGGTATCTTTCCCAGTTTTTTCTGGAGTACAGTGTTGCACACCACACTGGCAGCTTCCAGTCCTTCTGTAACCACACATCGGTGGAAGAATTTTTCCCTGGGATGAATTTGCTAGGTTAAAGGAACATTAATGAGACTGTATCCCCTCTTCCTTTAGGATCTCATAGTGCATGCTGTATTTCTGGTTGTGACATGGAGGATAGTCCATATTGCTGCAAAGTCCTCTCCTGCACATGACTTCCAGTCCTGCTCCCCGTGGTGTCAGTAATTTATCTCTGTTCTTCTAAGCTGGTTAGAGGAGCACCCTCCTGCTGCTCGTGTCTCTGCTGAGCTCTGCCAGGCCTAAGGTGGAGCTTCGTGATGGAGAAACATGCCTCCTGGCACTTGTGGGACTTAACTACCTGTAAACCCTGGACAAAAACATGTATTTGGCCATGTAGTGCTAATGTGAACTGTGCTAGAAACAAATGTAACCTCCTGTGTGTGTTTTCTATGAATTTTTACCTGTTTTTCCTCGATGAGACTTGGCCCATTTTTCATTTCCCTATGCAAAATGAGTTATTCTATTTTAGACTTTAGAGATGCTTGGTATTGAAGCAACTAAGGAGGAGCTTGGCAGTGAAGGACTATCCCAAATATGCCAAATAAAACTGGCCTTTGTTTTGTGCCATTTCCGGACTCTGCAACATTATAATAACAAATCCTGAAACCATATGACAGTAATACAGAGCATCTTTTTATGATAAACATAAGTAATGATCCTTGTCAAAGAGACACGGGAATGAGTAATACATAGCAATCTCCATTCAAAGGAAAAGAAAGAACAACTGTTGGAAAAAAAAGTGACATTTTCCTAAATCTCTGCATATCAGTGGCCATAAAGCAATAAAATTCCAGGACACAGTGAGCTTAGGCACACAGAGAAGTAAATGGGAAAAAATGTTTGGGAAGACAATGTAACATTGTCTCATAATTTACAAACCCCTAATGATTTCCAAAGCTGGTATGCGAGATTTACCCTCCTTTTTTGGCATTCAAATTGACGCAGGGGCTTTTTCTTGCCAACTAGAACATTCTTTAGGTGTTTTTTTTTCTTCGCATGAAGTTCGTTGTGATCCCATGCTTGCTATTATTCATAAATTAATTTCTGGCATCGCAATAAATTCTAGGAAAACCAATAAACCACAAACGTACAGCTAATTCTTTGTCATTTTTCCTTCTTTCTTTTTTTTTTTTTTTTTAAAAAGCATTTTGTGGGAAAGAAAAAAAAAAGAAGCAGTAAATGTTTGCCAAGGTGCTGGATCCACAGCATGAATTTATGTTTCCAATTGTTCTTCCTAACTTGTCAAAGAAGTTTTATTGCAGTCGACAATCTTTATTGGGTCTGTTGGGCAGGGCCAGCTTCAGAACATATCATAGAGTAAGCCTGTGCAATACATGGAAACACATTTCCAACGACTGGTAAAACTGGGGCAGATCCCAAAACTCTGACTCAGTTTCTGCTCCGTCCTTACTATGAGATCAACAGGTTTTCTGTGTGAAAAAACTCACCTCTGAGAAAGTTATGGGGTCCTTAACTATTGCATAAAGTAAACGTTCACGTCTGTATTTAATTGAAATTTCAGCCCACCAGACATTTTCATTTCAGAAGTAGGAGGAGTTGGTCACCGAGGTGTGCAGTTGTGCATGCATATTGCACACCATGTGCACCAACGTGTGCACAAACTGCTTTGGGGGATAAAGTTGTACTTCTTACAGCAACTATACCTAGCAGGCTGTCATGGGCCAGGCAATAGAAGAAAGCATCATTAACAACCAGGGGAGAGCCTGTCACTTACAGCTCATTCCCCAAGACAAAGGAAAATGTGTGTCTAGTCCATTAGGCAACTGAAATGTGAAAATAGCTCCATTTTTCTTGGTGCGATAATACAGATTTAGAGCCTCATTTCCATTAAAATTACTGGGTTGAAATGTCCACACCAGATCCTTATTATGATTAATCTATATACAGGCAGGTATGTACATATAGTAGCTCTACCTCATCTATCTGTCTCTTTTGGCAGAGCTTGGTTCAGATTCAAATTTGCTTTGGGAAACAACAGGCAGGGATTGTAAAGTCCTTCTCTGCTTGGAGATTTTGCTCCAGAACTGAATGGTATTTAGGCACTAAATTCTCACTGAACTATTAGATCAAGAGTATCTAAGTGCCCTGAGGGGCTGGGCATTTCAGCTTTGGTTCTAATGAAGCTTCAAGTAGTTTAGCTACTTCGAATGCTGCTTGACTAGAGATCATAGTAGTTTTCCTGGCCATCTGGAAGCTGAGCTTATTTTCCTGGAAGTTTTTCTCTTTGAGGCTTTCATGCTACAGCTTGGGAAAGCTTGCATGAACTGTCATGTTGTGCCCTTGAAAGCATGGAGGCTTCTTCAGGTTTGATGGGCATTGTTGGCAGAAAGAACAGATTTACTGACAGAATGGATGAATGAACTTTCAGCATCCTTCTTAATGACGAGTAGCCCCGCCTGAAGTTTTCTTATGTGAGCTGATTAGTTTCAGTTCAAACATTACAGCAATTAGGAAAATCCTGCTTTTTGCCAAAAGGGAAGGATTAACAGAAAGTTTTCTTTTTTTCTTTTTTTTTTTTTTTTTTTTTAATGCTCTTCTTTCTAAGTGAGCTCCATCAAGACTCAACCAGGTCTGCAAAGGCACTTGGAATTACCAGCATGCCAGGCGGTAACACTAATCCAGAGGTAAAAATCCTGCAAAGTGTTTTTCTTGGAATTCTTCACCTTTCTCACAAGAGTCAAGTGCATACAGGCTTAGTGGATTATCCCCAGGCACAGGTTTGCACAGGTCTGTAGATTCCTTTCAGCTGATGACAAGGATAGTAAATAATATGTGCTGTATGTACATATATGTCACCCACAGTCCTCTGGCATAAAATACAGAAGGGTACTGCTGGGAGGAACTGTGACACAGATCAAATAGAAGCTGCAGTTTTTCCCAGACTTCTAGCCCTGGGCTGCTGGTGGATGTGCTTGGGCTTTGCTCTGATCTAATTAGCTTTGTGATAGTTACCGCCTTCAGTTGCAGAATCTGTGGATTCAGTGATGCGCTGGAATTATGGTGACTTAATAAGGTACAACTCATCAGCTGAGCTTTAGTAACATCCACGCATGCACTTCTAGCACGCTCCAGCAGCAAAGTAGTGCAGTTTAGTGTCAGTGCCTTTCTCTAAGGTCAAATGGGATCAAATTACATCACAGGTGATGTTGGCTGTGAGCTTGTATGTACTGAGGTCATAGTTCAGCAGAATGCAGTAATTTGTGGCATGAATGTGTATCATCTGAGCCTCTGGTTTGTCTTGTCTTTTGGGGATAACTGAAAGCTTTCAAAAGGAGACCCCATCTATGAATGGCTCTTGAGGTAGCGTGGAAGAAATGGGTGTGGATGTGACATCAGGAGGACCATGGAAAAAACAAGCAATTGTGAATGGTGGAGACTGGGTAGCCATCTATCTCATCACCAGGATGACATAGATATATGCTCCTTACTGTGGAAAGACTCCTTCTCTTCCTCTGCTTCCTCCAGTCCATTTCTAGTGCTCCTCAGTCTAAACAGAACAAAACGTGATGCTATCCAGTTCACTACAGGACTGAGAGCAGTGGACAGTCAGCTGAGGGTTAGTAAGAAATGATTAATTTTTCCAGAACACTGCACTGCTCTTTTATAAAACATATTAGTGTTGTTATAAATCAATGAACATGGTTTATAATAGCAATGATGCCCTTGAAATCTGTTAATACTGCAGTCAGTAGTGGTTTGCCAGAGCATTTAGTGCCCTTGGTTTCACCTTGGGCTATTAACTAACAAATCGGTTATTAGCCAGTGGTAATGACCAATTTTCTAGGGATGATTGCTTAAATATTGCCCACCTTGAAAAGAGAATTATTGCTCAACTGAAAACTGAACCCTTATTTTCAACTCGACAGAGCTAATGATCTTATCTGATTTCTTTATCTTCCTCCACCTACTCGAAGGTGGTCCAAGATCGTATTACTAGAGAACGGCTTTGCCTTCTGCCTTCTGTGACCTGAATCCAGGAAAAGTTCCATATTTAATATTTATTCCCTAAGCATTGGTGGATGAAGACAGATGGTAATGAAACCAGCGTTGCTGAAAGTGACCACAATGATAATAGATTCTTTATGATGTCCAGGAATTCTGGACTCTCAGTCTCGGCTTAAATGTAGCATGGCGCCAAGCCCGTCACCTTAAGCTTAGTATTCCTGTCATCTCCCTGACCTGTCTTTAGACCTGATGAGTGCAGGCTGCACTAAAGGCATCAATCTGTCTTTCTCCCCCTATAAATGTTTTAAACACCCAAAGCTGGTCACAAATGACACATTCTGCAAGAAAACCTTTGTGGGGCAGGGGCTGGGAGGCAAAATATCTGAAGTAAAAAAAAAAGAGAACATTTACTCTGGGGCTCATTGGATGTATATGTTTGTTAACAAGTTATTTATTGGAGGTATATGCCCGTGGTTTGTGCTTTCTGCTTCTTACTGTCGTTTCCCAAAAAGAACAAGTTTTAAACGTTTTTGGAATCATGAAGCTCTCATTTTTTTCAGGAAAAGTGCAAACAACTATGTTTTGAATGTAGTATATGGACAGTGGAATTTTGGTTGTTAGTTTGAGGATCCCTTAGGACCCACCTAGGTCTGAGGGCCACAGGGTGAATGAAAGGGTTTTGACTAGAAGCTGAATTTCCCTCTCTTCTCAGGCTAACTCTGCTGCTAAATAAAAACTCAGCATTTCAGAAATGAAAAAAACTAAATGTGGTTGTAACCAGCAGTAGTTTGTTTGAAACAAGAAGTCAGAGGAAGAATTTGGGCAGCACGTTTGGGACCTTGAGCTCCTGCGGCCTGATGCTCTCTTGCAACTCACACAACGTGCTGTCCTGCAGGGTGCAGGTTTTGTGCTAAGGCTTCCTGTCCAGCTGCAAGGCCAGGCCTACCCGTATTAAGGTTATAAAAGAAGTCCATGATGTCCACAGGCATAAGAGAGTACTGTATGCTTAGCTCTCTCTTCCTGCGTCAGGATTGTGTAAATGAGAGTTTAAACCTGTGTTAATGGCATCAGATTGGCTCTGATTCTCCCTCCTCAGATGTCTCTGGCCTGCAGAGACAGCAGTAGCTTAGGAAAAAATAAACAACTCAGAAAGCAAACAAGTGTTCTGTGGACAAGCAACTTCTTTCTTTATACCATCTTCTACTTTTATTTTCCTTTATCTTTTTCTTGAAGGCTGGGCAGTTTGTGCTATGATAGTGGAAGCTGGATATGCAACTGAACTCAGTAAAATCAATGGCCAAAGTCCCCGTGAGTCCTAGCAGGTCAAGTTGTGCATGTCAAATATTTGAAGAAAGGTGGAGATGACTTCTTAGCTAAAAGTGGAAAAGCTCATATGCTCATGCAGGAATTTGATGTCTTTGTTCTGTGTGAATATTACACATATTTTTTACAGTTGGATTCAATGATCCTAAAGGTCTTTTCCAACATAAATCATTTTATGATTCTGTTTTATAAAATAACAGCATTTAAATCACTACAAAAAAAGTGCAACATGGGTGTAAGAAACTGTATCTTACAGGGCAGCAATGGAAAATCAGGCCCACTGAGCAGGGAATGAATCTTCTAAGATGCTGTTGGATAAATAAATAAATAGACTTTCTTTTTTCTTACTTTCCAAACAAGAGCAACATGCAGTGCTCTTCATCTGGCTGAAACAGCAGGAACAGTCTGCTGGGGACATTGGGGAGCAACTTTCTTGCCTCCACTCTCTGTGCTGCCAATGTCAGGTCACTGGTGCTGGGTCTTGTTGAGATTCCCAGTCCAACAGGAGTAAATAATGGATGTTGCACCAGCTGGCTGGTTGGCCTGTAAAATTCTGTTTCTAAACACAGGATAAAAGGAGAGAAAAAAAATACATGCTCACCTGTCCATATTCCTAATACTGCTTCACTCTAAAGTATAGAATGTAACTTTTATCTAGCAATGTTTTTAATAGACTTTCTTAGTGCCTTAGGGCAAAACATAGTTATTCTGTATGGTAGGGCCATGCAATTATCTGTGTTCTGTAGTTAAATTAGGTATGCCACTGCAAACACTTGCAGCCTGGTAACCATCAGCAGTGTTCTAAAAGATCCAGCACTAATAAACCAGAAGAGTTTGCTGAGTTGGATGCAGCCAGAATATGAAGGGGAAAGGGGTTGTACAATTGCGTTGCTACTACTTTATCACAAGAGCCAAGGTTTATGTTCAGTGCATTCCACCTTTTCAAAATCCATCTGCCTGTATTCTGCCCTTACGAAAGCTAAGAACAATTCCCGCAGAGGGTAGCTTTATGCCAATACCAGCTGAATTGGAACCACCCCTCCTTGAACTAAATATCTTGAGGATAGACACTTAGGGACAGATATCCAAAATGACTTCCGTGTCCAGCTGGAAATACTTGAAAAATGCCTGCATTTCAAAAAGTGGACACTGGACTCTTCTTGAAAACTCTTTAAGTGATTTGAGCCATCAGAATAGAAGTCCCCATAATCACTAGGCATTTTGGAAAGCCTGGTGATTGTTACCCTGTCAAGTTACTCAGAGTAACTGTATGAAGCAGGTAAAGCTCAACAATAATTACATCCTTCCTCTCAAAGCGGAACCTGAAGTCTCAGGAGAGGCACTGAAATTTGGCATGCTAAAGTGCAAAACAAATTAAATCATGGTGATGCAGTTGAAGTTCCCTTCTTTCAGTAATCCACAGGACACACCAATGCCCCTTAACTTGCAAAATTTATTGCCACCAGCAGCATAGCCTCAAGAAACAGTGATTTTCTTCCTGCTTTCAACTGACTTCTTGCAAGTCTTTATGGCACTTCCTGTGTGCCCCAAATTTGAAAGACTAAATTAGCCCAACAGGTCAGCAGAGAAGAGGTTAACCCTGTTCCTTGAGGTAGACAATCTGCTCACAGCTGAGTGGAGGGATGGGGCAGCTGTAGGGCATTATCAGCCTGATTAAGATGAGACCCTTTGTGAGAGAAACAGCTTACAGAAAAGAAGGAAAGAGGACAGGAGCATTGTCAGAACTCTTTTACCATAGTGAAGGTTTTCTTTCTCTTTCTGTTTTAACTTGCCTTTCCTCAAGGTGTCTCCAGGATGCTTTTAACAGGTAGGATAATTTCCTTTTAGAAGTGCTATGGGCTGTAATTAGGATACTGTGTGCCTCTGTTCTTCTGAGGGTCCTCTGCAGAGCACAGAAAGATAATTTACCCTATTTTTTTTTGATCTGAGGGTTGGCTGCATTTGTCCAGGGCTTCTAGGTAGGTGGGAGCTTTCATCCAAAAGCAAGTTGACCTCTTAAGGAGCATGGGCTGCAGTAACTTCTGCATGGGAACAGCAGACTTGAAGCTTTCAGAAAGTTTCTGACTTGCTGTATGGGGTGTAAACAGCACACATGTAGTGAGGTTGTCCAAGAAATCCTGGACATATGGTATTCTGTGATGTGGTATGTTCTCCATTACTGAAAACTTTTCTATTTCAATTGGATGTCTTCATAAAAGATACTTGAATTCAGCTGCAGCTATTGGACTTGATGTGGAATTTAATTTAGAGAAGCCCTATGGCCTGTGTTGTGCAGAAGACTAGTTCAGGTGATCAGTAGTACCTTCTGGCCTAAAATCACAACTGTCTGAATCTATATCTTACCTAGTTAAAAGCTGGTTTTGGCTTTTACAATGGCCAGGTTGCCCCCAGCAGTGTGATTTTTCTAAACCTTATGCTTGAAAAGACTGCCAAAAATTTCTGCTGCAAGGAGCACAGGCAAATACGCAGTGTGCTATATGTCTGCTCTGTATATTTGTGGTGAGTAAAATATAAATCTTTCCAGTAAAAGAACTCAGAAGAAGTCTGTTTGCCAAGTTACTTTACTTGTTGGCTGGAAGTTTAAGGGATCTTTTTTTTTCTTCTCTCATTCAAGTGAGAAAACACTTGAATAGATTCTGTAGTTCTGACCCCTGTTCTCCAAGGCACATGCTCCTACCGCCCTAGGTTTCGCACAGCTTCACAGGGAAAATCAGGAGCAGAAAGTTCAACTCTTAGGGCTTATCTGAGCAGGAAGTTAGTACAGAATGAGTTTGGGGGTCTGTTTTAGGCACTGTAACTGTTCTATGTTAACTCCCAGAGTGGATGTTCTCCTGTACTAAAGTGCCTTTGTACAACTTGGGTTGATCCACTTTACAAGTGGATTAATTTAAACTACTGAAAAGGTACTTGTGGTTCAGGAGTTTGTGAAATGGCTACTATGTTTTAAATTTTCATCCTCCTTTATTTTGTGCTCCTTTGCTATATAGTCAAATTCTTACTAGAGCAGCATTGACGCTTGCTCAGAGTAGCTGCAGAGAACTATATTACATTTTTTTCCTCTTCAAAGGCCGGAAAAAAGTCAATGCATTATTCTCTTTTAGTAAAACAGACAGTGAGATATTTCAGTGTCCTAGGACAGAGTCCTGTGGTTCAAAAAACCCTGCCTCGTAGGCAGTGTCTACTGCAAACCTGTTGCTGAAGTAGTTTGGCCACACCTTGAAAACAGGAAAGGTGAAGGCACCAAATGGCTGCTGAGCAAAGCAGCCTGTTAAGGTTTTAATTGGAATGAGCACCTGAATGACACTTGCAGAAAATTTTCCTAAGTCTGAGGAAACAAACTTGTAATCTTTCTGGTTTTAAACCTAGTAAATTTTAATTATAACCGTGTCAGGGCTATGGTATATCTTGGAGAAGCTCTGGCTTAAGCAGTGCATGTGCAAACAGAGGGAGGATCCCTATGATACCATTATGAGGAATAACTTTGTTGATTACAGCATGGTCAGTTGCACCTACAACTTCCTATTAGATGAAATTTTCTCCAACAAGTTGATAAAGTTGTTCCTTCTGGTATCTCATGTGTTGATTTATCTATATATTGGAAAACTGTTCCAAGCAATGGTCATCCCACTAGTGATAATTGAGGTGTGCACTGAAAATTGACCAGTATTAAAGGCTGCCAGGAAATGAGGTGATACACCCCAGAGATAGTTTAGCACATCTGTGGCTGTTTGTGAAGTAGTTCTACCTGGTGAACACCAGTGTTGAAGGCTCAGTCATCTACCTGCAGAATGCTTTTATCTAGATATTCTTGTGCTTTCTGCTGTGCAGTGTGAAGTTTTGATCCACATGCAACGCCATGGCTAAGACACAGGAGATCAGAACTGAAAGAGCAGATCCAGAATGACATGAACACCAGAATGACACAAACATCTGGAAACTCCATTAGGAGTGTCATTCCCAGATGGTGTTGGGGGGGAGGGGGGAAATTGGGCTGCAGACACCAGACGGTCTCACCTTGCCTGGGCAGCTTGGAGAGAAAGGAGGTGGAGGGTCAGTAGCAACAGAAAAACAATGAGGAAGGAAGATCTCCTGAAGCTTGTCTCCATTCTCTCATCTCTTTTGACTGCCTGCCACTGCCTTGGCCAAGTTGCCTGATGAATTTTCCTGCTCTCAGCTCTTGGCTTTTTTTCTTTGAAGTCATCCTGTGCTTTGCTCCCAGATGGCTTCTCTTATGCCCCTGTGCTTCCCCTCTGTCAAGCACATCATTAAAACTCATTCCTTCCAAAAGGTAATTTATACACTCATAACACTCCACATTAAATACCTGGGGATTTTCAAAGGGAAACAGTAGAAATAATTTCCAAACATGCTAACTTTGCTATAATTTCTAGTTCTATCATCCTCCCTCCCATTCCCCCCCCTCCATGTTTCTGTTGGCTTTACTCAGATTCAAGCATACAGCCCCCAGGTGACACTTATTTCTTAAGAGCCTGGGAGACTGAAAATATTATCTTCAAGTAAATATGATACATTGCTGATTTACGACAGCTAATGAACAGATGAAACTGCCAGGTAAAGTTTTGTCTTAACAGCCTGAATTGAGAATAGATTTTGATCTCCTACTTCAGTGCTGAAGGCTATTTTTTTTCTCCTAGTAACCATGCTAGTACATTCTGCAAAAGGCAGCACATCCTATCCTTTGTGTTAATGGGGAACCCACTGTTTCTGTACAGAACTTCCCAAAAAACTAGGAAGAGGTAAACAGTGAACTTAGCTTCCTCTGGTATGGCTTTCTTTTCCACCTGCCTATATAGAATCTAACATGCTACTTGTATTATGTAGGTCATGAAAAATAAAGTAGTTTGGCTGGAACTAGACAAAGGCAACAGGTAGGAGGGTTAAGTTTGCCATTTCCTTTGCAGGCTAGACACTTGCATTTTTTTTCACAGAACACATGACCAACAACAACATCAAATACTCTTGCACGGCTTGTGTTGTGCCAAAGATCTTGCAGTCAGTTTGCTACATGGCTGTGCCGTTAGGATAAAATTTTCAGTGATGTCAGGATGAAAAAAAACTTCACATTGATGCATGATGATGGTGGTTGTTACCTGTTATCATAAACTTGGTGATGAGCTGCACCTTTGCCCATTGCTTGACCTAACAGTAGGCCTTCTCCTTCCCACAGCCTAGGAAACCTCTGCTAGTTTACTTAATACTTTTCCCTATAGCGTCTTTTTGTGGTGGTCCCGGCAAAACCTTGAAGGTGAAACATATCAAATGAAATACTCTTGCAGCAGTGCTGGTTCAGCCAGGGAAAGAGCAATAATGAAAATAGCATGAAAACACCTGATTGGGTTTCCAGCTCTGTTTGGCAGGCCAGAAGACTTTGGAGAAAACAGAGACACCAAACACTGTAGCAAAGTTTGAGCTAATTAATAATAGACTATTCATTAGTCATTAAAAGTAATTCATACTTTTAATAACTGCATGAAATGGCAAATAGTTCCAAAGTGGGCAGATAAGTAGCAGTTGCTTTACTTCTCTTAAAAACAGAAGACAAAACAACAAATACAATGTGTAACCAAGCAATAATATTCTGTTTTATAGTCTCTGGCAGTAAGTTAATAATGGCTCTGTGGTGTTAAGGGCTCAGGACAATTTTAACGGAATTTGATATTTTGGTCATCCAGGGAACCATTTTTAAAGCAAGGCCAGTCTTATTCACGTGATGGAGCCCTGAAATCATAGAAGCTGACCCACAGCAAAAGCAAACAAAAAGAAGGCTTTTTGATTCTATCATAAACATTTGGCTGTAAATCACCACCAGCCCCAGAACCCACTTAAAAAATATGACGTTATTTGACATTTTCTTAGCAGTCAGCTAGAAAGCTCCAGCTCCCAGATCATACAAATTTAGTTTAATGTAACAGTACAGTAAGTTACCCAGTGCCTTTCATGATTATATCAACAGCACTTTCTGTTGGCTGACACATCAGGCTTGTTTAAAATCACTAGACCAAAACAGACACGCTCTCCTTCGCCTTTTTTCTTTTCTCGTAATTTCTGAATTGATCGGCTATAGAAGATTTTGAGAAAGTAGTAATAAAAAAAAAAACAAACCAAAACAACAAAAAACCAGAAGATGGACAGTTTAAGTACTAACTGTTAAATCATCATTATTAACAACAAATTGTTTTTTTATGACTTTGGAAAGAAACAGATTTACTAATCTGAAAACTGTCTTTCTTGCTCCTTGCTGTTTTCCTCACAACTGCTATTTAGAAGAAGGTGCATGGCTGCATTTCAGGGATACAAAAGAAAGCAGCTTCTGTATGAAAATTAGAAATAGATTTCAATTTTGTTGCTGCTGTTGTAACTAAACAGCCTGTTAACCTATTTAAATAGGAGAACATACTGTGTACTCCTGGTCTGGAATACATCAAAAGTAATGTGATTATGTCTGTTTTGATACAATCCTATCTCGCTGCTACCTAGATGCTCTTACATGAATGATACATGGAATTAGTTCCACGTTTCTTCTCTTACAATTAGCATATTAATGTACCAGACAGATAATGCTAAAAGTCTGGATGCTTCAGTACACACAGTGCCTTCTTCATTGAGCTCCAACCCTCAGCGCCTGTGAGTCCTCAGGAATGTATCTGTACATGCTCTCTGCCTCCTGCTTGTCCTGAGAGCAGCCCTGACCTATGGACCACAGCTGAGATACTTTAGGCGCTTATTTACTTTGTTGGCCTCAGAAATTCCATTTAAAAAAAAATGGCTCAGTGTCAGGCTGCCCACAATGGAGCCTTTGCTTTTCCTATGTATGTGTGTTGATGTGTGTGTGTATGCGCGTCACGACTACATGCATTCCTCGATACGTGCAGAGATGGTCTAAGAGATTTTTAAATACCTGGCGCTCTCACACACGTTTTTGATATATGCTTGTATGTATGTTTAGACCTATGTATACAGTATGCATGTACATGCATGCAGGCCATGTATTTTTGTGTTTGTGTATGTAATGTGGAAGTTTAGACAGTCTCCCATGACTTTATATTTCAGGGATCCAGCATGGCTGGTGAAAGTTTCTGATCTTTGGTCTATCTTGGTGAAACACTAATGAACTTGTAAAAACAGGAAGCTGTGGAAAACAAATGAATTTCAGCTGGTGTTTGAAGAGCTGTCAGATCCCCTTGCTGAAATGTTTCAGAGGAACATCTTTCTGATAAAACCTCTGAGAAAAGTGGAGGAGTTTCAGAAGAGTGATTGGAAAAACAGGATGCCGACTGGCAGGCTTTGCTAATGCATTGCATCTGTAAAGACTCCAGCAACCGAACACAGCATTAGCTATGTGAGAGCCACGGAACTAGGGAAAGTTATTACATCTGAGCGTGATGGGAAGAAGGGGGAAGGGGAAAAGCAGGCTGCTCCCTTTATGCATCTTGAAGTTTGCAGTTTTTTTGAGTCTTTGACATTTTTCATTCCATCTACTTTGCTGTCAGCATGCAGGCTTAATTCTAAAACTAATGAACAATGCTACTTTGCTGTCCAGTGTCATCTTTCATCCAAAGCTCTCCAAACGTTTCGCAAATGTTAAGGAAGCTTTGCAATACCAGCATGAGACAAAGCTAGGACTTGCTGGCTTCACACAGGATGCTGTAGCGTCTGCACCTCATTGGCAGATGTTATCCTCATTTTACAGTGGTTTAAATCACAGAATTGCAGGATCCTCAAGTTTCTACTAATTTCCCCTTTTCTCCATTCCAGAATTTCTGACTATTAAACTGACTTCCTGGTGCTGGCCACTGCTTTTGGGGGGCTGCTTCTTCCACTGTCTAGGTGAGGAGTCTGTTGCTTTGTGTCTTAACTCCTGCTTCACACATGCACTTGAAAACCGGAGTGTGGGAGTGAGACTGGAGCAGGGCCCATGCAGATAAAGGAGTTCAAGGATATTCTTGGTTCTTCCAGTCTAGACATAGTTGTGCTTCAGAAAATTAGGAATTGGGCCCTTAAAAACAGAGGGGTGTTAAAAAGTAGAGTGAAGTGACTTGGCAGCAACTGTGAAGCAAATTGTAGCAGAAATATTGATTACACAGAACCAGTCCTGGTTCTGTGGCTTTACCCATATCCTTTCAGTTCTGCTTCTGCTGGAGTTGTCCCCCCGAGCTGAACTACTATCTAAGGGACGTGCGTGAGAGCAGGAGCCTGTCTGTAGGATCTCAGTCATGTGAGACCCTAATACAACATGTCAGCCTTACAACATACAAGTTCTGGTATTTTCCCTCCTGCGGTCAGTTGCTTCTTGTTTCTTCGCATTCAATCAATCTGCAGTTCAGCAAAATGCTTACGCGTGAGCTTTCCTTACTCAGCAAAACACCGAAACGTCTGTCTGCAAAACATCTTGCGTCTATTCAGAGAATGACTCTGAGGATACACACATGCCCTCTTTGAAGTTGGTGTGCCCGATGCATCATGGTGGAGCTGAGAATTGCCTTTGGATGTCTTTCTCGGGCTGTCACAGCCCTCTTCGGCGGAGTGCCTCTGAAGGTTGTAGGCTTTGTTTATGCCTAAGTGGTTTCCAACATCCGAGTCACAGCAGCAGAACAGCAATTCCAAACATCCTGATCTCCGCAAGAGGATCTAACACTGGGCCCAGGAAAGCCAAGGACGAGGCAGCAACTGAAATAATGTAAACAGGAATACATCTTTAAAACAACAAGATGCAGAAAAATATCTAACAAAGCTGGTCTTCATTAAACCATTTCTCAGCTGACTCTTCCAGTCGTTCCTGCCGCTGCTTCAGCGCATCCTAGTTCCTTCTGCTCCAACAGCCCTTCTCTGGAAGGCAGATGCTTTTGTGGGTGAAGCACCAGGCTGGGAGTTGGGAGACTTAGTTTTGCTACTGAGTTGGGCAAAAGCAGTGTCACGTTTTCCTTTTCGATGCCTGTCCTGTGATTCTTACCACCCCTAACTCCCAAGGCCTTTGTTTATGCTTAGTTTTATGTACACAAGTCACAGCAGATGTAGTCGGTGGGTTTAGATGTGTGTGTAAGGTGTTAGGAGGGTCGTGTGGGCAGGCTGAGAGCAGCTCTTCCAGGCAGAAGCTCTCTTTGAGGAGACTATTCAGGGCATAACTCAGAGTCTCTGCTCTCACTTCTGAATGTCAAGCAGTGTTTACATAGATATAAAAATATTTTTTAATCACATAAAAATATCTGCTTCTTAATTTCTGTATGCTGTGCTCCTTCCGTAACTAATTAATGATCACAATGTCCTATGAAAAATGTAATTATCTCAGTTGTCGTTGCCCCATTTCAGAGGCAAGGAGAACCCTGGGGACACCTTGCTGTATTGTACCAGTATTTTGTTGATCTCAGGCAGCCTGCATGCCCCCTTAAGTACAAGACAAGATTTACAAATCCTACCTCGATTCTGGAAGGAAATACAAGATGAAATATATGATGTGCTTTTACTTACAGAGAAAAAGAACTATTTTCATATTTTTAAAATAATGCTTACTTGTCTGTCGCTTTGCTTTGATCTGCTTCATCTTTTTGAGGCAACTGGCTTCCCTGGGCAAGGTCTGCCTTCTATTAGCTGATTCTGTACCCTGTTCTAACACTCACTGTAACCCTGGCAAGCCTTCATGTTCTGGAGTAAAAAAAAATACTAAGGACTGGATAAATTATTTTGTTTATTTTTTTTGTTGTTGTATTTGTATTATCACTGGGCTGTTTGAATGAGTTATAATAATTACAAGTTGCATTTTTTTTTCAATTTGCTGATACTTTGATATTAGAGTCCACTTTTGAGACATACTTTGTTAATCTGCCAAAAATAAGGTAGAGTTCTAGGCCATGTTGTAGAAAGGTGATGGAGATGTCCAGTCACAGCTCTAGATAACATGTGAGCTTCTAACAGTAGTCAATGCAAAAATAAAAATTTGGAACAGTGTAAATTCTTATATTTCTTGGTCTAAGACTCTAGACATCTGAGTTTAGAAAGAATTTTAATTTTGGAATGCGGTTATTCAGTATGTGTCATACACATCTGGCTTCGTGCTATCATATTCGTTAGCATTGTCTAATGCTGGCTTTGACCAGAGATCAGACACTGGATGAGAAAGACTTTGTTCTTGGGTGGTTGTGGGGTGGTTTTCCTTCATCTTGGCTTCAACTCCATCTTAACTGCTGGACCCCAGTGAACTCGGACTGTTAGAAGTGGCTATGGGATGTGTGATGTTAACGCTGCAAATCTGTTTTGCTGTGAAATCCTCTATTGTTCTAGGTTTGAGGCCTTGAGAATTCTCTCAATCAGAAAAAGTAATTTGCCAGATGTCTTAATAAGCCATGTGCATTGATAGTTCTATATAAGGAGGATTTTTTAACGCAGAGGATGTTTATTTTTGGCAGCTTCTGTCATTAAATGATTTTCCTGCTCCAGCTACCCTCCAGAAAACTGATAAGTGTATCCACTTCCCATCTTTTACATTAGAGATGAGCCTCAGTACTGGGTCCAGTCTATATATCTGGCCTGAGTCCAAACACTGGCTGAACATGGCAGATCTGGGGAAAGTTCCAGTCTGCGTGTAAAACCGTGCAAGTTACAGAATGTTTGTGTCTACTATTTTGCTTTTGTTCATTATGGATTTAAAGGTTTAGCCCAGATTTCTATTATTTAAAAAAGCGTGTATGTGTGTACATAACGGGAAAGAGAAATAGAACATCGACTTGAAAATCCTCCAGTTCTAATAAGGGAAACAGCTTTCTCATAGGTTCCCACATCATCAGTCAGCTCATCACATGCATGCTGCTGCAAGACATTTTTCTTGTAATGAATTGAATAATCACATCTGTTTCTCAAGCTTGAGAAAAGTTTAAAAAGTCATTAATGTTCTCCAGTTTCCATCATTGGCAGAATCTACTTTTTTTTTTTTTAATCAGCATCTCGGCAGTGTAGACATGTATGCATGTGAAAAAATGTGTGCGCGTGTGTGCCTGCAGCTGAGATGATGTGCCCATATTTGCGTACGCTTCCACGTGTACCTATTTCTGCACATGCACACAGTCACCGCTTGCAAGCAAGGAAATAGAGATGGGTTCTGGGCGTAGCAATGCTGTGCACACACACACCTGCTGTTCTCTGATAATTCTGACTTTTTCTTTCCATCATAACCACGCACCAAACTTTCTGTGTGGCAGTAAATGTGCTCCCAAGCACATGCAGGCAGAAGACACGAGAGGGCAGGCTTTCCCTCTCCTGCCTCCCTCTGCCCGGGCTCTCCGCTATTGTTATGTTTATGCAAACAGCCTTTGACATAATAGCTTTGAAACAGTTGAAAATTGGATTGTGCCTTTAGGCCAAACATTCAGACCACCACCTTGGCTATATTCATCTGCCACAGTAAATTGGGTTCAGCGTTGGCTCCACACACTGTATTTCAGAGAAAGATTACAGCTTGGCAATAACTTTTGCATAGGAAAGACAAATGCAAACTCCTGGCAGAAACATTGAAGCTGTTTAGTTGTGCAGCCCCCTGTTTGGAGGAATACAGATTGTGCTCAGAATTTCTCTGGACATCTGAGGAGCAAATAAAACAAATTCCCAGGCTGGAATCTCCATTCCTTTCTTTTTCGGCTTCCTAATGCAATCTAATTATGGTTTAACCTCCTGAAATAAATGCCTAAAAAAGGATGAATCTATCAGAAGAGTAAATTTACTGTCCACTAGTTAGCAGAAATTCTTACCGTGCTTCCTTTAAGTGATAATGTTATTGGGATTGAACATTGTTTGACTGGTTAATGGTCCCTCTACTGCAAGACAGATTATATGGAAAATAAAAGTCAAAGCAAAGCTAGTCACAGTATTAAAACCCATGGACAAAAGCACTTTTAACATAAAAAGATGTGTTGAAAAAAAGTGAGAGGGTAACAGCCCCTCCAAGAGGGGTTCAGCAAGAATCTAAGCTGTGATCTGAAAAGGAGACAATGTTTCCTGGATGCACCGTAGTCAGTGTCACAATTAATTTTCTACAAACTGTGTTACAATTTTATTGCATGTTTAAGAAAGTGAAGGTTTATTTGGGCCTGATCCCAGAGGCAATGTGCTAGTTTCAGCCTTTTCCAATTCATCCTAGCAGATGTGATGTGTCCATGGAATTTGGGACTGTATTCTTCCTTCTATCTCCAACAAGGGTGGAGATCCAGGTTGAAAGGAGGGGATGGTGGCAAGAGCTCCGAGGGCTGGCAGGAGGGATCTGAAGGTGAGGTTGGGGTGGGAGCAAGGTGAAGGCTGGGGAAGAGAAGAAAAGCGGCAATTCCTCTGGCAATCTTCCCTGCTGCATCTCTAGTTTCCATCGTGGTGCTGGCCCATCAGTGGATTAATGAGGCCATTGACTTTGCCAGGGGTGGAGAATATAAATAAAAGCAATTTCCTGGCCTAGCTCCCACTGAAATCTAATCCAGTGGGAAGAGAAAGGCTCTCATCTTAAGACGAAGGCTTTTTTAGCTCAGGTGGTAGCTTAGCTGCTGATAACTTTATTGTGAAAGCAAGATTTTTTTTCAAAATATATATTGGACTTTCTGAAATCATGCAGGCTTGCACACCAGCTACTTCTGGTGTGCAAATGAGGTGACATACGTATTGTTAGCAGGAATGAATAATAACGGGTGCAGTAGAAACACATTTCTTGCATGAGTACCTAAATGTTTCCTGTGCTGGAATTTGCCCAGATCTCGTTACGCTGTACCCGTGGAGGTCTCCCAGTCAGGCGGTCTTAACTGTGCTTTATTCATTGCATATACCAATATCTCATGCCCTGCTTTTAAGGCTACAGAATACAGCAAGAGTTTTACCCTCCACATGTTGTTCATGCTCCTGAATGAAGCAGTCTTTTTATGTTAGTGTTGAAAGTAGTAGTTAGGTTTAAACAAGAAGTAAAGCAGGCATGAGAAACTCTGCTCTGCCACATCCTCCACTGGCTGTGATGGACCAAATTCTGCAGAAAAAACCCCCATGTCCATGTTTTAAACACAAATGCTGACCACCTGCCCTGTGATAAGGAGCCTGAAGTACCTTCCACGGTGAAGAGACAGCAGCATAGTTGGGAGTGGGACAGCAAGAACGTCACACATGCCCTGTTCCAAGGAAAAAAAAAGTCAGAATTAGACCACTTGACTTTTTTTTTTTCTTCTCTAGTCTGCTCAGTCACACTTTCCTGTCTTAAGCAATTTGGTTTTTGCCTGTGGGTAAAATATTTGGTACTGGACTCTGCCAGAAAACAGAAGTCACTAGCTGAAAATGGATAGGAAGTCACACATAATAGGAGAATCATACATTTCCGTAGTACTACGAGGAAGTTTTGCTGCTTGAAAAAATGCTTGTTTCACAAAAAACAATTAATCTTTTTTTTCTCTCTCCAGCTGTTTCCCCCAGAAAGAAAAAAAAAAATCTCACTGGATGTCTTCAGTATGGTCCCCCCCCATTTATCAGGCCTCTCACAGTGAATAGACCAGTATTTTTATGGACAAAACTGAGTGAGCTGGCTGAATTTTGCTGTAGCAGACTCTGATGTGCTAAGGCTCTTTGTCATATATCACAGTCAGAAGTCATTTATTATCCTGCTTTCCTTTGGGAAGAGACTGGGGCAAAAAGATCCAAATTCTACCTTTCCTTTTCCTCAAGTGTGTGTTTTATAATCATCACTTATTAGCAGGATTATGGTAGCATCTAGGTAATCTTGCCAGGATCGGGGCATTATTATGATGAACAATGACAGAAGTCTATTCATTAGAGTCCAGAGAAATTGTTTTGCTTGGTTGTAAAAGCACTTGGGCCAAGGAGGTCAGACAGCTTTATTCAAAGTCTTCTGCCCGTGTTACCAACTCTCGTGATATTATCAAAGTCTCCCACCATTCGGGGCTTTTCAGTGAGCAGCACCTCCTGCTGTCATGCGAGTCCACAAGAAGCTCAGCCTTCATTAAATGAGAGAGATGATTCAAGCCCTGTTGATTTCAAGTGAAAAGACTGAAAAATATGGGAAGCAGAAGGCAAAGAATTAACCTCTTGATTTTTATATATATAAAATACATATATATTAATTTTTTAAATATTTTTTGAAGGTCAACTTTGTACTTTCTTGGAGCCTACTCATTGGAGACAGGCCGGGAAGGGACCTTGGAAGTCCTTAGCCCCACTTTTCTCAATTTGCAAGCCTGTGCTCCCTGGTGCCAATACAGAGCAGGAAGGCAGGTGTGAAACACCTCTTTGTGTGACTTGGGGCCCTGCCAAGGCATGAAGGATTCCTCGTCATTTGAAGGAGGTAGGAAGAGTGTGGGCTAAATACTTCATAGATACTTACTCCATAAAGTGAGGCTCTATTTCAGTCTAGCCTACCCATCCCAAAAGGATGGCTATTCCTTTTTCATTTAAAGGGTGAAAAGTTGGGAGCCAAGAATGAGTAGAGGGAGAGGGGCTATGATAAAAATACTTCTCTCCTCTTTCTCAAGATTGCCTTTACCACAGCCAAACACACATGAATGCCACTAACTGTATCGCATTTATCCTTGGTTTCTCCTTTCCCCTGTCTAGCCCCTTTGTCTCCTGTCTCTATGGCTTGTCAGATATATTTACCCATCCAGGCTCCCAGGCTTTTGCCCAACTCTAGCAATGCTTAAAATGCTGGTTTTCAGGAAAACACTACTTAGAGCAGACAGAAGAAGGATCTGAATTAGAATTAACCTAAAGAAAGCAATTCCCTTTACTAGAGGTTTTTTGATAGCCCCAATTTGTTCCACTTTGGGAAGCCCCAAATTCTGCCAAGGTGATCCCCCAAATAGAGGAAACCCTGTATTCTCTTTTTTTGTCCCTTTGAGCCACAAATGCTGGGAGCCCTGAGGCGCTAACTGATGGGCAGAGCTTGCTGAAATGCAGATTGCCCCACTCACGGGAAACCAAAATTGTTGGAACAAATGCTGGAACAAACCTCAGGAATGAGAAGGCTTTCCATGGATTGGAAATGCCAGTTCTCAGTTTGTTTTGTTCTCAGAAGACTTTGAAGCATTTGAGTTGATGTTTTTGGTTTTAGAAACAAAACAGCTGCCTGGTCTCCTGAGGCTATGCCAGGAGCCCCCCACTCCCAGGAACTCTTTTGTGCTGTCTCCATGTTATTTTCCAACAGAAAAATATTTCACAGGAGAGTTTCCATCCAGTTCCACTGGAAACCTCTTCTCATCCCTAACAAGCCTGGTACTACCAGGGGAATCCCAGATCCCACTTTGAGCACTGCTTAGTTCTTATTCCTTCTTGCTTGGTCCTTTGCCTTGCCATCTCAAACTACGTCTGAAGAAAGGCCTTGGTGTCTGAGTAAAAGCTTCCAGGTTCAGGGTCTTCCTTCCTATTCTGAGAGCCCACGAGAAGAACTTTTGATCCTGTCCTTTCAGGCAAAGATTTTTTTTTCCTCTTTCTTTCCCTTCCCTTTACAATTAATTAGCTAATAATTTTGCTTCTGATCCATTCTTCATTAAAAAGCTGAATCCCTTTTGTTAGATCTGGTTGGAAAAAAGGTAGGAGAATTTATGTCTTAATTTTAGTTCATTATGGCAGAGAGCATCCCACCCCATCACTCTCCCTCTCCTCCTCCCCTTCCAAGCCCTCCCTTTTCCTTTAGAGGATCAGTTATCACTTTGCCCCTAAACTCCTCACACTCTGCAGAGGCATTGGAGGAGCCTTCACTGCCCTTTATCTTCCGCTGCCTCATTAAGAGAAATGAACCTGAGTCTGAGAGAAATGACACAAGGGAAATAAAAATGTAATCCCTTGGTGCCACCTATAATGAATTGTTATGAAAACCATGAAAATATCTGTCTGCAGATATTGTTCTTTGATTTGAAGTCAGTGTTGTAAGCGGTAATTTTTGTCATTAAAGCTGTTAATCTGCGCAGCGTTCCTCATAAGTTTTTATGAAGAAAAACAGCCCTGCTGCCTACATGCTCATGCAGGGAGCTTCTGAGCAGTGCTACATGAACAGGGTGCCTTTGAATAATTAGCTTTAATTATAGCCAAGGTGGCTGTCTGTCTCAGAGATGGGACTGTTTCATGGCAGCCTGCTGTCCACCATCATGATGGGATGGAATGAACTGGTTCATCTAAATCTCACTGACACGTTATTCCCCCACCTGGCTGGCGACAGGGTGTAGGCATTTCCCAAAGCACTGAGCTGTGTGTGTGTGTGCAATTAGCCACAGTGATTGCCCCAACCATATGCTTTTCAATTTGGGGTGGGACTGAAAGGGATCGTTGCATCCAAAGCAGAGATGAGCTGTGGTGAGCAGAGGCATGCTAGGAGTATTATTCTTTTTTTTGTCCTTCCCTGGCTGGCACAGAGCTGACCTCCTTCCAGCAACCCGTCTTCAGCTTTTCTTGAGCGGGGGTCCTCTTTTGCCACATCTGAGTGCTTCCCTGAGACCCCAGGTAGCTGCTTTTCATGCTGTGCATGTCAAGACAGGGCTGCAGTCAAGACATGGCAGGGGGAGTTCCTGCAGCCCCCTTCATCAATGCACAAGGATCATTGTATGCATTTCCAGTGCACTCACATTATCTCAAGGAGTGTGCACTCCGGAAAGAAAATACTGATGTTGGGGAGAGAGGAAAGCATGGGAGTCTTCTGGCATTTAGATTGCTCTGGCTGAAAGGAATTATGGGCATAAATGTTTTCCTGAGTAACTTCCAGCTCTTACAGAAGTTGCATTTTGTGTTTCCAGAGCAATTAGCTGCAGCAAAAGAAGGTGGAAATGAGCATAGCTCAGTAGGGAAAATGGGGAGAGATGGGGACACACCAACCAGGAATCTGTGCAGCCTCCCTTCTGTGGTCACAGCCCACCACAATCTCTTCTCTGGCCGTCACAAGCAGGGTATTCACTTCTATGTAGCACAACTTAGAAGAGCTCTTCAGAGAAAACAGGCTGTAGGACTGTAATGCAAATTCAAAACCTGGATTAGCTGGAGGGACCACTAAATCTAGGGCTGGCACCTGAGGCTGTTGCACACTGTGAATTGGGAGAAAAGGGGGCACATACTGATTGAAAAGAGGTCCCTCTGCCTATGGGTGGGCCTCACTTTGCCCCGGGGCCATGGGCAATACCTATGTGAGCATTGCCCACATATGCATCTCCTTGCCAGCTGTACTGGGAAGTCAGTTTTGCTGCAGACCTTGCTCCATTGCAGTTAAAGAAAGGAAATCCCAGTCAGATCATGGAGGTGTTAAGCATCAAACCATAGGATTCAAAGCAGTCTTTAACCAATAAAGATTTCAGAGAAGAACTAGTCTAAGAGGAAAAGCAGCCTGTGGAAGGTTTTGTGCACCTTCTTCAAAGAATTAGTTCCCTGCTGAAAACAGACTATATGAACCTGCAGTCTGATCTTGTAAGGATTTCCTTATTCCCATCAGAAATTAGGTAAAGTCTCAGTGTTGATTTACACTATGCAATGATTTGGCTAAATGTCCTGACTTCCTGGATCTTAGCACAACCACAGACACCCCCATGCTCTGCAAACATTTAGGTTCCCATTTGTGGAAAAGATGAAGGCTGAGAGTGATCTCCCCTGACTTTGCAGAAGGGCCATTGTGAAGTGCATGAGAATAGAGGCAGCATTAGAGACTTAAAAATAGAAATAGAAGACCAATAAAGAGAATGAGTTAATAAAACTTTCAAGACACCAAGTTGATGGACCAATGAAAACAACTAGTAGGACTTGCCATGGCCCCTGCCCCTTAAAGGAAGCATCTTCCCCATTTGATCTCTTTAAAATTGGAAGGGATGTAAGTAGCTTATGATTTAAGGCGTAAGACATTCTTTGTATTTTCTATTCTTATGCAACTGTCCACTCTGAAGCCCTTGTATTTTACCCTTAAGCATCTGGAATTAGACAGGGTCCAGTATAGACTCCTGTGCAAAATAGATCAGGCAAGGTTCCTGTTTATAATGCCCCTAATCTCTATAGAGAAAGTCAGTTCTGTTTCCTGAAATTCTCAAGAGCATCAATAGCACCAGGTCTTTTAATAGGCAGCTTGGGGCTTTGTGAGTTCCGGAGAAGCAGCTATTTACTGCTCTGCTTCATGGTAGAGTATTCCAAAATTTAGCAAATTACCCTTTATACTCCAGGCAGAGTAGCAGTACAGGACAGGCAATTCTTTCCTTGCTTCTGACATCCTACAGCTCAGCAAGTATTTTCCAGCATTCTTGGGGAGGTAAGAACAAGATGATCAGAGAAGAGAGCTCTGCAGACTCCATTAACATGGTAGGCTGAATCTGCTGACAATAAGTCAATGATTCTTTCTGACATGACTCTAAGAGTAACAGAAGGACGTCTGTAGGATGACTCATGTTAATGGAAGAATGGTATGTATGACTTGAGATTTAGGACAGATGTCAGGTTCAGGGAAGTGTGGTATAAGGAGGATCATTTTTATTGGCATAGTAGCAGGAGACAACTTGTCAGAGTGATGTTGACTCCTTTTTTTTTTTGTATTGTTTTGGAAGGTCCCTTGGGAAGGTGGCAAATGGAAAGGGCAAAGGAAGACCTGGCAACATCCCCAGCCAAATGGAAAAGGTTGCTTTCCTGCAGGCAAATAGACCATGTGGTGGTGGTGATTCCATTACCTTCATTTTGCAAAGGAGCAGCCTTGAAGAGTTGGGAAGAGTCTCTGTCATCTCCAGTGTAGTCAGGGTGCTTCCTCCCTCTCAGACCTGCCCATGTGTTGAGTTTGCACCAGTTCCCATGTATTGACTTAAATAAGGGACCCATTTAAAACACAGCAAAGCCCTCTGCAGACATCCCGTCAGGGCTTAGGCAGTTCTCTTCCTGCCTTGCACAAGCATACCCACCAACAGAAGTTAAACATTTGTAAATCTAGGTTTAAAATATCAGAAAGAAATCCACCAAATTAAATCAGAGAGATCAGAAGATACACATCTTCTGCTGGCACTGATTTCAAGCTCCTGGGCTTAACTTTTCCTGCTTTTGAAGAAGGCTAAGTATTTCAGGACAGCTTCATGGTCCAAGAGAGGCCCAGTGAAGACATTAAGCAAAACTGTGATACTTCCTTTTCTTTCTTCCAGAAGTGTATGTTGGTTGCATTCTTAACTGCATTCTGGTAACTATAACAGTAAGATCTACAGTAATGATTAAAAAAGCCTTTGAATGAATTCCAGTCTCTCCTCCCACCTCCTAAAAGCTGGGCTGAAGTTCTATCCAGCTTTTCTTTGGGAACAAGAAATTCAACCAGACACCTTTAACAGTATTAGTCTTATTTATGTAAAGTCAATTCTTAATTAATGTTGATGTACAATCTGTAAGGCAGGGATGAGGGCTGTCTACTTCTACTTCTGTGTGTGACCTGCACCCTATTTCAGACCTTATTCTTTCCTGGTTGCCTCTTTGGGCACGTGACATTTATCTACTGCGATCTCTGCCGCATTTTGTCCCTCCTGTTCACAGAAATGATTGCAGCTGGAATTTGAGTGGAATTTCCTGCTCTCCCTGGTTTCTGTGTTCTCTTTTGCCATGGGGTCAGGACAGGAAGTGGGATTTTGCAGAATATTTTGAATGCAGTGTGAGAGACTGAAGAAAAAAGTGAGGTTAAAATGGTATCCACTGCTGCATCTACACATGTGCCAGTGTTTGTTCTATTGTACTGCCATTTATATTTTCTGTACACAATGGGATCCTGATTCATGATAAGGCCTCCAGACAGTTCTGCCTTATACAGATAACAGGATAATTTGCAAGTTATTAGCTAAATAATAAGTTTCACAAGGCTCCACTGAATAGGCAGGGTTGTAATTTGGAAGTAGAGAAGACCTAAAACTGAGCATGACTTGCTGGCTTAGAAAGAGAGGGAGAATGCAGGACAAGGATCACATGCCCTGAAATCCTGGCTGGTAGGCACCCAAGCATCTCTCTGGGCCTGCTTCAGGTATGTCTGTAAGTACCCCGAAAAGACGTATTTCTTCTGTGAGGTTATAACAGGTTCCAGAGCCAGTGTGAGCTGAATAAACAGATAACACAGTATACTGTGTATTACCTCTGGTTGCCATAGCAGAAAGACTCCTATGGACAAAGCCTGCTGAACAGAAGCCTTTGAGATGCATTGTCTTTTTTGTGGATGGAAGAGGAGGAGCAAGTTGATGTACAAAAGAGGGAGCTGGATACAGTCTGGGACTTGAAAGCCACAAGGTTATACTCCTTTTCTTCCTTCACCATCGTGACCTTGTGTTTGTTCCCCATCTGAACAGTGAGGTTTCTCCTCTCCTCACATAGGTGAGGAGAGTTGTTCCAGGTTGTCAAGTGGCCAATGTGCCAGGAGATTGGAGACCTTACAGTACCAGCCATTATGGAGGGCTGTTCTGCATCATGTCTCTGTCCTCCGACGTTCAACGCCTGCAGCTCAAACACCCAGGGTCTGTAAGCTGTAAGGATGAACCAGCTTCCCATACTTTCACAGCGAGAGTCAGGCTCTGAGCTGTGGCCAGCAGAATCTGGCTGAGAAGCGTGGGAAACTTAACAGTAAGAGAGAAAATCTGCTCTATCAAGGGCTGTTTTCCTGGGGCTGCAATTTCTGATGCATCCAGCACATTTTTTGGGTAATCTGTACTCCTGGAGCAACATTTGAAAGAGTGGAAAGAAAAGTATTTTATCTTCAAAAAAACAATTCATCCAACAAATTGAGAGGGTCGTGCCAGTCACTAACAAAGTAAAGGGAGCTCCTCAGCATTCAGACTGCCACCTTTTGCTGAACCCATTAACTGTTTCCTTAATGGCAGAAGACTGAAGTGGATTTTCCTCTTAATTACTTTTAGAGTACGATACAGGTTTTTAAAGTGGATCCTTTCTGAACGAAGGAATAAATTAATACTTTAGAGATCTTTCCAGGCTAATTTTTGAGTCAATGCAGGAGATTCACTATACCTTATTTTCTCTTCAACTCTCTCTTTATTTAAGTTTGAAGAAGATAGTTTTCCTTCAATATCTCATTGTAACCACCTCATTTATGAGGACAGTTAAGGGACATTGCTGTGATTGTTGTGGACATGCTTTGCTCAGCTGTTTCTCCACTGTGAGTTGTTGTAGTTGTCCAACAATCGTAATTTTGAAATGTTTTAGACTACAAGTCAGGCAGGACTGTACTTATGAGAGAAGCATTCGTTTAGGGTTCATGCTTACGCAAGACCTAGGAACAGCTCTGAAGAAGCAAGTGGCTCTGACCGAGTGGAAGCACTTGAGACCTGCCTCTTATTCTAAAATTGTGATATTTGCTTATTTAGCCAATCAACACACCTTCAGTCCTGCATTAACAGTTGGGACCCACTGGAAAATTACCCTAAGAACCAGATGCACTTACTGCCTACTCTTGTCAGGCAGGTTCATGGGAACTCTACTGAATTTCTTCCTCTTGCTCCTCCCATTTTATCTGTCGGGCTGGGTCATGTCAAAGTGTGCTGGGCAATAGCATGCATCCCATACAGGCATGCCTAGAAGTAGCTCATAAGCCTGTTTCTAAAAGAGCCCTGCTTTGTAGGTGAGAAGCACCGTGCGAATGATTTTGACAAAGGCTGCGAGATATGCCGTAGATGAGGAATATGATCAACATGCGCAAGGCTGGTGCAAGATGACCTCAAAGTTCGCTACAACCATTGGTGTAGAGAAAACCTGAATGGGAGGAGAGCAGCATATTTGTCATGAATGAACATGAATGTTTAGTTTTCCCATATTGGGTGCAGACTGTGTAGATGGAGAGTGTCTAAACAAGCAAAACTGTTCCTTGTCTCTGTTCAATAGTGGTTCCTGCTGCATAAAACCAATGATATTACCTTCCTAATTCGCTAATGGGGTCTGAGAGGCAAGATGTTATTTACACTAAAATATGTATACAAACATTGACCGTTTTTCTTTAGCATTTGGAATTTTTCAGTGGGATTTCAGATCATATTTGAGAGGGTTGACATATGGGACAAAATCTGCATGAAGTTGTTTTTTTTAATAAACTTTCCAAGAAGAAATGTTGAAATATTTAATTTCTAACCAGTTGTGGATTTTACTTGGGGTAAATACCACCCTTTTCTCCTTTGCTTGCTACAGCCACGGCTGATACAATGTCATGGAAAAACTGAACACTGCAAATGGTGCAGCACTCCTTAGCAGCTGGGTTGCAAGTGTGACCTGTGAGTTACCCTGCTGTATGCATAGGTGTTGTTTCTGCTTCCTTCTCTTATGGTCCTGAATTAGGACTTCCTCCAACACCTCTGCAATAGAAACTCTGCTATCTAGCTGTTTTCCACATTACTATATGTACTTTATAATTACTTTAAAATTCTTATTTTCAACTCATTCCAGTGAGATAAACTCTAGTATTCTTACTTCAGACATGGGGAATTCAGGTTGTAGAAATAGTAAGGGCTACATTCACAAAAGCATCCAGATGTCTAGTTTCTATTTGATTCCTGAAGAGAATTTACATGTTGATATTTCTTTATGGACGGGGGTCTGAAAAACTATTTGCAGAGCCTAATTTTCAGGTGGAGATGAGTATTGCCTTACAAAAAAGCCTATGAAATTTATGTCCTGTATGAGTTTTCCAAAATCCTTCAGGAAGCCTGCAACTAAGCAAGGCACCAGATTCACATCTCCTGACACTGAGCTGCACTACCTAATTGATGCATTTCATACTTGTAGGAATGTAGCCAATTTTTAATCTTTGATCTTGGTGTGAACTTACTTGATGTTATAAATGTTGAATTTTTAGTGTATTTTTGTACTGTTGCAATTATGAAATTGACTTCTCATATTTATCTTCCTTCAGGAAGCTGAGTAACATGATTATTGGAATCGGTTCTTTGAAGCCTGTGATTCCGCAGTATTTTTTTTCTTTAGGCTGTCTCCAAGCAGTGACACCATGTCTAGGTCTCATCATAACAGCCCTAATGAAAAAGCAAACCAAACAACCCATCATTAGGTTCATATGTCCTTTAGGATTCACTAATATCGCAGTGAGTCAAGCGGCAGTGCTATCGTTTTGGCTGCGGTGTTTTATGGTCTCCCTGACCGAGTGAAGTCACACGGTCATCTGCGCCGAGGTGTGGGGTGAGCAGCATGCGGTCTCCTTGGAAACTGCAAAGTTGTGCGGGAGGCAGGAGTGCGTGTCCCAGAAACGGCAGAGAGGAGAAAGGAGTCTGATAGATCTCCAGCTGGAATTTCAGTGGAGAAAAGCATGTCTGATAGCTTGGCCTGCCAAGCCTTTCATCTGACCTGCTGCTGTCCCCGGCTCTCACCCCCCAACCCCCATTAAAAATGTCAGCACGTTTCCTAGCTGGCCGGACATCCTGCCAGTGAGCTTTGGTATCACAGGGAGCCGAATCACGCAGAGATCCCCGCTGTCGCCCTGAAGCAGCACAAACCATGCACCTCAGTGCCTCCTTCCAGAGGGGTCGTCTTCCCCACGTTATATATGATTAAAGATACCGTGCTTACAGCTGAGGGGTTCCCAGGTGTAGCAGTGTGTTAAAATCAACACCTGCCAACAATTAACTGCCGATGCCAAATATTTTCTCTTCCATTGTGATAAGAGCCTAATATTCTGTAGAAAGACACTGCTAGCTTTGAAAATCAGAATACAAGTCGTCTCTGGTTCCTCTGCTAAAGCTCTCCATTGTCACACATCTCCCCTATTTAGCTGGCAGGTTTTTTTTTTTGTTTTTTTTTTTTTTTTTTATTGGTATTACAAGAGCACTTGGGAATCACAGCGAGGACCTGCAGCCCTGCGGGGACAGGAGCTCCCTGGCCAGGTGCAGGTCCAGCCCAGAGAGCTCACAGTCTATGTGCCACGGTGCAGTGATGGATGAATTGGACAAATTGGGCAGATGTGATTTGGAAAAAAACTTACTGCAATGGGATATACAGAGTTTAGCAGAAAGGTCAGCTGGCTGCTTGATTAATAGAAAGCAATGGGAACAATCTGTGAGCACTAAGCACAAGTAAATGATAAGATATGGTTTACCAGAGGATAGGTAATTGGACAGGTTTTTGGCACAAATGGGTGGAGCAGCGTGGGAGAACACGTGGCAATGCTTAAGGGAGAAGTTGGCTTGTAGCTTCTCAGGCTTGTCTGGGACACAGTAAGCCCAGGAAGTTTCTAGGTTTTTTTCCTGCAGAGAAAAAAATTAGCTTTTTTTTTTTTTTTTTAACCCACTGAGATTTAGTTCTACCAGTTCCTTTTCATTGCTGCTCAGAAAAGTTTCCTGACTTTGTTTTTATTTGTTTTATATTTCCTATGAAATTTACAGTAATCAAAACTTTAAAGTATATCCTTTGGTACAAGTTTTCAGACTTCTAACAAAGCCACATTTTGAAAACCAAACATTGCATTTTTTTAAGGGAAGACATTTCACCAAGAAACTCCTTGCTCATTTTCTTTGTCAGGTTTTCAGAGGGAAAAATCTGTAAAAAGCACTAACCACGTTGAATGCTTTGGCTAGAGAAAATTTCCATGTTTGTTGAAAAGGTATTTTTCCTGAGAAACATTCTGATGAAAACATGTCAACCAACTCCTGAAATTAGAAAGAAATAACATTAAAAGAAATTTGCTAAAGTTTCCTAAAGGGAAACAAGTGTCAGTGTTAGAAAATTAAAAACTAGGGACTCAGCCTTGTCTCAAACAACTGAACAGAGCTTCCTTGAACTCATCTTGACTTTCCAATGCTGTGTCAGAATATGGAGATTAGTGTTGGAAAACATGCTGCAGACAGGAGTGAATGCTGCACTGTTTAAGAATGAAAAAACTGCAGACCAAGCCCTTTTTTTTCCCCTCCCAGCTACAGCTCTTGCTTGGGGAGACAGGATATGTCTCAATTACAGGAGTGCCTAGCGGCTGAAGTGCTGGATGGAGGTTCTCTGTGTAACAGGAGGCAGTCGCTGCTCTGAAGAGCTTGCAGGCAACAAACAAACCAAAAAGGATGGAAAGAATTAAGACATTCACAGACAGCTTCTGCTGATAGTGATAGGAAATCTGGATATAAACTCAGGCCAGAATATATCGCTGAGATTTTACAGAAAATATTCTCCTAGAAGACAGTGTAATCTCACTGCAGGAGGTGGTAAGGAGCGCTGAGCATCCAGGTCCAGGAAAGGAGCAGTATGCTGGAAAGAGGAACTGCACTGGCAGAAGCATACAAAGAAAAATTATGCTCTTTGTTCAGAGGAAAATTTTGGATTGGAATGCAGTTCACTGCCTTAACTATTGAGGAAAGTAACACTGAAAGAGAGTGCTTCTGGGAGATTTCTGTTAGAAATTGCAAAATCTTTTTCCCCCCTTTCTCTGCCCAATGCAATTAAACAGTAATAGGAGTGCGTTGCACAGTTTATGAAGCAATAATCCAGTTCCCAAATGGCTAAACCGGGAGACTGATGGCCAAGTCATTTATCCCAATGAGGAAAATAGATTATTGCTCAGGAAAGCAGCAGGATGGCATTGTTACAATTATTCTGCTGTCTGAGTTTATCAGTTCAGAAATCTAGATGCGAATTCTTTCTCTGGGATCAGTTTCTGCTTTCCTTGCTTGCATTGCCAGTCCTGTGTGAGAAGTCCTGCTGACTTTGCCATGATTACCTGCGGAGCAAAGTATAGCTCTCAGTGAATAAGAGTGACAGGACGAGGGTTTCAAGGCTGCAACAAAACATGGTAGCTAGTGAAGTCAGTGCAATTTTGGCCAGGATATGTGGAGACATAACATTATGAAGTAGGAATGTAACAGCTCTCATGTGACTGCACTGGGGATATTGTGCTTAGTTCTAAGCACCTCGTTAACAGAAACGTATTAACAAATTGGAGGGGATCCAGAGAAGAGAAAGTCAGTTGGGTATGTTGATTTACGAATTAAGATGGGCCTGAGTGGCTGATGTCCAATCTGAATCCATATTGGAATGCCTCCAGATCTTGCAGATGTTTGTGGGTTCAGGACTTTATGATCCTGAGTTCGTTGGAGTCAGTCGAAAGACTCCCATTGGCTCCACTGATGGCTACATTTGGGTCTGCTTGAAGAAACCTTGGCTGAACAGTGATTAAGGCTAAGGATATATATATAACTTGGAAAAAGAGTAAATAAAGGGGAATGTGATGTAAGCTTGGAACTATTAGAAGAGTGCAAATGTGAGGACCACCGTCTTGGCTGACATACTGGGAAAATGAACTGGGGACCTTCAGAGTTGGAAGGAAGCAAGAGCTTTTTAACATCTTGAGCCAAGGTGGCCAGACTGCAGCATGTCCCTCTTCTCTGGATCTGGGAAGAGAGTGGAGAGGAGGAGGCCTTTGTGGATAGTACTACCCCAGTCTGACAGGCGTAAGGAACCCTTAGCATTAATTGACAGAGCCATCATTTTAGGAGCAGGGTGATACATTTAAGAAAAAGAAATTATTTCTGCAGCCATTAACTGATGAACCAGAGTCACAATACCCCTATATATTTTTTTGCATAAGCTTTCTGAATGAATAGGTTGGACAGTTACTCAGAAAGCAGATTGTTGTTGATATCGTAGGACTATGATGTGACTCCACCTCTTTCCCTCACTGTACAAAATCAGCCCTTTCTTTGATCCTGAGACTGTGCAGTAGGATATGGTCATAATTACCATTTCAGCTAGAGCTGAGTCTAGTGACCCAGGTGCTAGTCACTGTCCTGAAGCAATCTCCCTTAAATCTGCTGGTACAGCTGTGTTTTCCTCCCTAACCCACTTTGGGTGAAAGGATCCTGACTACTCCTTCTCCACACCATTATGAAAACTGTAGCTCATCTGGATCATTTTGACAGAATCAGGTTGAGAGTGCCAACATATGCAGGCAAATCTGTAGGATGGTTACGTCTGTTGGGAGGGCTGCAGTAGCATTCAGACCACTTGCTTAGCTGGAAGATGAGGAAAGGCTCATGCTACAGGAAGGTATGTGCAACAGTTATTTCTAATATGTCACTGAAGAACTCAGGCATTCCAGATCCTGAAAACAGAGAAGATAAGCAACCCAGACCATGGGGAAAAACAGAAAAAAATATATTAAAACCCCAACTTGGTCCATGGTGAAGAGCAACAAGAAAGCACGCTATGTCATGGATTTTGTGTCGTGGCTGGATTCTCTGTTCAAGGAGAGGCTTTCCCTGTGCTCTTGCTATTTCTTTCCAATATGAAGCTTCCTTCTCTAAGATGGACACAGTGCTCACACCACAGAATTTTTCTTCCTGGGAGCACTAGCGCTGGCTGTTTTCTCTATCCAGATCTTTCCAGGAAATTCACATTGTAGAGATTTCCACCCTGTTTCCAGTTTGGCTGAAGTTGGCCAGCAGGTACACAAGTTGATAGATGGGAAGAACGATGATCTCACAAACTTTTTTTCCTTAGTAAAACTGGCTAAAAAGATGTTTATTTACATATTCCCAATGGCATACAAATCTGACTTAGGTGGAGAGCCCACTTGTTCCCAGAACACCAAGAAACTTCAGTGTAATTTAGGTTAAAAGCTCTGTTGTTTCAAAATCTGCATGTTTGCTGCCTGCTTTGTTCCCTTAGCTTGGCTGCAAAGCAAGAGTATAACACAATGTTGATACTGTGAGCCTTGCTTTCAGATCCTTGCTAACATCTGCTTGTTTTATATTCCAAATGCTGCTTACAATAGAAAATCATATCCCAAACAAAAGATATTTCTCTACGAATGAGGAACCAATTATTGTCACAAAATCTAAACCAATATCTTAAAAATCAAAAAAAGGAAAGCAAATGTCACTGAACTTGGAGTAACTGATAGTGCTGCTAATGTCCATTGTAAGGCTGTTGGCTCCAGCCAGTGCGTGTTGAGATTGAATTTACTTAGTTCTGTATAAACAGTGGATCAGACAGGGCTTTTCTGATCATTTTTTTCAAAAGTACGAATGTGATGCTGGAAAGCCCCAACGGATGTTGTTTCATGTCAGTGACATAAGATGGGGCTAAAATCTTTCCAAACTTAGTACTGTAGGTGCCTTAACAGACTTAGTAATATCACAGCAGGGAACAGCAACGTCACATCTGGAACATTATAAAATTGGCAATGCTGAAAAGGCATTAGTAAACATTATTAAGAATTCCTTGCAGGCAATTAGACTGCAACAATATCTTTGGAGAAAGTTTTTTTTTTTCCTTTTGCATCTTTATTTCTATCTTGCTAATGAGAGACTAATGAGCCACAGACTTGTTACCTAGGAGGAATATCTCAACAAAGCTCTAGTGAACTTAAAACCAGTATTTACAGACTGATGACTGTTCACATTCATTATATGTTTTAAGTGAGGAGGGACTGCAGTAAAAAAAAAAAAAA
>VXBL01007158.1:2372350-2401541 GCA_013400195.1 Aramus guarauna
AAAAAAAAGGAAACAAGTTGTTCCTTGCTAAGAGACTTCTGAAACTCTAAATGTCAAAAGTTTCCTAATGTCGAGGTTAGAGCCTTCCACCTTTCCCACCATTTAAAGCTGAGCACAGCTATGTGTAACTTTTGTGTGTTTCTGCTTTGCTGTTACCAAAATATTAGTCTTCTCTGACCGTTGCAAAACCTACTTGTTGGTTTCAATGATTTCAAGAGATTTTTGTTTTGGTTTTTTGCTTCCTGAGGAAACCAGGCTAGTAAGCAAAACCTGTCTGTGTTGGTATACATCGGCATATGCCCATTTCAATCACTCCCTGTTTACAGTTTTTTGTGAACACAGTGTCTCTGTCTTTTTTCTGGCTTCGTAATCTTAACTATCTGAAAGGCTGCTGATAAGACATTGGAAAATCTCAAGCAGAGTGCACTTACAGTTCCAGGCACAAGGAAGTCATTCAGAGCTTATCAGCAGCTCTGATACAAGTCTAGCGGTTAGGGCACATGGATGGAACTTGGGAGCCATGGCCGAAATGATTTGCTCTGCTGCCATGTTCCTATGTGTCCTTGAGCAAGCCACGCATGGATAGTTTTTTAAAAACTCTCTCTCTTACAGGTTGGAGACCTAATTTCATCCGGAGACATTAGGCTGGGTAGCCCATGGACTGAGAGAAACATCTCTAGGATGTGCCCCTTAGGAGCACTGAACACAGAGACCTTTGCAACTGGATCCCATTCAGCACTTGAGCAAGCACTTAATGTCAAGTTAGGGAAATTTAGTCTCCAAAGAGTACAGTCACCCAAAATAGAGCATGTGTGACCACACTATAAATCTGCTTGCACCTTCCTCTCCTCTTCCCACCCCAGAAGATCTTCACGCGTTCAAGGCATGGTGGCAAAAGTAGCTTTACAGAGTCTTTGTTCACAGAGACTGGGAGTGTGCAAACCCTTTTTGATTTAGAAACAGCTGTTTTGACATTATTCCCTTTGTGAGGATGCATAAAAGGTTTGGGGTTTGTTCCAGACCAAGTTAGGAAACCTTGAATGTTGCCACAGAAGAGTTCTTGGGCTGCTCACTTTCTCTTGAATTTTCCAGGGTTATTTTCTCTTGGGATGTCTGGTTAACATGTTTATGTTGCCAGTTCCTCTGGCATCTTGGATCTTTCACCTTGACCCTCTTATCCTTGGCTTCTCCCTTTCCCCAGTCTGTATCCCACATGCTTATTTGTTTTATCTGGTCTGTTACAGAAGCCATTGTGTTCACTGGAAGCTGATGTCTGGGACTTGGCACCCACTACAGGGCTAACAAAAGACCATAATCCAGGCTTTTGAACCGTTCATCCCCACAGCTCTACGTCAGCTGTGCAGGGGTGTAAACCTGCGATTACCAAGCACAGGGCGGCTATCCCACCTGTTCCATCATTTCTCCACCTTATGTGCACTCACTCTAAGGACTGTAAGCAATTACTCTGCTAGGTACTAAATACGATATGCAGCACATGGTAGTGTAAAATTATGGAATTTGGGGGTTTTAATGAGCTCAGGTGCAATACAAAAGAACTTTTTTTTTTCCCTGTCCATAAAATTATATGGCTTGGAATCAGGGGTTTATACAACCCTGGACAAAGCCATTTTATTTAAAGGGTGTGTGTGTGGGGGGGAATACAACAACAACAACACCCTAGCCCAGCACAATTATATGCAGATTTGTTCATAAATCTGGGCTGGAGCAGATGTGCTGCACATGTTGAAAATCCAGAGCATGTTGCTGGAACTTAAAACATAAACATGAACCTGTTTCCAAAGAGGAAAATCTGCTCACAGCGAGGAGCTGACCCCGTGCTTTACACAAAGATCAAGTCCGTTCTGCCTATTGTGCCTTTGCCATGTGTTTACTTTCCTTGCTTGGTGCCAAGGATAGCTTAAGGAATAGCCAGAAGAAGCGAAGCAATTTACCTAGGTCAGAAAAGAGCCCGTGGCACTCTGGGTGTAAGGAAACAAGAGGTAGGATTTGACCCAACTCATCTGGCTATCAAGGGTCCTATTAGACTGGGTCAGCAGTATCATGCTGGATTTCTCATCTGTATTTTTAGATGCTAGAAGTCTTTTGCCCTGTAGCTAAATCTTGTAGAAAAACATAACTGCACTTCACAGTGGGCAAGGCTGTAAGAAATAGTCTGCTTTAAACACAAACCTGCACTCTGTAGGAAGTTAGAAGTGAAGTTCCTGTAGCTGTCTGTGTGATTATATTCCTTCGGAGGGTAGCAGGGCATGCTCTTGAAGACTCTGCACCCTGACTGAGTGCCACCATACTTGCTCTTCTTAATGGTGACAAGCTGAAATGCTGGCAGTCCCTCCTATCCAAGGCTGTGACCTTCCAGATTTCAGCATGAAGTGATGTATCTCTGATATGTGTGGTAGGATGCAATGCATTTTTCTCTTTTCTTGGCTTTTAATTTTGTCAGAAAGGGGTGTGGGTTGCTCAAGGGACACTGAGAATGCGGACTGCTTTCTTCTCGACCCTTGAAAAAGATTAGCCCTCCATATAAGGGGCAAAGATGACTTTCTGGTTAATATGAGGCTGCGTACATCCCATCTGCTCCCACTGGAGCATCTTTAGATGAAGAAAGGAGTTCATTCTCCATCACCAGGTATCATGATGCCATGACCTATGTGAATGCAGAGGTTCAGCTCTCTTTCTTCTTCTAGAGGAAAGGTGGTGTCAGATGTGGTCATCTGTGTGTATGTGCATGTGTTCTCTTAAGTTTCCATGGAAGATGTTGGATGTTGAAATCCATGCTCATCTACTTATCCCACTGCCTACAGGCTGGGCTACTGGCAATGTTACGAACTTTGGTTTCTAGGACTCGTGTACGCCTGCGTGCCACTGCTTGCACTGGCAGTCAACTGCGATACCCTGCTTACAGGAGGAGGATATTTGTCTGGAGGTTTCAGAGCTTGAGAAACCTGCACCTCTCTGGTAACCTGCTCACGTTTTATTTTTCTTTAAATCAAAGAGCCATGAAGGGGAATGACTGTTAAAAATAGTCAGATTGACGTAGATGGGGATTATGTCAGAAGGGGAATGAGCAGTTTATGCTGAGAACAGTCACAAATAAAACATATCTCTCTGGTTAGTTGACGGTAAGAGAGACGTGTATCTGGATCAGCCCTCTACTTATTGCTACCTTTCCTGCCCAACGTCTTTCTTTGTCCCCTGCTCAGCCAGGCGTCAGGCTGCCCTCCAGAGGTGTTACAAACATTAAACTTGCCACGGGCAGCGAGATACCTCCATGCTTTCTTGAACAGGTATCATGATGACTAATTGAAAATGGGTTTTCATCTGAGAAGCACTCGCACATACAAACTCCATTAGCTAATGAGGTTTCCAAGCGGTTTTACAGTTTTGAAGCCCAAAGGCTCCTACCACTGACAGTACACAGCCCAGGCACCACATCACACAGACGAAACTAAAAGGGCTGTCAGTGCTGACAAGTTCACCTTAAACCGGAAAATTTTAAATGATCCCAGTGGCCCAACTATTTGTCCTTCCACCTGACTACCATTCAATCCATTGCCCGCAAATATGGTAAGAGGAAGAAAAGATGCATTATTATTAATAAATGAATGGAGCTATTTGCTATTTATTATTTAAGCCCTCAATACTGGCAGGCTTTAGTGATACATGAAATACAGGCAAGTAATTTATTTATTAGGCAAAATAATGATTTTTTTTCCCCTCCCCGTTCTGGAGCCCTCTCTGACCCAAAACAGCAGGGGGTTTATCAAATACAAATACGATGACTTGTAATTTTAGAGTCTTTCAGAGCACTGTAACTGACAACCTTTTTAACATAAGTACATTGAACAAATAATTTATAGAAGTATTCTGGGAATATTTTAGGGTGTTTTATTACTACTTCTGAAAGCTATGGCATGTTATTGATTTTGGTGTATTAATATAACCTAAAAGTGAGGGCACATGCTTGCCTCCTAATCCAAATCAGCTTTGATGGCAGCCCATATATTTTACTGAAAGGAGCCTTGAACTAACGGCAGAGGTTAACAATTACACATCATAGCCAAAAGTTTAAGATAATGAATTTTGCTCATTACACACTTGTCCAGCTCCAGCCGCAGGAAGTTCCCCACTACTCCCTCCTCAATGTCTCATCCAAATTTCTCCAGTAGCTATTTGTCAGAATTTGAAGCCTTATTCCTGCATTTGTGTCATGCAATTTACATAGTATTCATGAAGGCTTCCACTGAGGAGGGTAATCATCATTACTATTTTCTGTATGCCATAAAAATAGTCTATTTCTCTTAAAATGGGTTTGCTTGCTTGCTTTATATTTTTTCATATATATCTGTATGTGTGTGTATACACAGGCATAGGTATATATAACAATATATAACGATAGCTGTGATACATACATTACTGGATGTGGGTATTTCTCTGTTTTGTTCTTTGCTGTTCCTGGGGTACTGCTCCTGGGCACTGCAGAGATGTTCAGTTCTCTCCATCTGTCCAAAGGGTCCAGAGCAGCTTCAGTGCAACATGCCAGGAAGATCGGCGCCTCTAGCCCTTGCTTTCCAGTGACCTGGGGACCTGACTGTTTAATGCTTCAGTGAAGCTGGACCAATTCAGGTGGCTGCTGAAAACTGTCCTATGGTACCAATGCCTAACCTCGCCATCATGGTGCATGTGTCAGCCAGATGACTCATTAGAGGACTCTCCAAGCCACACCACTAAATGTGTGCTCCTTTTTTTTCTTTTCCTGAGTTTTCTCAGTAATCTTCTCTGCTGACAATTAGTTTTACTGTGATTAATTCAGTTCTGGAGGACTTTTTTATCCCACATTTAGTTCTTGCTTTGAAAAGGGAATTGTGGACAGTTTTTAAGTGCCTTGACAGATTGTTTAATTGCCATTATCTTCCTCCTCTTTCAACAAACAATGGTTCTTTTATCTCATCTTTATGTTTTCCTGATCACTCAGTGGTGCCATCAGTGATGGCTTGGCCAGCTTGTTGAGTGGGCAGGACCTTTTGGGACATCTTCACAGCCTTGGGGCCATTAATGAGGAACAGACAGGCAGCTTCAACAGCAGGGTGAGGGAGAAAAGTGAGGGAAGCTGGCAGAAAAAATCCTCCAGATTTGTACCCTGCTTCAAACTTTCTGGGAACTCCATGGCTGGGGCAGTTGGAGACTTGTGCTGCACTTCACCATCTCTGGCCCCTTGTTGCCCTCCTGTGCCACTGTCAGCATGGATATAACAGCATCAGGATGCTATCGCAGCTGCTGCTCAGATTAGGAGAGAAAGGCATGGAGCACTCGCTGGAAGACTTTCAAGTCTTGAGGTGCTGTTGTCCTCAAAGCCAGAAAGACTCTTGCTTACCTTTATGACATGATTTCTGTTTAAAAACCCTACACATGGGGAAGCGTGTGAGGTGGACTGAGAAGTATGCATTAAAATATGGACTTTTTTTTTTTTATTTGGGGTAAGGAATTCAATCAAAATAACTCTGGAGGGGGAAAAAAGCATACAGATCTTGAGAGCAGGGAATAGGCCATCTGGCTGAACATGCCGCCCGTTAAAATGTACCTTAATCCCCACTTCCTGCTTTTTTGCCATATGCTTTGCTGTGTGAAAAGTCAGATACAAAGCGGTGCCCTTAAAAGAGAAGTTTCATTCCTGGTCACCTAAAAAGGTGACTCCTAATTAAATCCAAAAGAGGGATTTTATATTCATCGTAGTAGATTTACTCACATCTTTATTTTCCAATAAAATGTGCTTGCTCGTCCTGTCCTTGTGGCATGACTGATGTCACTTCCCACCCAAGAAGTTTCTGGAGGAAAGAGTTTTCTTCCCCTTTTTTACACAATTTGAAATTTGCTTTACTGTTTTTGGTGGTAAAACTCCAGCACCATTTGTGTCCTGATGTACTTAATGTCCTCATTCTCAAAGGAGGAACACCAAGGGCCTTGGGTTGAAATAGAAGTTATACTCTGTACGCCTGCTTCTTTTGCAGCCAACATTTAATGATTTCTAAATAGTAATAATATACTGGCAAAAGACAGAAGATGCTTAAATGCAGTGCTAAGCAATTGCAAATGTAAATTAGTTCTTGGGCCTGTCGCAGGCAGGGTTTTATTGCTACAGGTTTTGGAACATACTAGGCAGGGATAGATACTGAGGAGCATTTCTTAAGCTTTGTGATTTTCAGGCTTCATAAACTTTTTAAGCTTTCAAAGCATATCTTCAAGCCCTGGCTAATTTACTGGTCTTCCTGCAAGTTCACTCGGGCTTTTAATATGGCTTTGGTGCTGGAACTTGTTTCTTACATTGTCACAGAGTTAGACCAGGCAGGGGCCCTTTGGAAAGGGCTGTCGAATCCTCTGAAAACTGGTCGGAACTTGAAAATCTGTGAATAAGGTCAACCATTCACACACTGCATCCCTTGCATAGGGTAGTCCAGAACAGTGGTGGGACAAGCAGGCAGTTTGCCCCAGGTCCCTTGTTGAGTGGGATATAGACAGGCCCACTCCGGTATCGCATTTCCTAATGTGCAGTAGACTGCAGAAATTACAGCACTCCTTTCCTCCAGGTGCACATGATCCAGAGAGCTCCTGTTGTTGTTTTGGGTTCTTTATTTTTAGGTTCAGTAGATTTTATTGGGTTATTTTCCTACCCTGTGAACACAGGCACCCGGTAGTCAATAACAATCGCTCCATTAAAAAGGAAAAATAAAATCTTCAGTGTTAGCTGCACACACTAGAAATAAAAAAAAAAAAGGAAGGGGGAAAGATGAAGGGAAAAACAGATGCCAAACATTGTTTTACATGTCACGGAGGCTGCTGTTCTATAGACTCATGTCTTCGAATGAGTGCAAGTAAAATGTTACAGAAAAGGTGCATTCTATCGCATTCTGCTTCTGTTCTTTGATATTATCACCTCTGAAAATCAAAATGCTTATTTAACAGCTGCATCATCTTAAATTAACTTTTGGTTTCCAACCTGAGAACGTTTTGGCCCAGACAAGACTCTCCTGGAATGACAAACAAATCAATATGAGGGCCAGGAATAGAAGATGGATAGGCCTTCCACACTCCTTTTAGCTACCAGACCTCCTTCAGCTCAAAATCTTGTTGCACCTGAACCCGTAGTGAAGCGAACGCTGGGATTCTAGTCCCAGAAAGGACGAGCTCCAATTCCTCCTCTCCCTTTGCCTAGAAGTGCTCGACTGGCGTTTAGTGCCTCCCCAAGCTGGACCCTCCCTTAGTGCTGCTACTTCCACTGTCTCCACAAAAAGCAAAGAAACCCCAGACCCCCACGTATTCCGCTCCTAACCCTTCGGCTCTGAGCACCAGTCACAACTGGTTTGTGTTCCCGGCTTGCTTCTGCCACTGAAGCTTTATTTAGGGTTGATAGTGAGTGAAACAGTCAGGTGTAAGATTTTAGGTCTCCGCTCAGATGAATCGTGCATGGTACATGCCGAGCAGCCCGAGTGTTTACAACAGCCTGTGACACAACGTGTTACTCGTTGCAACTTGAGGCACTGCCATAGAAATATGGCACATTGCACCGAAATTGCTTTTGCAGCAAGCTGAAAGTCGTGCTATTAGGGTCCACTATTGGATTAACCCACCGACATGCAATCCAACCCGATACCAGCAGCAAGGATTTATTACCAGCCGTGACTTTCAGTCACATCAGAGCTCACGATGAAATCACAGGGTGTGTAGGTGGGTGTGTTTTTGTACGCACTTCTGTGAGTGTGTGTGTGTGCGATTGCTGTGAGGGACAGAGTGAGCGGCTGAGCTGTACGGGAGCTGGGAGCGAGTTCCCGTGGTGCGGGACAGCGTCCGGAGCCCCTTGCAGCATGTCATGTCCTGTGCTGGGGGTTACAATCTCCTCCTGTGGTGCTTAGCCTGCACACCATTTGTGTCACTGGAAGGCACTTGGGGATGAAGGAGGGGTGGGATTTTGTGTCTCGGTTATACAGATGGAGCCCGTTGAGGTTACAGAATACCTGGGGGTTGCGGTAGGTCCCAAAGCCTTTGCTGTTTGTTCACCAGCCCTGTGAATGTTCAGATTACATCCTCTCTGCTGGTGCTGCCACCCAGAGTGCCAATTTGTTCCAAAGCGGTTAGTGTTTTGGGGGAGATACGAACACCTCTCCAGGGGGGATTGGGCTGAGGCATCGCCGGTTCACTTTGCCCACGCTCTGGCAAACTGCGGACAGATGGCACTGATTTTCAGCCACAGTTTGCCGACTGTTACCCATTTCTTACCTGCAACTAAAGCACCAAAAAGCTCCGTTCTTCGCTGCCAACTAGGATCAACTGTGATTTACGTCTTTTAGCCATGCAAATAGTTTAGAAAAAAGGAAAATATTTCTAATTGTCCTTGCAGCTGTTTGACCAATGTCCCGTCCCCCCTTCACTCCAATCCTGTGAAATACAAATAGTCATTTTGTTAAGAAATGCGATTTTTTTCTCAATTACCAGCCTGTGGGTAACCAGATCATCATTGTACCTGGCAATAATGCGCAAGTTTTAATGTCAAAAAAAAGCCAACTAATGAGGTAATTAACCAGTTATTATATGATAATGACTATGCACTTGCATGCTCGATGGCTTCAATGTAATTAAAAACTTTTAATATGTGCCTGTTTGTGACCTGTAAAACAATTAAGAGGTTCTGAGGGTTCGGGCTTTCCTTTCTTTCTTCTTTTTTTATGCATACATTTTTTTCTGTCTTTGAGATGTCTGATCTGAAAGAGTAAAATTACATATGAGACTTAGAAATAGATTTGACTCTATGCAAATTCTTTGGAGGAGATAAGAGGACTGCAGCCTACACACCAGTGACCATTGTGACCTGAGCTTTCCTCAATGGGACAAAGACTATTTGTTTTGGATTAAATCACAGAGAGTTAAGAGCCACTGTAATCTTTGATTTAGCAGAAGATTTAGGCTGCTACTAGAACAGTACTTCAATACTTTAATTTAAATCTGAGCATGACCATTCCTGAAGTAAGTGGAACTGCTCGTGGGTTTAAGTTAAGCATGTGCTTAAAATATTGCTGAATCAGCTGGGAGCACCTAAAAGGCTGCCCTTTCTTAAACTTTAAATCCACAAAAGGAATAATCTGCATTTGAGTAACATGTACCTTGTTGAGATTCTATCCTGAGTGCCTCTATCTAACAGCATTGGGGGATCAATAACTTTCTATTTCTTTAGAATATTTTTTCCTGTATTTAAGACTGCTTGTGTTGCTACAAGAATCTTTTTCCTCCTCCTTTAGATGTCCCTCCCCAAGTGGTAATTTATTATTATTTTAAATCAGTACACACATAAACATTGCTGTTTTAATTAGGGAGAAGCAAACAGAAGTCACAGGCTATAAGGCACTGCATGTACGCTTGCTACTCTCACATTTTAATTATTTATTGGAGTAAATAAAATTAAATATTTTCATAGCGATCCAGAACAGGATTTGAAGTAATTACTCTGTCAAATTCATCAAAAATTCTCTCATCAAAATAAAAACCTTGATGTCATTGAATAATTTATAATACAAATACACAGAAATTGTAAAGTATTATAAATAGAAAACTGCAGGGTAAGTGAACATGAATTAGTTAAGGGTTATGTTTCTGAAAGAGCCTGTCATAAGCTGTATAAATTTTTAATAAGTGTTTTTGAGGCCTAATTTTCAGTGTACAGTATATACCAACAACTACAGGAAACAACCCGAAAATGGTGATTTAGAAACACAGCTGTTTATGATAGAGGCCAGATTGTGACTCCTCTTCCTGGGCCTTTCTCTCATACAATTTGAACTAATGATGTTTGCCACTGAATGCCTATGGCTTAACATGAATCATCTGCCTAAATAGCAAATACATTAAGTAAACCTAATCTCTATTATTATCTATGAATACCAAACGCTGGAGCAATATCTAGCCCATTAAAACCCCAACTGTTCGGTGAGGCATCCGTTCGCCGATGACTTAACACCAGCTTGCCTGTGCTCAGTCTTTGATTGCGTTTCTGGTGTGACTGTGGATCTTTCCTCCTTGTGCAGGAGATGGAAGGGGCTGTTGGTCTTCCCTGGCACCCGCAGGGCCTGATCCTGCAAGCTGCCATCTCCCCGCCAAGTGCAAAAGGATCTGGAAGCACTCAGCACCTTGCAGGTTGATGGTAACTTTTGCATTTGTTCTTGTAATGCCAAAGGTGACTCTCCATGTTAATAGTAACCAAGGATGTGTCAGAGGCAAACCCTCTGATCTCAAGTCCCGTGTTCTTCTTTTTCTAATTCTTACTGAGTTCTGGATCAAAATTATCTGCTAAGAGGCCTCCTATAAAGCAAATTAGCAACAGATCTGGTCCTTCCCATGCTAAAGCCATTGTTTTCAGTGGATCTAAAATGGATACAAGTATCAACAGCCTTTTAAAAAATCTACCACTGCCAACTCATGGTAGACTTGAAAAAGAAAACTTCCTTCCTCCCAGCCAAATGAAACCTGAGATTTATGGTTGGATCTGGGTCTAAGGCAGCAAAGGAAACCTGCTGCAGCTCCGTTGATGCCAAGGGAGTTCTGGATGCAGCGGTGTAAGGCTGAGGTAATGCCTCTGGAGTCAGTGGATTTTTTCTGACTTAATCCCATCATAATGAAGCCTGGAAGTCTTTTTTCACTTCCTTGTTGTAAAGGTCATTAGGCAAATTTACTTCTATGCCTAAAAGTAGTTCTAGGAGTTAAAGAAAATAGATATGGTGCCATTTTCTGCTTATTCTATTTTAAGAGGGATCATTTAAGGGAGGTTTTTCCTTGGCTTTCTTGTAGCACATCACCATTTTGGTAGACATGTCAGTTCAGATCATATCTGGCTAAAACTTTGTTTTTTGAGAGGCAGTAAGAAGCATGCACTTTTTTGATCGATATGCGTTACAGAAATAGACACAGGTAATGATTTTCAGACAGCTAAGCCAAGGAAGCTTTATCAGATGTAGAATATGCTATCTCATTTCATGCATGCATCTACCTCTGGCAAGGTTCTTTCTATTTCTAGGACCTAAAGGACCTTAGCAAGGTAGTTCTGCTTGTAAATCTCTGCTACACCAGAAAGGTCAATATACAAGATGCAGAGCAGTCACTGAACGACAGGAAGTGGGAGCAGGATTGGAACAAGTTAAAAATTGCAGTCCTTCTTTGCTAGAAAATGAAAAGCCATGTACGGAACTCATGGGAACGGTTAGGAAGTACTCAGGAAGCTTTGGAAAGCTTTGGCTTACGCAAACTTAAATGTAGCCTAAATTTTGCATTGATTCTCTGTACAAGGTGAAAAACACCCAGCTTGAATATAGTACAAGACAAATCTATTGACTGTAGAGTAGACGTAGGAATTTATTGCTGTACTGTTTCTCTTCCCATTCATCAGCCAAGATTTTCTTAACTGGCTGCATTAGCTGTGCCATCAAGCATTTTGTGGAGGTTTTCAGTGACTCAGGGATTTAGTCCTCAGTGTAATTACTGCCTAACTCTGCATTCCCCATTCTGGTTGATGTGGGGAACGTTTGCCTGGTACTCCAAAGGTGACATTGCTATACATCAGGTTGACAGCAAACAAGTTTTTAATGACTATTTAATTAAAGAGAAACCATTTGATCATTTTACACTTAAATTTTATCTATAATAAAGCTTCCTCTTCCTATAAATCTAGGCTACCAAAGTCTGCATGGAGCACAGAGATGGAGGCTTCCATATATTAGTTATTCGGTGGGTCCTTGCTTTCTCTCTGTTTAATAATTGATAGGCACAATCGTTCCTCCTACTTCTTCACTGTAGTCAATAGTGTGTCATCCTCTGCTGTCATGTCAGGTCACCTTCCTGAAATGCTTAGGTTTAGGAGTCAAGTCTGGTATAGACAAGTTAAAACTTTTGATAGTAGAAAGAGATATTCATTTAATATGTTGGTTGCAAATCATTATCAACCCATTTTAAAATGAGAAAGTAGCTCGTATAGGGAATCGCTTAATTTCCCTAAGCACATTTGGGTCTCACTTGCTTTAAAGACGTGCTCTTAGCTTGATTTTTCTCTTTGGGTTTGGGGTCTTTAACATTTCCTCTTCTGTTGCTTGTGGTTTCATTGTAACATTATTCTTACCGCTTTTCCTCTGCCATCTATTTCACTTTCTACTCCACAAGGATATTGTAGTTTTTTTGGACGTCAAATGGAATGACAAAGGGAAAAAATCCCCGCAATTCTTTTTTCAAACTATGAATAGTTTTCCTTTAAAAAAAAAAAAAGTTCTGGTTCATCTGCAGCCAAGTTTATTGGAAATGACAGCTCAAAAGTTCAGTGAGTGAGTGAAGTTCCTAGAGATCAGAAGCCCTCTGCTGTTTCTACTGTTTCCAGGCCTCAATGCAAGGGCACCTTTTGGAAGTTTCAAGGTCAGCTGTAGGTCTATTATTATGTTGAATGGAAAGGAAATAATTTTGCACTTGTATCCAACTTCTTGTCATCTTTCTCCTTACCCTACTTGGCTTCTTTGTAGTACTTGAAGGCCTCAGCTCCATCTCTTTTGGCCATTGTAAATGGTTTGATTGGTGTTGGCCATGTTATCTCTTCTTTCCTCTTTATAAAAAGCAAATGATCATGTTGCACTGAAGAAACCATTATTGCCATCAAACAATCTGCCTTAATTTTCACCTTCTCTGAAAGTTTCAACTCCTCATCAACATTTCAGAAGGAAGTAACTGTGTTGGTTTTCAGTAACTCTGAGGAATCCTACCAGTTCTGATCCACACTTTGGATAAGTCATAGCACAGAGACCACTTTGGACAAAGGATGCACTGGTCTTTTCCTTTTATTTTTTCCTCTTTGCTGCTTCTGGTTTTTTTGAAGCATTTGTTCAAGCCCCCTGAAGCGAAGGCAGAGACATGAATCTGTACAAAGTTCCATTAACCAACCATCTCTCCTAACTGGCAACGTGGAGCACCCTAGGATCAAAATTGCATATGTTATGCCCAGAATCATAGCTTTGCCTTCCTACGAAGGACTCAGGCTGGTGTGTTGGAATCGAGCATTTGCAGGAAGCCCACCCACAGATACTTTTTCTCAAACATCTCTTGGCAGCTTTTCCTTCTTCTGTGCCCAGGAGAATATTGCTATAGTTGGTACATTAGTCTGGCTCAGCCCTGTCTGACTGTCTGAAACACAACACCCATTCAGTGTCCTGCTCCTTGCCCTACCTCCCTTTTTCTGATTCACAGCAAAGATAAATGGGACACCAGGACATGTCCCTCTGAGTTACTGTTTCTGCCAATGACTGGTTTTAAACCAGGGCTCAGGATTTGAAAAGTAAGTGCTGTTATGCCCTAAAGCACCCTCTGTATTTTGCTTGGCACATAGAGTTAGTAGCAGTTTCTTAACCACTTGGTTTTGCATATGCTCACTGAGGCTGAATGTGGGCCTACAGAGCACCTTCCCCTCTTAGCTCCAATGATTTCCTTGGCTTTTATGGAATTACTCCTAACTGACACCAATGTAACATGGATAAGGACTGGAGCCATCTCTTATCCCACGAGCACAGGAATGATTCTCTTTTTAGAGCCTGCACAGTGCTTTTTGTGTTTCATCCCTAAAGTGCAGTATATATTTGTCTCAAAACTAAAGGCTAAAGGCACACTTCGAGTCTGAGTAGTTTTAATCACAGGTCAAAGGGAGCAACAGAGAAAAGAATAAATATGTAGAGAAGAAACTGTGTGAGGGACTTGGCTGGCAATAGCAATCATCTTAAGTAAAATGATGGGAAGTGCCTTCAGGCAGGTTAGGTCGTACATGCTTATGACTATCTACCACTTTTATGCTGCAAGTAACAGTGATAGCATCTGATCTCAGGGACTGCAGTGTCATTTGGAGACTACTGTTCAGAAAGATATGAGAAGGCTCTATAATCTTCCTAGGAGAAAAGAAATAATAGTATAAGCTCGAACTGGTGGGCAAGCTTACTGCCTACTTCTGACCTGCCCAGAGTGGTTTGTGTGTGAGGAAGACAAATTAGCTCCCAGCTACATATCAAGTGGATTTTCAAAGAGCTTTTGATGACTTATAAGACAGAACATGGTTTGGGGTTTGAGTATTTATCTGAGCAGCTGTCTCCCTCTGTACGGGCCTAAGCACTGTTTGACATCATCTAAAGCTGTTTCATCAGCCATTCCAAAACAAACAAAATGCAAATAAGCTTAACACCTTTGGAAGGCAACTGCTTAGTTATTGTGTGGAATTCATTTTAGACTGGGGATCTGTAAAGCTGAGTCAATATGCTGACTTAAATCTAAGCTGCAAGCTTACCTTTTAACCTGCACTTGTTCCTTCTTCTAACAGGGCTTTTTTTTGAACCATATATTATCATGCCTTTATTGTCAACTGCCCTGCATGCATGTGTATGAGAAATACTGTAGGGTCTTGCTTTGAGTTGACACTACCAAGGAAAGAGTTGGAAATAGAAGCTGCACTTCTGTCCCCACTCTTCTTGCTTTACAGAGAGATACTCTGGGACTGTTAACTTGAAGATATGGAGCTCTTTTAGCATCCATTGCCTTTGGTGCAAGGACTGATCATTGGGCAGCTACATCTTTTTCCCTTGAGGAGTCCAGGAGGGTTGTACTGAGCAGTTGCTCCTCTCCAGGTCCTCCTTGTCTCTTGGGCAGCTGCTGCTGAAGTGCTGCTAGGTGCTTTACTGATGGTACCAGGGGCTCTGATGTCTTCAGCTCATCAATAACCTACATTAAGCAGCCATTGCTTTTAGCACAGCCTGTGCAATTAAGGACTGACTCAAGGATGAAGGTTATCTGACTGAAGGACTGCTCAGGTCAGACAGATAATACTTACAGGAAGGAGGAAATGTCTGGTGAACTGGAAGCAAAGGGCAGCAAGAGGAGTTGAGTCCTTCCTTCCTATTTGTTCCTTTCATGATATTGAATCTGGTGACATGAAGTATCCCAATTTCCTTTCCTAGGGTCTTCCTATAGCATTTTATTTCTGGGCTTACAGGCACAGCATCAAGACATTATTTTCTTAGGAAGTATGGTCACTGCTTGTGTTTTGGAGTGGCTATGCACCTTGAAGGGTTTGAACTTAGCCTAAAAACTCTCAGACTTTCTAGATCTAAATCTTCATCTAGAAAGTCAGGTTCATATTTAGAAAGTGCTTGTTTGTTTTGCTATTTTAATTTACTTGGTTTTCCTTGTGGTATGCCCTGTGAGACTGCATGTTATCATGCTTTGAGCTGGCAGCTGAAAAGGATGGGAATTTGTGAAAGTTCCGCAGTGCCTTCATTCTCCTCTATTTCCCTGTTTCCCTCCTAAAAGTCATAAGTGCCCTTGTATTTATTTAGCACTCTAGGAAAATAAAGTAGAGCAATATGCTGGTGTAATTTAATCAGAAAATACGTGACCTGCCTGGGCTCCTTGGGCCAAAATTGAAGTAAGAGAATAAAGATTTTGGGTGCTTACCTTGAAATACTTTTAATAGCTGAAATACTGGGAGTTAAACCTGGGCCAGAGCTGTGTGACTCTCAGCGAAAACCAGCCATCTGAAAAACCAGGCTCTGGAAACCCTCCATAAAAGGGAAACACCCTCAAATTTCTGAAAGTCTCTGGCAGTGTCACATTATAGAAACAGGGACCTGTCAGTCTGTCTGTTGGCCAGGTTAGGTCCTTGTGTGACCTCCATTCCTGGGTCACCTCAGTACCTTAAGATCTTTCATACTTTTTGTACGTTTATGTTCACGGGGCCAGATTTACACAACAGAATACATCTGATTAAAATCAAGAGAATAGAACTAATTCCCCAACTAAAATGGTCTCCACACAGTCTTTGGCTGCATTCCTTCTGAAGTTACTTTTGCTGGAATTTTGAAAAATGCGACCAGAATCCCCCAAAACAGAGCACAAATACATGCACCAGGATAGATATGTGACTCCTTCACCTTGTGTTCCCACATAGCAGCACTTGCAGTTGCCACAGTGCCACTGCATTGGCTCTTATAAATGATTCTGCCACCCCACACCGTGATTAAGTATTGCTGTTATAAACCAGGTACCTCTTATGTTAATAACAACATCTGTTAACTAACAAATTGCTCATTAACCAAGAGTAGCAGTGGATTTCACCAGATTACAGCTCTGCAGGTCTTTTACAAAAGAGCTATCAACAAAATGTTGTGCTTTTTTTATCCTTTAAAGGTTCAAAGTAATTTTCTTTTTAGTATTGAGTTTCTTAAAGCAGTGGTTATCCCATACACTTCAGTATTATGTAAAAGCACTGTAAGATGATATTTTAAAAGAACAGGTACTTTCCCTTACTATTTTACAGAATAAAATGTCTTTTCTATATGCCATCTTTGAATGGATTCCTAAACAATGCACGAAAACTTAGCAATAAACACACTACTGTCATATAATAGACCCTATACTTTACAATACCTACAGGGAATCACTTTTTAAAGTCTATAACATACAGTAGTCTTTTTATATGAGTGACTGAATCATATAAAAATAAAAATTGATAAAAAATAGTAATAAATCTGGATTTTATATCATGCACTGAGCAAAGTCTAAATTAAACTACTGTATTAAACCTTCTGTGAAGTAGACCTAATTAATTAAAAACACCAGGGTTAAGCAATTTAGCCATCAATCTCTTAGCTTAAGTGGGGGATGAGGTACATATGGTAGCTTACTGGGGAAGAAAAATGAAAGACCTGTTCTCTCCAGACTCACATTGACATGATCTAGGGGAGGTTAAATATGAGCTGCTATTCCCAGGGAGACTTCTCCTACAGTTCCTCCGGCGAGATGACTTTCCCAAAGCCCTCGGCAAGTTGGAGTGTGTCACTTATCTCCTGCTTCCAGAACAGCGCGTGGAACAAAGCAGGCTCGCAACGCCTTTCTGAAGGAGTCGGTTTATTGATTGAAATGGTAGTGGTGCCACTAGCTAGTTACGTCACTGATGCAATGGGGTTTGCCAACACTCCCAGGAAGGAAAAGGAGATTGTAATGTTTGCTTTCTCTCCAGAGATGGATCCTGGCCCTAGAAGCATCGTTCTTGCATGCTGGACACCGGGTATCCACTGAGGGTGATACTCAAACTGAGAGAGGAGCAGGACTGGAGGGTGGCCAGCAGTACACTTTTTTGGAAGGCAACCTCAGCAGAAAGGCAGCCCAGTGATTTGATGGATGGTTTCAGTTTCCAAATTGTCAATGCATTTATAGGAAGGGGGCAGCTCAGGAAACTGCTAGCTGAAAATTTTCCATTCAACCCTCCCTCACCACATTCCCTCCAACTGTCAACTTTTTTGTCAAAACAGAAAGTTTTGTGAAAAAATCAAGATTATTTTTGTCGCAAGTTCTCTGTTTTTCATGGAATGACCAAATGCCCAAGAGACTAAACTTCTAAGAGCTAGTTCATTTCTAAATTCAGATTTGACGTGCCTTTTCACATATCTCCCTCCAAAAGCAAAGCAGCAAAATATTTTGCTGCACATTGGTTAAGTGAAAATAACCCAAAACAGGTTAGACCTATTTTTTTTTCAGTCTTTGGCTTTCACCATCACAGATGCTACGAAGAAGAGGAGATTTCCTAGGCTTTTCCTCAACATGGGCAGCAGGCATTCAGCTGGGTTGCTGGTGGGTGAACCTGTGGGTAATGACTTGGCTGGGTCTTGGAGAGCTGAGTTTAGGAACAGATCATGGGGCATCTTTCATTTTCTTGGGTTCCACAGTGAGAACTGCTGTTTGGCACTCCTGGGTTTTTTTTTTTTTAGTAAAATAATCACATTCCACATGTGGACAACAGTATGCTTAGAATAGTGTTTTCATAATTTCCCACTTTCTTAACTGGATCCCATTTCTTCAAATCTTGCAACCCCTGATGGTGACTATAAAGAAAGTGAATGTAGTTGTACCACCCCCCTCAAGATGCTGCAATTGTCCAAGAGAAGAACTCTTAGCCAAGGACTTTGCATGGAAGTAGAAATAAAATTCAATAGAATTTGACCTCAGATGTCAAAAAGTGATGCAAAATTATAAGCAAGCCATACATAGTGTTTTGTTCAAAACATCTCAAAAACCACACAGGTGGACTTTCTGAATGCTTAAACAGTGGAATGGAATAGAGTTAAGCATCCTCTGTAACACCTAATCAATTCCTGGTACCATTCTATTAATTTAATAATTCTTCATCCACTTGTATGTCCCATGTAACCCTTAATCAATGTGACAATTAATATTGCGCACACATGCAAGTTATTGCCCCTTTTCACCTCCCTGCTACTTTTTTTTTTTTTTTTGCCCCAGACCTGACAACCTAAGGGTGAGGTTTCATGTTGCACTCAGCAGCTCTGAAGAGCTGCACCCAAAAAGCAGACTGACTCCTGCTGCATGCAAAAATTCCCCTTAGGATCAGAACTGGAAATTATGTCATTATGGGATGAGTCGATTCAAGTGGCTGATCCAGCAGAAAAATACTAATTTATTTTGCAAGTCAACCAGATGCCTGAGCTGCCCAGTGACCATAGGCTGAATACATCCATCAAGAAAGGGAGAGGCAGAGGCTTGTGGCTGTAGATAGAGGCTGAAGTGGGATCTCCCTTTTGGCAGGGGCTTTCCATTTGACCAGCTTGGCTGTAATGCAAGCATGCACCCCCACATCAAGCCCAGGAGTTAAGCTTGTTTGCAGGCTCTTGAGACAGCAGATGTATTTGTGGTTGGAGATGTACTTCAGAGTTCAAGTGGCATTGGGAACACTCTGCATAATGTACAGCCCACTTGAGCTGAGCTACTGAATACAGACAGCCGTTGGGAATGGCGTGGTGGCTCTTAGTAGAGGAAGGCCCAAACCTTGAAGATATTGCTCATTATTTCTTATTCATCCTGTATCCAAGCAAACCCTTCATTCTGTAGAGGAGAGTTAAACTAAAGAAGGACCTTGAGACTTGGCCTCCTATAAAAAACAAGTTTACAGGCACTTGTCTCACAGAGATCCTTTAAAAGCAGTTATTCTGTGATATTTACGTGTAGATGTGGCACTTAGGGACATGGTTTAGTGGTGGACTTGGCATTGCTAGGTTAACAGTTGGACTTGATGATCTTAAAGGTCTTTTCCAACCTAAAGAATTCTATGATTCTACGTGCTCCTACAGACACGGCCTTTTACCTCAGGATTGTTATGGATCTAAGATCCTAAAATCAACACTTCATAAAGGGGCTTCTAGGTACATCAGCTAGGTCCCTAAGATAAGGTGGGATAAATTTCTCATCTCAATAAAGAGAAATATGACCCCCCTGAGCTTTATTCAATCCACCTAAAATCTTAATTGTCTCCTGGTAGTGCGTCTCTCTCTTCTTTGCCTGCATGGGAAGCCAAGAGTGACTGACTGTTCCCAACTTCGGGGAACGTTGCACACAATGAAAGCTGGCAGACCTATGTGATAAGGACTTGAGTTGCAATTTTTGCAAATATCATAAACTTTTGAAGTGACTTCAGCACACACAAAATGCATTTATCTGGAAACAGTGCATGTAAGTCTCCTTTTAGTGTTACATAACTTCACTGCTGGCAAATCTTGGTGAATAAAAAATAAAAGTGTTACAAGTGCAGCACTGGTCTTTTGCATTTATAAACAATGAAGCCAGAACAGAAAGATCAACAGAGCAGGCTAAAAATGTATCTTAATGCGCCTGTAGGGACCTTTACAAAAAGTCACTAAGATAAGGGAGTTTTGACGTGACACAGTGAGCTATGAAGGAGCTACTTTCAAAAGAAACAATACATTTGAATATTCAGACCAAGCACTGAGCAGTAAGTCAAAACGAAACTGCTACACTCAAATCTTCTGCAGCTTAGAGCTAATTAGACCTATGCCTCAGAATGCCCCAAGCCTCATGCAATGTGGCAATGGTTATGATAATTATATTTTCCTTCTGTGTTGGGCTGTGAGTTATATGCGTATCCTATAAATGCTAATGGGAGCTATGTATGTAAATCCCCTCCTCAATGAGGTGAGATTATGCCCTGATGTATCTTAAGTAGCATGTAAATGCAGCAGTTGGGGTGGCAACTACTCAAGGCTGGAAAATGCAGGGCTTTGCAAACCTTTAAGGGGAAATGATAGCTGTGTGGACAGGCTGTTTACTGGGGAAGGTGGGAAGGGGCAACCTGAAAACTTGGAATTACCAGTGATCACATTGATTTTCTTAGCATGCATTTCCTATCAGATATAACCAATGGTAATGATACAAAACCAATATCAATTTCCTATATGTAGTAAGAACTTCATCTGCATAGGTACATACTATTATACATTTCTAAGTTATATCTGATGTATGTCAGGACTGCAGAAGGCTAGACCCATTGTATAAGATCTATTGATGCTAGTAATCTCACATGGACTGCAAAAAGTTAGTGTTTCTGACTGCATGACAAGTCCTCCTTCTCAGCAACTTATTTGCTACCTGAAGACTAATTAAAGTGGTCTGTTAGTGCCTAACTAGCCAGCTGTGCCCATAATGACGTAAATAATACATACAGATGAGATAATGATGTGCAAAGGGACATTCTTTCCTCTGTCCTGTAGTCTGCTGACTGTAGGACTGGTCACACATCATATTATTCCTGTTATTCCCTGACTTGTGCCTCAATGTACAGTGTCTCTAGATCCTCACTGCACCATTCAGCCATTTTAGCAAGAGACTTTGGGCATGGCTCTGTTGCAGTCGCTGCCCGGGGTCTGGAAGCAGTCAGTCTTCCGAGAAACATGCAGAAAACTAGATCGTCCACTTTCCCAGTGTATCCCCAGCTTTCCCCGGTGTGCGTGCTCCCATGCTTCTCTGAACAGACACAGATCTGACCTACAGCAGGGCAGGTCTGAACCCATATGAGCCTGAGCAGCTCACTGCTTTTCAGCAGAAGCCTATCCCAAAGTGACCGATAAAGTGCAGTTCCTTGGGGAGGCAGAGGAGAAATTCCCTTTGTTAGAGGAAGTCCCCACATCAAGGACCTAAATCAGAGTCATGTCAACTTGTCACACCACTGTCTGCAGCATCTGAGGGTTCATAAAGTTTCCAAGCTGTTTCCTGGTATCTGGCCTCGAATGGCAGAGCCGGAGCAGGGAAGGGAAGGTTAGGGTCACACTGTCTCTGGGACTGCTGCTGAGCTGATGGCAGGGGTCTCAGCCTCCTCTCCTGGTACCTGCTGTCCATTAGGAGGAATCCACTGACCTCAGCAAAGCAACTTTGGATTTTCTATAGTACAAGTTTGAGGGGCACCAGGCTCAGAGCCTATTTAACAATAAAAAAACAGAAAACCACACATGGAAGGTTTCATGACCTGGATAAGGACTTTGCTGGAGTGTTCTCTGAGACACCCAAATCCATGAAGTCTGGACTGAAGCAAGACAGGAGGGGAGAGGCTAGATTTTCTTTTGGAAAGTGCTCCTTCGTACAAAGAAACGAGTATGAGCTGAATGGCACAAAGGAACATCAAGGAGAGCGGTCCTGAGCAGCGCTTGAATAGTCATGTCTCCCATTCTGTCCCTTTCTTTGTATTACTCTGTTCTTATTCTAAGTATTTATTTACTGATTATGAGAAAAAACACACGACCTCACAGGACCCCCAGCAGGTGCTCACAGCCTCCACAGGCTCCTCGAACAACCATGGTATTCTCTCCCAGCCTTATTACGGTCCTTTCTCAAATGTGGGAATGTGGAGTTCAGACCTGCTGGAGTATTTGGGGGGATTGCAAGATATAAATAAGCCAGCTGGGGCTTCAACCCACCAGCTCAGCAACATTATATCGTGCTAGTCTTTGTTTTCACTGTATCACCTATTTTTCGGACCAGCGGCATAACCAAGTTGTAAACTGCACACCTTACAAATCAGTCTATCCTGACATTGCTGGAGCGTTCATTACAAGCTGTAAAAAAACACTAGCAAGGAAGGTTTCAGTTCTGCAGCCCAATTTTCCATTGCAATAACCCAATTAACTGGTGTGTGTTTGTTTTACAAAGCTCTAAGCTACAATAAACCATGCCGATACACAGGCTGCAGAAAGCTTCGTAATTAGGACAAGGTGTACAAATTAAACCACTCTTTTTAAACTTCAAACCAGCTAACTTCTGACATACTGTACTGCTGGGGCTTCTGGGACTAAACCCAATTAACATCTTAGTATTTTATAAGCATCGTTTTAATTGCATTTGTATGCAATCTTCTCTCCAAGAGCCTTTCAAGGTGCTAGCCCTCGTTCAGATTTTATTACTTTAGTGATTTAAATCTCCTCTATCTGTGCTTCCCGTTAATAATGACTAGTGCTACTTCAAATGCCGGCCCAACATAAAACTGAGCTCTCCAAAGAATTATACTTTAAAACAGTTACATTTAACTTTATTATTACATTTTTAATTTTTTTTCTCCCTCTGTTTGAACATTATGCCTTGAAACATTTTATCAAACTGTCAGTGCAGTAAGTGCTGGAAGAGTGAATGTTTTACTTCTCCGTGCTTTGCTATGGCACAGCCTCTTGGCCTACACACCACTTTGTACTGCACAACATTGTCTTAGAAAAAGAGGTTTTCTAGGAGCAGCTTAACCAATTGCGTGCCCATGGATTTTCAAGATGTGGGGAGGTGAGGGGGAAGTTTAACTCTACGAGAGACAGCAAAGCCAATCCCACAGCCTGAGTTGCTTTTGTCTTTTTTAGTACAAGACCTGCCCTCCTTCCTCGCCCATCAGAAACGAGCCCTGTGAAGCGTTACTCATGTCAGTAGATTTACTGACTGTAGTGGGATTGCTGAAGTTTGGACGAACTGGGCCTCAATGGGAGCAGTGGAACATTCCATGGAAAATCTGATGCGCTCTAAGGAATGTCAGTTCCCATCACTATGATTTCTCTCTGTATAAAATTCTCTCAAGTGCTCTGTTTTTCTTTATGCATCTGCTTCTTTGGAAAATGACCTGCATTTCAAAGATCAGGTAGGATTTCAAGAGAGCTGTGGAGGCATTAAGTAGTATAATGGAACACCCTCAGCCCAATTAATAAAATAATATATAAAATGTGTTCTGAAATCCTTTTTCCAGCACATTATTATCCTGTTTCACATTCTTCCAAGGAAGGAAAAAAGAAACAGGAATGTGTTGGATCTTATTGAAACGATGAAATGAATAAAATGTTTATTTTAAAACACTGGCAGCCAAGCTCAAAATATTTGCAAAATGCAGCTTAAGGTGAATATAGACTAATGTTACTCTCATTTAGGATTTCTGTTATGTGGATACAAATATTGGGTCTTAAAAATGCAGAAGGTTCCTCCTGAAATATTTTGAACCTTTTCACTTGATTGAGTGTCTTGTCAAACAAAACTGGCAGCAGATCTCTTGGAACTGCCTGAATCTATGCAGATACGATTTCTATCATGCCCTTATTATGTGTAGTCCATAATAAGGATGAGCATGTATAAATCATTTCTGGCTGGCACTTAGGATGCAATACTCAAAGGAGAAAGACATTTCTGTCTTCAAATGTCTAGCAATTTCCGATATTATACAGTAAGTCTCCCCAGAACCATACAATCCTCAATTCCACGCAGCCCTCTTATGAAAGAATGAGACTTTCATATCTTCCGTGCAAGAGCCACCAGTGAGATAAGAATTGTGCAGTTGAGATGTGTGCTGTGCTTCAGCCAGGGTGGCTATATTGAACTTTCATTTGTAAAGCCTTCGCTAACAAAATTGCACAGAGATGAAGGGTTTTGCCTCTATCGTTCCTATATACAATTATCTATGAGTAAGCATTACTTTATATATAGTAGATTATATAGTTATATATTACAGGAACTCATTTCCCATGGAATGTTCTTCTATGTGCACACCTATAATGTACACTAAAATAAACACATATATTGTATGAATGTGTTTGTGTTTTCTTGGTAGTGATAATCTAGCTAAGCTTTGGTATTGTAAAATGTAATAGCATATGAAATGATAGATGATCCAAAAAGTTCTAACAAATCATGCCTTCCCAAGGTACCGAAATGCAGAAAGCTGGTCAAAACTAAAGAAGCCATTTTAAGAAAACAGTATAAAAAGATGTATGTCATCTGTTTTCCAGTACTGTATTTATAGTTATTTTACACTCCAACTCTTTAAAAAACATTTTTCTGCAACATATTCCAAAAAAGCCCCAGTCCTTTTCCAGAATGCTTCTTCAACTTTTTCTTTCCTTTTTTATAGGACTTTCCAGGAGGAAAATGTAGGATTTGGAAAACAAATTTTAAAAGAATTTGAAACATCATTCTGATCAAATCTTTAATAACAGTATCAGCAGAAACAGACACAGGGAATGCCAAGGAAAATGGATTATGTTAATTAAGTTAACAATTTTTAATGACAAATTTTGTTTCACGGAGAAAAGGTAATTTTTTTTTTTATTTTATTAAGAGCAATTTGTGCAGAATATTTCAACCACTCTATAGAAACATAAAAGACTAGATATTTTGTATGAAACAGTTCTTCGCTGTAAGATGATGAACGATATCTTTATCATTATAGTTATACACAATAAAATGTTTATTTTCAGGCTTTATACATTTTATATCTGATTCATTTATACACAAATACATATATTACAGTAGAAAGAAATCTATATTGATGTTTTATTTGACAGATTCTGATTGTTTCCTAGTATGCAAACAACTAGAATTTCTCAATGAAGAGTTTAGTTGTTGGGAATCTGAAAAGCAGAGGGCATTTTAGACCAGGAGTTCAGTGTTTAGAGCTGTCAGACTTGATATCCCTGAATTTTAGGTGAATTGGAGCGCCTTGTTCCTACGGAGGTTGTTCTAAAGGGGACTAATGTCTTTTGGGAGCCAAGCTCTAGGGAGTAAGGGGCAGAGAGCAGGAGAATATTTTATGCAAAAGAACTGTCTGTCGAGAATGGAATAGAAAATTACACTTCTTTAATGACAAGCTTCTTGTGAAATACAGGAGCCATGGGGAAGTATATTATTCTGTTTTCTTTCTTTCTATACGGTGGAAAATAAGAGGTGTCACAGTGAGTTATCATGTGCAGTGACCACTAATGCTCCTGTTTAGTGTACAATTGCCTGCCACATTACACACAATCACATGTGTCATTATTATATTAACTGGGTTTATATACTGTTCACCTGACTTCACCTAGCAGTGTTTGCATAATTATAGTAAAAGGAAGAAGCTCATTTGGCTAAGGGATGTTGCTTATAATTCTGTTTTCTGCCTGTTTAAAGTGATGAGACCACAGCAACAACAAGAAAAAAATCTTTATAAAAGCTAATATTTTCTTAAAAAATTTTGTTTTTCATAATTGGAGCTTAAGCCGTCAGAGGGCAGATCCAACTCTGATTCATGCCGGTCCGGTGGGTGCTGGATTAGACCCTGACCCTTCCCTGCAGGTTCAGCAGATAGAGTAGTTCTTGAGCAAACCGAAATAAAGCTGCAAGTTTCCCACAGCAAAGGCTGTCTTTATTGGTGTATTGAATAGCTCTGAGGCAGTTTTGATAGCACAGTGATAAATAAATACGAGCAAATTAATTTGCAGTAATTGACAGAACAATTAGCAAAGCTGCAGTTGCAGAGTCTTTATTCCTGGTGGTGACGGAAAGAACCCAAAGTCACTTTCAGATCTCAGGTTTAATTTGCAAGTAAAAAGGCAATTCTTTGTGTGCAGACTATGACAATTTTCTGGAAAGTCACTAACCAAATGGGGAACCCAGTAATACCATTTCTAGAGCTCCTTTTTAGAACAAGACTGCACTTTCACTGCACTAAGAAATGCTGGTAAGGGATTTGAGCTACAGTTCAAGTTTCGTGGGACCTGGGAAAAGCAAAATTGAGTCTGATGATGCAATACTTGCTGGGAATCAATATTCAGCTCCGGGTGCACTCACTGTGAGTGTGTGTGCTGATAGCAGCTCCCTGACCCAGCCACCATTCCCTCTGCTGTAGTGTATGATCCACAAAGCAGCACACCAACCTGGGAGAGCCAGAGCATCCCCAGAGCAATTGATGTTTTCAATCCTGTTTCCCCCAGAATTAAATGTGGGTGGCAACGTCCACACCACAAAGGAATCTGTCATAGTAGGTCCAGTTCTATGGCAAGGGTGCATTGACCACAGCCCAGCTAAGCTGGAGCTGTCTCATTTCTCCTGTGAGCTAGTACTATGTGTAAGGACACTCGGTTTCCAAGATCTCCTCCAGTTATACTCTGCTCAGTAAATGTCAGATCAGCTCTACCAGTGGTACTACTGGGGTGGTTCAGACTTCTCTTGAGAAGGCGGCTGAGGACAGGAACAGGCAAAATGTTGGACAGGAATCAAAGGCACAGAGGAGGTGAAAAGCCTGACTACAGTGTCCCGGAAGGTGTTTGGTAGAAGCAGCAATGGCCAGCGCCACTGATCCATGGGTTGTATAGCCTCGCAAGAAGCCCTTATCTGCATTCGCCCGAGTCTCCATTGCCCAGTCATCTGGCTTCTGTTGTGGAGCTCTGGCTTAACAACAGCAGTGCAATGCCTCAGCCAAGTGCCCTGGCTCCCCGAGGTGTTGACTGGTTTGTGTTTCCAAGTGTTACTTTAAGAAACCCAGAGAAGTTGAAGTGTGAAAGTTTTATGTTACATGAGAGAAGAGGTCAGCAGGCATCTCAGGAAAGAAACAGCAAGAATGTTTTATTTCCAAAGCTGATGGTGAGAGCTTCAGAGCCACTCTTTCAGCAGAGGACTTTGTCCTGCAGACAATGGGGCTCTTCAAGAAGGAAAGGGGGGGCAACATGGAGTTTCAGTCTGCTACAGAAGCTTTAGTTTCCAAGGGTCAAGGCAGACTTTGGAAAGGTTTTTTCATCCAGGGCTGTTGACTGTGTGCACACAAGGCTTAGCATGAGCTTCAGCGTCTTCAGTGAGGTGTGAGAGATGGGGTGCCTCTTTTGTGTGACAAGCAATGATGAAATGTCCTGTTTGACTCTTCAGGCTGTGAAGTGTACTGGTTGGGTTACCTGGTTTATAGTGGAGTCAGGCAGAGCAGATAGTCACATAATGGGTAACCCATCACTTCCACCTTGGTATTGTGTTAACACCCTTGGAAATGGGTGCTGGCCACATCAACTTTGCCCAGACTCCTTCATTTAGGATGAGGAATGGTGAAAGAAAGCATGTTAGATTCAGCTGTCTTTGGTGGCTAATATCCGGCTTGGAAATGGCACCCCTGATAAACGCTCCCTGGAGCGGGGAAGGTCAGGCCAGTTAACTTGCTCTACTACTGTGTTAAGACCTTGTAGTCCTGAGACACGAAAGGCAGTGGGCAAACATACTCATCTGTCAGAGGCACTTCCACAGCCCTCTCACTGCAGTGCTTAGGTACCACCGCTGAGGTACGACCTCCCATCTTGGGAGGAGTGGCAGAGAGCAGGGGGTGAAAGAGATGGCACTACCTGCACAATTGTTTCATCGTTGTTTTTTTTTCTTTTAGAAGTAGCTCTAGTTTCTGAGGCAAGTCTTTATGAAATAGCAATTTAGTAGTTGGAATACCTAACAGAGCTTTTGTGGCTCTTCTCCAAGTTTAGCAGGCTCTGCAGCCTGGGGAGACCTGAGCTTGCTTTCCGTGAAATTTTCCCTCCCTCCCACATTATCCTCTTCAATATTTGACTGCAAAAGGATTATGAAATACTCAGTTGAATTCACACTGGGCCCAATCCAACACCCACTGACTCAATGAACAACCACCTTGCTGTCCTCAGCAGGGGATGGCTCGGCTCTTGTTTGAAATGATTTGCAAGTCACTTCATCGCCTTACTCTCGTGGAGGGCACAGCTCGTCTGCTGGATGATGGAAGTGGAGCAAAATGTTGTGCAAAGGCAAGTGGTTTTTTTCCCCTTCTAAAAAAGGCCTACTGTGACATTTCTTGCCCTTCCCTCTTCTGCAGCGTGCACTGGGCATTTGTCACAAGCTACTGAACCAGATGGTCCCACAGCTCTGATCCGTCTGGTGGCTCCTGCGTGCCTGTAACCACTTGAGAAGGCAACAACAACAACAAAAGAAAACCAGACACGAAACCTGTCTCCGCAATGAACCATCTCCGCCAAGACCACGAACTCTGGAGCCGAGCCGCCGCTGGACAACGGGCCGTCGGGCGACGCGTGGCCGTTCCCACGTGGCGCTGCGGACGTGGTGGCAGAACCGCGGGGACCAAACTGGGCGATGCGCGGTAACCGCGGCTTCAGCCTTCCGGAGAGCCCCCGGCCTGGGAGATTTGCTGGCCGTGAGTGCAGGCAGGAAGGTCAAAAAGCGGCCTTTTGGGTGCGAGGGAGGTTTTTTTTCGGGCGGGCGGCTCTCCGGGGGCTGGAGGAGGCAGTGCCCGGCTAGATGGCGCTGCCAGCCCAGGAAAGGCCCCGCCACGGGAGCAGCCTCGGCCCCCGCTGCCCGCAACCACCCCCTCGACACCCCGCTCCCTCCAAAATGCGCCCGTGAATTATGGATAGGTTTTAATAGATTGTGTCACACATCTGAAGTTATAGGGATCCGATACAAACCCACCGCGCAGTAATTATGAGTGTAAAATACATTTGGGGGAAAACATTTTGCAGAGTTGCCAAGACTAACAGCCTACAAATAAAGACCCGTTCCTGCTCTGGCCTCGAGCTGCGCCCTGGAGAATTTGCACATGCATTTGAAATGAAACAATCCCCGTATCTCTGTGTTTACTAGCGGGGAAAAAAAAAAACCAAAAACCAAAACCAAACCCTTCCTTCCATAGGTCCTTCTATAAATACGCTCCTGGCACTGGGCAGTCTGCAGTCAGACAGAGACTGCCGGTCTTTAATGTGAAATAATGCAAGGTTTTTAAGCAAAAAGTTGGCTGCTAGAATTAATTGGTGTCTTATTTTTCCGGCTGGAGCTGCTGTTTGCAAGTGAGGGCCACATGAGCAGTCCCACCGTCTGCATTGCAAATTAGGACTGTGAACGGCAGCTCCCACTGTATTACACCGGCAAAGAGGAGAGAAGGCAGGAAAGAGAGACAGGTGAGAGTCGGAAAGAAAAGAGGGAGAGAAACAGAGACAGGACTACCGAGAAGGATTTTAAATGAGAAGAAACCAAAGGG
>VXBL01007158.1:2401585-2425776 GCA_013400195.1 Aramus guarauna
GGGGAGAAAAGGATGGAAGCAGGACAGAGGAGAGGTGAGGGAGATAAGAACAGAGGGGATTAGAGAAGGAGAGAGTGAGAGAAATGAACCCCAGGGAGGTGAGGCTGAGCTGGGAGCAGAGGAAGGGCTGGGGAGGCTGGGCAAGGGATGGCTGGGCAAGGGGAGGCTGGAGAAACGCCGAGGAGGAAGAGCAGAGGTGGCTGCGAGCAGAGTGGGAAACACAGCTGGAGGGAAACAGGCAAAGTGGCAGCAGGAGTTGGGTGTGGGAAAACATAGTTAGCAGGGAAACACAGATGAATTCCCACCTAACGAGTGTGTGGCTTCTAGCCCTTGCATCCTCCAGGAAGAAAAACACACTTTCAGGGGCTTCTTGACAGGCTGTTGGGTGCTGCTGTGCCCTGTGTACTGCTGAGGAGTGGGCTGGCCTCTTCCAGGGAAGTCCCTCTGGCTGGAAACTGTCAGAATCTTACCCAGTTAAGGCCCCAGTGGTCCCAGCAGAGAGGATGTGAGTGTCTCCATCAAAGGACAATGTTTATTAAAATATTTGGAGCTTCACAGGAGATGCTTAGGGATGCTCCATCCAGAGTGGGCTATGACCAGGTTTCCACCATTTTGACAGTAATGTGTGCAGCTTGTTTTCCCCACTTTGTAGCCTATAAAGAGTAGCCATGTCTGATGCAGAGGGTGGATACTGTACTATGATGTTCAAACCGTTGTCTGTTGACTCCCATTATATTCATAGGAACTTTCGAAGGGATTTGCAAAAGGAAATCAAGAAAAACAAGTTTACAGCCAGTGAGCTCACATGCAGCCATATTTTTATAGATGTGCAGTGAGAACAAGGTTGAAAAACACAGATAGAGAATGTCCTACAGTAAGGAAGAACTGGAGTCTGGGAATGGGACCACTCTTTTGTGCTCAAGAGCCCTGGCAGATCTCTCATTCCCTCACATGTACCATTTTAGCCTTGTGTACAGAAATATCCCATCTATCATTTTTTTCTCCTCAGGGCTTCCTTCTCCAAGGTTGCCAGTATGGTTTCACAGTTACTCAGAGCTCAGATCTGTCTTAGAGATGCTCATCCAGTGGACAGAAGTAGCATGAGGACATGGGGCAATCTTAAACCTGCCTGTGCCTTATTTTTGAGATTCAAGCAGGACTTTGGTGCCGCCCAGGCATGAATTCGCATGAGATGCCTCTTGTTCCTTGTGCTGCATGTAGTGCTGCTGGGTTGTGGCCATTTTAAATAGAAATGTGAGCATGTGCATCAACACAGTCCTTACAAAATGAATGTATATTTAAATAGAAAATGACCTGTTTGTTGCAATGTTGTTCAATGGCCAGTTTCTGGCATATTAATACCTTGTTTCCCAATATATTAAACTGCTTTCCTTCCCAATAGGAAAAGAAGGTTTTCTAGAAGGATGCCAAATCCTCCTCGCCACTGTTCCATTTCTTCCCACAGTCTTTGCTGTTGGAGGAGGAGGGGAGGAAAACAAAAAAAACCAAAAAAAAACAAAAAAAAAAAAAAGAGAAAAAAAGAAAGAAAAAGAAGGAGAGGGGAATCTGATGGACTAAGCATAGAGCAGGAGCTGACATTGTTTTTTCTAGCTGACACACTTAGTGTTGCTGGTGCATTTGCTGCTTCCTTGAAAGGCCAGTGGGGGGAAAAAAAGAGATTAAGGTCATCAAGATAATACAAAGAATATTCAAACTGGAGGCAGAGGGGAAATATAGAAGGTCTGTTTTTCCAATAGTAAGTAATCAGAGTACAGGAGGATGTAATTTGCAGATTAGGAAAATGAACAAAGACTATAAAATTAACTTTATGACAGAGAGGAGAACAGTCCATTTGAAGGGGGGAATAAACCAACCTCCATAAAGCTTTATGGCTGATACAATCAGCATGTTGGTTTAAACTAAATAGGAAATATCAGTAAATAATCAACTGTGGGGTAGTCTTCAAGGTCTGGTTGTGTTGTAATCTGGATTGGATATGACACACAACCCAAGCCTGGGATTTCGGGGCAGTGAAACCTCCACATATTCCCAGTCTTGGCTGTGCGGGTGTGCTTGGGGGTGGGGAGCAGGAGGGGAGTGCTAATGTGTGCCAAACCTGTCACTGACAGCTGTCAATCATCCATCCCCTCTTCCTCTGGTGACTCTTCTCCAAGCAAACAAAGCCCAACCCTGTAAATGTGCTTCCTCCACAATGAAATCAAATTGTCTCTCGCACTCCTGCCAGCCTGGGAGCAGCTCAGTGGGTGGATCCAAAACAAAAGCATTTAATTAGCAAGGGGACTGCAAATTAGTTACAGAGCAGGTTGCTATAACAGGGACCCCCCTATCTCAGAGTGATGGAAACTGTGCTCAGCTCCATGCAGAAGAAACCGTAGACATCTCTAAGGAAAAAGTCTCATCTTCCTCACGAGGGGAGCTGTCCTCTTCTTTTGAATCAGAAGGCGCTGAGCTCCTGGTCTGGTCCAAATGAATGACGTCAAACTGGAGCAGAAAGAGACTTTTCTTACATGATCTTCTATTTCATCCCAATTTTTATTCCCTTCACTGTCATTCTTCTTTCTCCTTCAACTAATTTTTTAAGGTGAAAAGAGAGGAAGGCAGGAGTAACTAGCACTCAGCGAATTCTGTTGTTCGTGTTATTCACGCCTGTAAATAACATTTCCAGTAGCCTGTGAGCCTACGACAAGTTTTATAGGACTCAAATGCAAGCCCTCTGAGGAGCTGTAACTCCAGAACCATGTTCTCCAAAGGACAATTCTCTTATGTCTCTTTGCTATTCCATTTTCTAGCAGAGAGGAAAAAATACAAGGCAAATAAACAAATATATCCAAAAAAGGCAAGTGAGGGGCTGATTGTCCTCTCGTGAAATTTTGAGGTAAATAATTAGGAGTAGCTCCAAAGGTTTTAATGAAGTTGCCTGGATGTAAAACTGCTGGAAGCTCAGGAGTAAATCTCCCAGGCTGCTTAAAAAGGAGGAAAAGCAAGTTTGCTCAGGAAGCAAGTTTGCTCAAGAACGGAATTCTCCTCGTTTGTGTGACACGGATCCCACATTAAGATGTTCAAACTTAAAGAGTTTTTATTCCTTTATTTTAAATAAAGTGCCTTATCGTGAGTCTGTGTGATAGGGCCATTCCTGGGGTTTATATATACTCTTCAGAAATAGAGAGCAAAATTCTATAGGCTTGGGAAAGGTCAAGTGGCCTCAATAAAATACCAATAGACTCAAACTGTTGCTCAAACAGTACCACACAAAAGTGTAAAAATCCTGAAGAATTAAATAGTTCTTTTGGTAAGAATGAGAAAGTTCTGCTACTAACAACATTTTTTCAATTTGCTTTAAATTTTATTATCCCCAGAGTTTTTCCTCAGGTGTTAAAAGCACAAGGTGTTAGAAGCTTTGCATGAAATTCTGTTTTCTTGAATTTTTGAGTTTGGTCTTTGCAAAGCACTTACTTTCAACTTTGTGAGTTGGATCAATTGAAATTCAGGAAAAATCTTTCCTGAACAAATTTTGAATTTCCTCATTAAAAGAGAAAATTTCAGATAAACATGCAGCAAGCTCTGTGAAATCCTATTCAGCTTTAAGAAAAAAAAAAGTACAAAAAATAATGTGCCTTTGAAAACATGCAATCTGCTTTCTTTGTGCAAAACTCTCAGCATTAGTGGGACTATATTTAGAATTAAGAATGTGATTTTGTCCCATTGAAGTCTCAGTAGAAAATTCAGGGCCACTTTTATGGTAGAGATTTTGAAGCTTTGCTAGTTGTGTTTCATTAAACGACCGTGCTTGTCACATGGATGTACATCTTACTCCTTTAATGGGTCGTCCTGCCCCTTGTGATTAGCAGGCAGAAGCGGTTTGATATATTTGTCAAAAAGACTGTCCTTTGTGAGCCAAAATAAAATGAATTCTCTGATATGCAAGAAGTTAAATACTTTTAGACTGGCTTGGCTTGGGATCTGACATCTTTTACTAATACTTATTTTTAGGTGGAATCAGTAGTCAGAGACCTTAAATGCAAGGGCAAGATTTCAGACCAGATTTATGCTCCTGAACACTTTTAAAAGTGTGTGTGTGTATACACACATATATCATTGCATTTATAGTACCATGTTGTAACTATCTGCGATACTCCAGCTGCAATGCATCTGAATGCCATGCGGTCTTCAGTGCTTTTCACCTTCATAGCTCCCCTGGGAGTTAAGAAACTGCTATTTTTCCTATTTTACAGATGGAGAACTGAGAGGTTCATGGGCAAGTAGGAAGATTGTGACAGTGTGAGGCATCAAACACAACTTTTCCACAACAGAACCTGCGGATGTTTGAGGCTACTGATCCCAACCATCGGGCTTCCTCAGTTTGAGGCAGGTAGGAAGGTTAATTGAAGAGGCAAAAGAGGTCCCAGGAAAGCTCAAAGTTTACCTGCAAGGGGCAGACCCCTCAGAATGAATAGCAGTGTCAGGTCCCCCCAAACCCCGCACTCTCTTACTATGAGTGATCCTTCCAAGGGATGCAGGAAACGGTGGAGGTGTGCAGTCATAGAGGGGGGAAAGGAAGAGCTCCCCATGTCCCAGAGGTCAGAATCTCAGAATCTTACCTTGTCTTTTCACCTGGCAGTTCTCCTGCTGACCTCAAGGAGTGCTGATGCTCATGTGGAAGAGCACATTTCCAGAAATGACAATTACAAAAAAGCACAAAAAAACCAAGAACAAATTCCAATGCTTTTTGCAGGTGTGTGTTTTTTAGCTCTCCATCTGGCCTACCAGGCATGCACTGGGCACTTCTGGGGGCCGTTCCCTTGCCTACATCATGGACACTTCCCAACCAGAGCAGCTGGTACTCATGCTGTAGATGTCTCAGTGAGAGCAAGGGCTCAAGTCTGGGACGTGAGGAGCCAGCGGGGCGATTGCATAGCACTGGGCAGAAGGGTTTTGCACCATCTGCAGCGCAGCAGTATGAGCCACGCTGGTGCTCAGTGCCTGGCTGTGCAGGAGGGTGAGCAGTGGGTCAGGGCACTGTGGGGACACAGCACATACCGATGACTCCCACACCAAGAGACCATAAGCTGAATTCCTTCTTTCTGGCTTCTTTCTGGTTATAGCCATTGCTAATTTTTCAAATCTTTCCCAGACTATGATTTCCACTTCAAACGTAATACATCTGAATTGTTTGTGTGAAAATGTACACAAACCCAGGCCTTCCACCCTGTTGAGATTTTTGCCTCATTTGACAGAACAATGATGCTTGCCTCCTTTGAATGAACCTTAACAAACCCTTCTTCCCTGCCTGATTTAACCTCTGCTCATACTGTGTTTAGAGCTTTGGCTTGACTGGGTTTTCCCACTGAAGAAGCCTCTAAAAGGAGGAAGAGGGTGGGTTAGCACCAATCCTCCCTGCTAACGTCGCTGTTGCCCTCCCCCATGGCTTGATCTTGCACACGGATGTTACCCACATGATGGAGCAGTGCCTGACAGAGCTGAGTCAGCACAACCGACTGCCTCCAGTCAATCTTCATTTTCTGTAAGTGGAGTGGCGTTTCAGGCCTTTGTGGCTGGTGGAGGTGACACTAAGAAGATGGTCCTTTTGAGGACTGAGGTGGGACCCTGCCCGTCTTGGGGTCCATGCTGACCCTGGGTGCTGCTGTGGATGGAGGCCCAGGGAGGGGAACACAGCCCCCCTTTTCTGTTTTGTGGTTCATGCTACCATGGGTCAGGGTCCCTGCTTCCTCTGCTCAGCCCCACGTTACCCTCGTTAGGTGTCTGGGCAAACTAAACTGTGACAGTCTAACCTCTCTGTTTTATTTGTGTTATATTCCTATGATTTCTGAACCTTAAGGGCGATGAGTTTGTGGAGAAGCAGATGCTGCTGGTTCTGCTCTTATTTGCTACTTTTGGAGGATGCAGGCAGCGAGCTGAGGCTGTAAAGGGGGAGAGATGGGTTGTTACTGCCTGCCTGAAGCCCAGGCAAGCAGTGCTCACTGCAGCATGCAATACGGCAATTCATAAAATGTGACATTCATGTTGGCGGGACACTGCTGTGAGCCTATTTTACTCCATGATAAAGACTACATCTGTCAGGGTTCATCTCCTCGTCACTGGGTCCGTCGGACAATCACGCAGGGCAAACTTGTTATATGCAGCAGATAGGATTGGCTCCGCAGCCCGTGCACCCCGAGCCTGTGTTAGCGGATTATCTCCTGGAGGAGTTACTGCTGCAGAGAGTCTGCACAGCCCGGGCTACACAGAGCCTTATCCTGCATGGTGCTGGGTGGGATATCATCATCTAAACCTCTTTGGGCACCAGTCAGCACTGCACTTCCTCCAGGCTTGAAAGGAAAAACCCGTTGTGCATTTCAAAGCCAAGACTTTAGGAACAAAAATGAACCTTTTAATTGCATTTTTCTCTTAGGAATGTGGAGGAATCACTGTGAACCTTGAAAGTTTGATATGTACCAGACCAGTAAATAGATTTGGCTTTGTTTTTTTAATGTTTTGCATACTTTGTTTTTCAAACTTTCACCAGCTCTGCTTTGTTTCAGTTAATGAAATTCTTCTATTGCAGCACTGGGACTTTTAAAGCATTTTCGTAACCTCCTGTCTTGGTCTCCAAGGTATAAACATTATTTTATAATTAGCCTTCACAACTATGTTATACATTTGAAAAGGAGGAAAAAAATGTTTTTCCCCCATTTTTATATGGGGGAATTACAGTTTCTATCTGGGGACTGAAAGAATGTGTGTGAATGCGCGCGCAGAGGAGAGAGAGAGATTCAATCTGTCGAAATTTCATCTCCTGCCAGTTACACATGAAATCATCATTTCAGAGAGAGAGTGGGAAATTACTGAATGCATTGGAAAAATCCTCAGTCTATCCTTAATGAAAGTGCTTTAAAATACAATGGGAGAGGGAAGACTTAGGGATATTTGTGTTCTACCAGAAAAACACAGGGAAAGAACATTGACTTTTCGCTCCCTGTTATATAACTTGGCATCAGGCTCTCACTAGCTGATACTGATGGGAACTAATTTGTCTTTTGGCCTTATTCCTGCCAATCCCCTATGGTGTTTTCTTATGGCGACTTCATATCAGAATAAAGCTGTCACCAAGGTAACCACATGTGCATATGCACAATCACGTACATGCACTGTGTAATTAAGGCCAAGTGTAAATAATAATATTCACCATAGTGATACACTGAGCGATACTGCTGAAGGAGCCCTCACGATATGTCTCTGGCAGAGGGTTAGCCTCACTGTTTTACAAGATGGGGAAACCGAGTCACGGAGGAGAGGGGGAGCTTCCCAGGCACGGGGAGAGGCAGTGCATCAATGGGAGCGGAGGAGCTGAGTTTCCTGCAGTGTGGGGAGAACACCCAGCTTTTTCCACAGGCACCGCTTATTAATGCAGTCACTGATCTTTAAGCTCAGGTCCTTTGAAGTGTTTCTGCCAGGTTTACTCTCATCCTGGCAGAATTTTTTGTGCATGTAATTAGTTGTAGACAGAAAAGCTTCTCCTCCACCCAGCCTGGGACAGATGCACACAGACTCTTGTAAGGGTCCTTGCCTTGACTTCAGTAAAAATTTGGATCCAGTCCCAACAATCGCTCCAGCCTTTGCAGCAGGGAACAAATCCACACGAAGGGAACCTGCCTTGAACCATTTTTGAAGTGGTAGCTTTCCTTGCTGTAATAAATTTTCAGGATGTTTTCAACAGAAAGAATAAATCCATGGGAGAGGGATGGCTTAATGGATTTTGAATTTTCTGCTAAGGAATGTGCCAAGTCTTTCCCAATAGAAATGTCCCCTTGAATCTTTCATTCAGGTATATGACAGATGCCTGAGTTACAGTGCATTTCCAAAGGTTTGTGTTTCAGTTTTTGTTTTTTGTTTTTTTTCCTGTGGAGAATGCCGCTCAGCCAAAGCCTAACCTAGAGGGAAGCTGTACAGATAAAAGAGTGATCCAAGGAAGGGAAATATGTGGGAATCAAGTAGTTAATTTCTGTCTTCAGTAATCTCATAGAAAAAATACATGTGAGCATGGAAAAATATTAGTCTATCGCTTTTGAAAGCCTCCAAAAAGATTTGTCTGAAGCGTGCATTTAAATGGGAAGGATACAGGTGTTTTCAGAGCTCTTCTAGCCTACAAGCAGGCCTGGGGCAAACCTGAGCATACAGTATAATGTAACGGGAAACATTCCTCCATGCTTCAGTAGGAAAATGCAAATAGACTCATTTCCTCTTCTGAGGAGGACTTTAGATAAGGGGCTCCTGGAGCAAAGTAACCTGTTTGGTGTCTTCCCTGCCTGGAATATCATGGTGGGAGAGGAGCAGTGCACACACACACCGGGCTGCACAGAGCAGCAGCAACGCGGCTGCTGCTGGCACGAGGACGGGCTGCCCGAGCGGCTGCCGCCGGGAAGGATGCTACAGCCAATTCCTCCTGCGCTCTGCACCAGTTATCCGCAAGATTTGTCGGGTGCCAGTTTTGCCCTGCTCCCTCTGCCCCTCTCTCTTTCTCTCTGCCAATACCCCCGCGTGCACGCGTTGAGCCGCTGCCGTTTGGGAACTACCGAAACTTGAAAATAAGTTGCCCAAGTGAGAAGTGCAGCAGAGACCTGCGCTCCCAGAGAGTCCTGCCTGTCGCAGAATAAAGCATCCGTGCTTTACTGGAGCCTGTCTGCCTCCTGCTCCCCCTCCTCCTTCTGCCCCAGCCCTTTCAAGGAAAGGCTCTGAAATATGTTTTGATTTCATTTTGCAAGTAGTCTGCTAAAAACATTTCTCTCCAGCCTTTTCTCTAAGTTTGTTTTCTTTGCTAGTTTGGTCTTTAGAAGAAACAACAACTTTCTTTTTTTTCTGTACCCATTAAGAATAATATTTTTTCAAAAGTTAAGGCAGAATCCAATAGCATATACTTCATTGCAAGAGCTAAAATGAGAAGGGAGCTCTTTTGAAACATCTAGCCCCAGTTGTGACTGCTAAGCTATGCAGGTAACCAGCAAATAATTAAGGCTAGCACAGAAATTCAGTATCAGTTGGGTGACAAAATTCCCTTTCCACCAAAGAAAATCCCAGCTGAAAAGAAGATTGTTTTAATTATGTTGTTTTTTCAGAAGGTTTACAAATTATTCCCCCTTCGCCTCTCACTGAATGATTTTAATAACTGTTGCAAAATAGGAATTGCCATCAATTCTTGCTTTGCTTTTTTTGGGGCTATTTTTGTATAATCCATGACCATGGATGTCAAAGTAGTTAATATGTTTCTTAAAGCTCCAGCTCCAGGCATCATGTAAATACCTGCTTTTGTGGCAAAGCAGAAAATATGCTGGTAGGGGGAAGAACTCTGGTTAATCCTCGTGCAGCTTTAAATAAAGGCAGAAAAGGATTCTAAATTTTTTTAATTATAGCTTTTTAAGGAAAGCTCATCAGATTTGAGGACCTGATTCATGGTACCTGAAGACTTGAGCTTGACAATGCTACACTGATTGTGATATGATTTTTGTCTAATAGAGCAGAAAAAAGACTAGGCTTGAATTCAGCTTGCCTAACTAGATGTTGATGTCTTTCATCAAAGAAAAATACTGACTTGCTATTTAGGGTTGCTCAGTTCAGTTTACAGATCAGCCTTTCTATTTTTAAAAATTAAAATATTTTTCATGTTGCTTTAAAAATAAACTGACCAATAGCCAACCAACGAACTGGCAATATATCTAGTTTATATAGATATTTCAAAGAACTAAAAGAAAATGGTGAGTTAAGTGTTCCCCTACATAAAATAAATCTTTTCAGTGAAAGTTTCCAGCTGCTTCTGAAATATTGGAAAATCAAAATTATCGCTGGCTTTCACAAGCCAATTATTGAACTCAACGGCACGATGCTGAATTTCCACTGATTTAATTAAGAGCAACATTTGGCCCTAGCTAGAAGCAATAAGTGCTTCTTCATTAGGTGTTTTCAGGGTAATTTCTTAAGGGAAAAGATAGATGCCGCTAAATCTGTCATTTGGTGAACTGTTCCGTGTAATATATTAGAGCCATTGATTAGTGTAATATGGCAAAAAGCAAAGCCTGATCGATCATCCATTGCAGTCAATGGGTGTCTTTGATTAAGTCCAAAAAGAGCAATATAAAATCATGGTAATTCCAGGCAATATAGAGACACACTCTTGGCTTGCATCCCTAATTCCACTTCAGGGTCTGTCTGTACCTAATCTGAACTTCCTGAGGAGCAGCAATTCCATCTCATGGAGGCTTTCGAGGTTCCTTTTGTTCTACAGAGGAATGAAAAACAGACCAGTTAAAGTCACATGCACATAACTGAGTTTTGTTGGGGCATTTGTTGGCAGCTGTTAAAGTTCATGGGCCGTTCGTTTCATGGGAACACGGAGGAGAAGAGCCCTCCCAGGTCAGCGAGTCAAATCTCTGCCTATCGTGGGCAACCAAGTCTTGAAGTCTTAGTCTTCACCACTTTGAAGGCGACTTGGAGCTCAGAACCCCCCCCAAAATGTATCTCCAGGAGACATTTTGGCTTCTGTGCCAGTGTTGACATCCGTACACCTCATTTTGCGCTGACAATGTCATGACCGGCTCTTCCTTGAACCCTCCCAAGCGCTGTGGGCTTCAGCAAGGCTGTGTGTGGTCCCAGCAGGCCTCAGCACATCCTCGCGCAGAATGGGATGTGACCGCTGCGAGCTGCTGCTTATCCGCTCGGATGAGGGTCATCATTGTTACATAATTAGTTTACTCAACAAAACTTCAAAAATATTTAACCTGGCTGTTTGCTATCACATTTCCTGGGTTCAGACTTCTTTGTTTTACGTGAGCGCTTGTATTAACATCGTTATCCCCTCAACCAGTGGATAAGCCATGCTTTTTTCTTCTGTGTCAATGGACCTAGGTTTTCATCGACCACATAGACACTTACCAATAAGCACTTACAGGTATTTACGAAAGAGTTAATTGAATTAGGTGCCTGATTTCCTTTGCTGTCCATTTAGGATTAAGCGCTTACTTGCCAAGTTGCTTTTGTACATCCTGCTGCAGCCCTGACTACCTGAAGACCTTTATAAACTGGCTCCATAAGCTTTTGATCTGGCCTCTGTGTTTTTCTCTAAAGAACAAAATGTTCCTTTCTACTGAAGCATTGGTATGTGCTAACTCTCTGTCTGGATATTGTGTGATGAGGAGGGGAGGGAAATGGCCAGTGACAATGATTTCTCTTGCTGATTGTTTTTTTTTTTCCCCCACATAATTTAAATCAAAATATCTAAACCTCAGACCTGAAACCAACTTCACAGTCTTACTTTGTATGTAAAAATATTCCATTTAAATCAGCAGTAAAGCTAACATGAAAGTGCCAATAAATAATATATGCAAAGAGTTTTTTTTATCAATATATAAAGAAATGTGGAGTTGTGAAGCTGCTGAAAACAAGCATTAGGAAATGTAATGAAGCAAGAATTAGAACAGCATAGTTCCTCTGGCCATTATAAATGAGAACGCCAGGTACCTGGAGAACAGGAAAACTGATGAGTACAGTCTGTTCAGGAGAGAAGGAGGAAAATTTCCCCCAGGAACACATTTCAAATTACTTATTTATGAACTGATGAACTGGGAGACCACCTATAGAGAGACAGGAGCAAGCAGTCTGCTGCAGACAGCTACAGAACTCCAGCTAATTGTGCTGCTGTTTTCTGTTATAACTCCTGCTCTCCAGCTGGGCTTCGGAGGCAGGAAATTTAGGCATTGACTAGAAGTTGCACTTTCCCTCCTTCTTGTCGGCATAAATATATACATGTATATTTTAATCTGCTGGAATAATTCAGCAAAGGCCTGGGAAAACAGCTGCTGCCTTTGTCATGACAGTGTTAGGGAGTTTGTGGCGTAGGGCTTCCAAGGGAAAAGTTCGTAAGCATGGGCTCGTCCTTTAGCAAAGGTCACTCCAAAATTTGGAGATATATGGCCTGAAATTGAAAATGTGGAACGTGCCCTTTATTTTCTTCTCTGCATGTCACTGTCAGGATATTAACTGCATGTAAACAGAAATAGAAACATGCATGCATATATAACAACTAAATACAACATGCATTAACCGTGTAAATGCATGGGTGTGTGCATACAGATATAGTTCACATAAATTTCCTACATAAATCCTTGCTGGCAGATACTCTTTTCTCTGTCCATGCTCATATATACACAAGCATCAAAATGTTATTTCATTTATGCTGGTTTAAGTATAGAATGACTCCAGTTTACTCCATAATACAGAAATCAGAAGGTAGCCCAAGTTAGAAGAGTTGTTTAAGCATATCAGAAAAGAAAAAAAAAAAGCTTTAGGTACTTGTTAATGTGATATAAGAAGATAGAGAAGAGATAATTAATTTACTGTAAATATTCAGTGGTTGAAAATGAATTTCAACAGGCCTCATATTGGTTGAAACACAGGAACTCATCCCGCAGAATTCAGTTTATCAGCTTAGAAAACAGAATTTAGATGTCTGGCTTGTAGGAAATAAAGAGAGACAGAGGAACCTTTATCAGAGGACTGTGAGGCTCCAAGATCATTTGAATGGTTCGACAGTCTCAGCCTGTGTTGTGATTTAGCGTGGGGGCTCTATGCAGTGCTATGCAGTGCCTCAACTCACGGCCCGCTGAAACTCCCCCAGCTGATGGCTCACAAGACGTGCCATGTCTGGCCAGCCTTAAGGTCAAATATAAATGTGAAAAGACCAATGGACCAGGGAACATTGAGCAGAAGACTGTATGTGCCTTCCAGGAGGAAAGCAAACTCGATTGCCCTCAATGAAAATCAGACTGAACATCTTGCTGCTTTATCCGTGAGGGCACTGTGCTTCCTCAGGGAGGCAGGACCAGACGACTGAAGGGCGAGTAGTTGTGCATTGGGACCTTAGACTCTTCCTGGCATTCGTGTGACGGCCGGCATGGGTCACAGAGCACTGGTGCAGCATCCTGCCTACATGAGCTGCCTCCTAAGAAGTTGTCTGCTGAATTCAGCACTGGCTGCAGCTTTCAAATGCAGCTCATTCCGGGTGCACTGCATTTAGCCCGCTGCAAAATGATGAAGGCAAAGAGTGAGGGCTTGAGGGACATGTCTGAAAGACGAGGATGCAATCATTTGCCAGGTACTGGGTAATAAGGTGTGCTTGGTGAATACTGAAACCTTGTACCCTAAAGAGGTTTAGAAGAAATGTCGAAGATTCAAACCAGCCAGGTAGCAAGGGTGGTTTCAGTGGGAGCTGGGAGTGCTCTGATACAGCACAGAGACTATACTCCTTTCTTCTTTCCTGTAGGTACATGGGTAAGTCAATACAGAGAAAATGTGCAGTGCTGTTGCTGCTGCTGCATGTGTTCTGTGAATAGAGAATACAATTTCCCATGCTGTCATTTATTATAAAATGCTAACAAGAATGGGACTGGAGTGACACAGTGGGTCTATCCCTGCTCTTCATTAAGTTAGACACCAAGAACATTTAACAGTTTGCTGCAATAGGACCTAGAAAAACTATTAACCCCAATAAAAGCCCTGTAAGGATGTGCAGAGATAAAAGGGAACTTCAACAAAGTGGGAATTTTTATAGCAATGAGACAGAGAGAGAGAAGGGTATCAAGATTTATTGCAAATGACTCTAGCAGCAAGAGGTTAAAGCATTAGCTAATTTTTATTTGCTTCTTTTATCATAAAAGTAGCTGAATTTTAAATAATCAAAGAATCACTGATGATATTAACACGGCTTCAATGAGGAAACTTAAATACTTTCTTTTTTGCTTCTGTTCTTAAAAAAAAAATCCTTCTGCTAAAATGAATATGTAAGAGCGTCACACCTCAGTGAAACTTTTTTCTTTAAGTATTCAGAACATTTTGTGAGGCTGATCAATTGGGATTTTTTTTTTTTAAATACCCGACTTGGTTACACTGGCAGGTATTCACAAGTGACAATTATTTCAACATTAATTTGATAGCTCCCGACAGCCTCAGAGATGGGATAGAATCACCTGGAAGCTGGCATTTTGCATCGTACCACTCTGTCTATATAGTAACTGTCATCTTCCATTCAATATGGTAAATGCTATCTGCATACAGGCTTCTAAAAAGTTATAATTTCTTCTAAGTGATTGAAACTCATAGATCTCTCTCTCTTTCTCTCTCCCTTTTCAAGCTACACCTGAGAGGTAGCAATGATGACAGGCTGGTTTAACGCAGCTCTTGCCGAGATTAAGTAGTTGTCAGACAGATATCATTGGAGACTAAGGGATTGCTTTTGGAAGTCATTCTGAATTGCTAACTAACGGGGAGCTTGTTCCTAGACGGGTGTCGATTCTTTTGTTTCCAGGGATTGACACATCTGCAATAACAATGGAGCATGCACTCCTTGCCTGATACATGATTTGTGCTGGTCACTTTTCTATCTGGAAAAGAGGATGTAATGAATGCCCCTTTCACCACTGATTTGCAAAAGCAGAAAACGCCCAGAGCTGCTATTTTTGGACCGCCGGCTTAAGAAATTTGATTATTTATAGCTAGGTGAAAATGTTTGCAGCAATAGCATTCGTCTGTTAGAACAGACTTATATATTGGACGAATCTATGTGAAGGTTCAGCAATAATCTCTCCACTGTCAGCTTTGCCAGTTTTTAAGGAGGCTGTTTGGGAGGAATGTGTGTATAACTGCCTGTTGTATTCTGCTCACCTCCCGTTTCATATACATCCAGTGACAGACAGCCCCCAATGAACAGGGAGTAGCTGAGGCTGACAGGTCAGCTGTAACACAACAAGTTGTCACTGTCATGGGAACATGGCAAGTGAAAAGTAGATGAAGTTGCCTAGAGGATGTTTTCATCAATTTAGTGTTATATACAAGCTAATAAATCTGCAGACACTCTCGTTTCGCTCTACACAATGTGTGTGAGAGAGAAAATGACTGAGCTTTGCCTGGGTTGGCATTTACTGGACCAGCTGCAGTAGCCACTTGAGCTAATAGTGCGAATGATTTAACTCCTTTCGCTCCCTACCTTTCCTAACAAAATATTTCCCTTGGGAATTCAGACTGAAAAGTTTATTTTTAAGCATGGGAGAGAGATCAACTCCCTAGAGAGCTTTGAAAGTTGCAGGGGGCTGCTTCCTCAGAAGATGATGAGTTTGGTGGAGGTAAGGGGTGCCTCCACCACTGGAATCATCAGAAGAGGCAATTCATGGGACAGGGAAGAGCTCATTTGTCAGAAACCCTGGAAAACAACCTGGACCCCCAGACTGCCCATGTTGGGTGGTTGGACATTCTTAAATTGATCAAAATTTCCAGACCCTTGGTGTGAGATATTAGTAGGGATGAGTAATTTTCATTCTCCTACCCCTCAGATATTAAAAAGAAGAACCCCAGCATAGCAGAAAGTAACACACTGGGGGGTACAGATATTATAATAATGACCTAAGGAGCTGGATGGATGTTCTGCCATCCTTCTGGATTATCTGCACCACGCATGCTAGTTTATTAAAGTATGTTCCTTATAGAACAGTAGAGATTGTTTAAATTATATAGTGAAGTGGTTTACCTTTATGAACAGCTCGTGGATCATTTGTAGCAAATACTGAAACTTCAAAATTGTGCTGTGTTGTGTTAGTTTAATAAATTGTACAGTATTATTTCTCTTTCCTGCATGGCTGAGTACTTACTCAGTTGACATTGTGCAAAAATTGAGTGATACAATCAAACAGACAATTTGCAATAGGCTTTCCGTGACTTTTGAGTATTTAAGCTTGTGGATGAATGCAGGAAAACATATTGCTCTAGGTTAAATTTCTGAACTGTTGGGTTCAGCCACCACCAACTGATTTGTAGCAGGTATACTGGGTAGTATCACCTTTTATCTATTAGCACTTTTTATCTACCGGAATCCCCTGATTATTTCAGTGGTAATAAAACATGCTCTCTGCTATAGAAGAGTCTTGACTGAACCTTGCACCAGTGTCATGCAAATGGTTCCATTGATTTCAAACAGAAATTGCTAATATATTCACTGTGGCATTATAACTTTGTTCAAAAGAAACCTAAAATACCCCATAATTGAAAACTCTTTTATATCTGTAGCTCTCACCTAGGTGTCTTCTTGGTACAGAACTTATGCAAGTCATTAACTTCGAGTTCAAAGTTACGTACATTGAAGAACTTTGTAAGGCTGAGATTGCAGTTAAATATGTAAATTGAACTTCAGTATTCTCAAATGCTCTAGTAAATTAATGTTAATGATGGCAGTTTCCCATATAACATATTTAAATCTTCCTCTTCAAAGCATTTTACAAAGAAACACCATTTTGCAGTAAATACACGGAAGTACAGAGCACAGGAAACACAGAGGGAAAAGGAAATTGGCATTCTGAAAAAAAAGGAAACAGGCTTAGAAACAAAAATTTTCTCATAAATGAAAAATTGGAATTTGAGATTTTAAGAAATGTGACTATTTCTTGTTAAAAAAAATGAAAGCTATAAAACAATTTGGAAAGTTTTCTCAATTTCTACCGTAATTTTGAAACACAATAAAAATGTGAGAGTACAGGTGTTTCAGGCAGAATTATGGTTTCCAGTGGGCATCAGCAGTGGCAGCTAGCCACTCCCATTGCCTGTAAATTAGCATTTGCATTCTGTAATGTCACAACTTCAAAAAAAGAAAGGAAAAAAAACCACTCAATACCTGAAAACATCTGAAAATAAAAAAAAAAAACCACACTGCTACTATCACTCTTTTACACTGACTCACCCAGTATTTCCTGTACCCACCCTGCAATAATGAAGCCTCTGCAAGTTTGCAAAATTCTGTGTAAATATGAAACTGAGACACTACTTAGAGACTGTTAAATTCTGTATGCTGACAAAGACTGGCTATACTAAAATATGACTGCTCTGTATAATATTGCCCACTATATACTAATCTGCGTATGTCAGTTGAGACAAGACAATAAATATAGTTATTAAAACAAACATGCAATTTATGTCTAGTTAAATAGTCTTAAATAAACCTACCAGTGAATTTTGTGACACCAAAAATTGTTCAATTCATCTACTTCCATTGCAAATTGTTCCTTTAGATCTCAATTCCGAGGCAAGAAATGGCATTACGGGGTAATTGAATCTATCATGTGATTATGTTCTCCTGACCGTGCCTTTAACACCCCAGACTGAATTGTCTGTGTGAGTAAGTCCAGTGCCACAAAACAGTTATGCCAATGGAGACTTTGTCCCCCAAAATATATCAAATCAAGGGCATGCAAAACACAGCAGATTGCCATTGAAACATAAATAAGGAAATGCATTTAAAGCTGGCTGAGCTTCTGTATTTTAGGAATCCCTATCAGACAGTGCATGTCAGAAAAGATTTAAGGCCATGCTGGCTTTTGCTTCAGTCACTTTTTTTCCCCACTGGCCTGTGGGCTGAGCAGAAGTGGTTATAGCACTGACATAAAGCCATTTATTCTGCTTGCCCCTGTTCCTGCATCGAGTAAAAAGCAGCTCATGAACCCTATATTTAAACTTTCCCTTCTGTTTTTTTTTTTTGTTTTTTTTTTTTCTTCACTGATCCTTCCAGAAAAATAATGTTATGGCAAATGAAGTTTCCTAGGAAATTTTTTTTGGCAAGGAGAGGGTCTAAAATAGGTCAGTGACAGCTGAAAAATTGCATTCACTTCATATTCATTCGCTGAAGGAGACTGAAATTTCTCCTGAGCACTGCTTCAATTTCACTTTCTTGTTCTTGCCCCAAGTTTCCTCCATTAAGACTTTTTACGGCAAGAAATGACTCAAAATGCAATCAGTGAGGGACTTCTATAGTTAAAAACCAGTTTGCAACAACAACAAAAAATGGCTGTTGTTTTGTACCTCACTGATAAATGGATGTCTATTGTTCTTCTACCCTGGAAATTAATAATAACTGGACCAGTTGCCTTAGAGACAGCCAGGCAGCCATTAGCAATCAGTAAAAATTAATGTACCGCAGGGAATTTAGCAAGGAAATGTGTTTAAGTGTGTAGGGGCACCTTAACCACCCATCCAATACGGGTGAGTGCCGGCAGTCTCCGAGCCGTTACCGCTGCCTTGCTGTGGAGATGCCCTTAGATACAGACAAGATGTTCTTAACAAGCGAGGGGAGTCCCTACTAGACAGCCATAACGCGGTGAGGAGCACTGCGGTTTTTGGGCTTCCCTTGCCTTGAAAACATGCCTGGGCAGCATTTTCACAGGAAGAGGTAAATCTGGAAATGCAGAGGGCCCAACATGGCAGGAGCTCTTTGTTTCCCCTGGCTCTTCCCGCCTGCACGGCTGCGGCTCCTGCCCTATGAAAGGTTCTCTCAGACGGGTTAGCTGTGTTTTAAAAAGTCCCCGAGTGCTTTTAAAACTGTCAGCACCATTATCATTCATGATGCAACCGGTTTGCAAGCCTGGCTTCTGTTTTTCCAGTGGGCAGCTAAAGTCCCCCCTAGATAATTACCCTGGGTGTGCAGTAGCCAGGCTGGTCGGACCAGGCCAATTACTGGAGGTTTCTTTGTGCCGCGGATGCAGGGCGGCTCCAGGCGCTACCGGCACAGGCGGCCGGGGCTGCTCCTGCCGGGCTCTTCCCAGCCCCAGGATGCTCCTGGAGGATGCCCCGGACCCTCCTAGCCCCACTCACCAGTACAGGACTGGATCTGTGCTGCAAGGAGTCCCTGTCCTGCAAGGGCAGCAGCTAAGCCTCCTGCGGGGTTTGCGTTTTACTCTTGCCTCCTCTTGTTTCTCCATCCCTGGTATGAGTGTGATGGTGCACGGATGCTCGCTGTCTGGGAGGGTACGGCTGAGCCTGAATGTTTGGTTGCCTGATGGTGGCTGCCCTGCCCTGTGGTAGGACAAGCTGTCATTAAATGATTATGAACTGTAATTAAAAGATCGGGTTTGCAGGGGCACAGATGGACCCTACGAGGGCATAACCACTGCACATGAACAAGGCTTCCTCTGGCTGCCTTCCTCCTCTGTTCCTTGCAGCTTTGCAAAGGGGATTGGCCTCCTTCTGCCTCTTTACTTGGAGGGGAATTTCACTATGGTGTTGACCGCATGCGGTTCAGGGATATAACAAATCTACTGGCAAGTGCCCTCCTTGAGGAACTCACTGCAGCATGGGGATGACCACTTTCGTAGAGATGCTTGGGTTAGAGCTAGACTGATCCATTGGTAACACATGTGTAAGTGCTGTTAAAGTCAGTGGGAATAGTGAGTCAGTAAATGAGAACTGAATTTGGCACCTTACTATCCAGAAGCATGGTTGCTTTATGGAATGGATGGGGTAGGTGAGTAGATAAGGGAAGCAGAGCTCTGAGAAATAAGGAAGCAAACAAAAAGAAAGTTTGCAAATGCAAAACACTGATGAGCTGCTGGCAGTCATCGCTTCCTGTGAAATTTGGCAAATGGGCAGGATGGCTGAATTGAATTATCTTCTGATTTTGGGGGGGAGTTAAAATATTAACAGTAGAGTGTTACCCACAGTTCTCCTCCAGCACAGCTGGAGAGAGAGGCATCCAGAAAACCCTGGCCTTGAAAGTTAGGGTGTTGGGAAAGCATATCTCCAAAAGTGCATGGTTTTCTGTCAGACACCATCAATAGACCAGTCACTCAGGGACACCGAAAGGAGCTAGACTCACAAAAGGGAACTCTCCCACATCCTACTGGCAAATATACTGGTCTGAGCAGAGATATTCTCCCAACAACTGCAGTTTTTTTTAGAGTTTCTTGGAAAACTTCTTGTGTTGTTGGTGTCAGACAAACCAGATGGGAGTTCTGAATTGATGATCACATTTTGAGGCTGGAATGCGACATCTGGAGTTGATCAGCATTCCTCACAAACTGATCAATCATTAGGTGGAACTGATTACTACCATCTCCTCCTTTTACTCTTGAATCACTTAGAACTGGTTTTTTTCTTTTTATAAAAAAAAAAAGAAGACAGAAAGCATGAAACACAGCTGCTTTATAGGGACTGAGGTTATGTGAGTCACAGTGACTAACTCATTATACATATCTCTGGTTGCAGTATCAAATGGAGCAGGGATGAGATAGATCTGCTCTAGTAAATATAAAATATCATGGGTCATATTACTCAGCAACAGTGATTTTGCAGCAGCAGCAGTTTTGAAGTAAGACCTTTTCAATAAGTCACTATATATAGAAAGATTAGGACTAATGCTACTAGCGTCAGTGTCTGAGATCAGGGTTATTTAGGAGTATGCTACGTTTCATGCAAACACACTCGCTGCGCCATGCTGTGCCAGCCTCGCCACAAGCTAAAACAGAATTGCAAAACACCAGAATAGTTTTCCAGCCTCTGAAAAGTCTATCATCTTCCTTGCATTTGTCTTCCAGGAAAGAGAAAATGACAAGGCAATGTGCAAACCAGGCCACATGTGTGCTCCACTGTCCTCACATGTTTCTGATATCAGCACTATTGTCAGACACTGCAACCACTTCCCAAGTGGTGATAAAACCAGTTCCACCACTGCTCTCCAGGAGGACTGTCTTGCCTCTCCATATGCATCCCAGAGGTGTGCTGGAGGACCACATCTTTTGTATTGCCAATATGCCACATAACACACACATACTTATTTCTGCGTGTTTCCAACTTGTGGCTCTAGGCAGTGAAAGACTGAAAGAACATACACAAGCCAAGCCCCGTATTTGGGTCCCACGTGCACATCTCCACTCAGTTTGGACCTGCATGTCCAAGTGGGTATTCCTGCACCCAGTATGGTTTGTGGAGATGCAGATAAATTGCTCAAGAGAAAATGGACTGTGACTGAAATTGTGCAAAATGTCCATTGTGAAACCTGAAAGCCAACCCATTTTAGGATTATCTTGATCTGAATCATTTACTTTCACTTCTTTCTTTCTTTTTTTTTTTTTTTTTTTTTTTCAACAAGAAACCCAGACCAGGTTCACTGCATAGTTCCTGGGCACTGTTACTATGAATCTTCTTTGCTTACTCTGGCGTAAATCAGAAATTCCCCACTGAAATCAGTGGAAGGTTTGATTAGGATCTTTCCTTAAGCCAGCTGATGGTTTTTCATAGAAAGTGCGAGCATTTTGTGGATTTTCCTGGATTTAAAACAAAGACCAAAGAAATGTGGTGGTTTCCAATGAGTTTCACTTTGAGGTTCTGGGTCTGTTCATCATTTAATGCCCAAAATGAAACACAAGAAGTGAAAAACCAGAACTTGTGTCATGAAACTGAACAAAATGTTCCCACGAACTTTATGTGAAAGAAACCACAGAGTAACCTGCAAGCTTTAGAGAGACGTGACCATGCAACTCGCTTCCCACTGCTGAGTCAGGGTTCCCAGGCGGTACTGCAGCCCTGGAAACGGACCAAACCTCTGTGACCCAATCTCTCCCATCTTCTCTTTGTGCTTTTGCCATTAACAATGTGCATTTGGGGAGTTTTGCGAGCTCTGTAGCCAGATCTGAGTTCCCATGTGCTAGTGACTGGATGTGGAGAAAAGTGCTCCATAAACATCAGAGAACCTGTAATTTTCCCATTAGTAAGCAGTTACCTGAATAATTTTCCTGATAAAGACACAGGCATTTGTTCCGAAAAGAGCTAAATACTGATGGGGACAAGAGGTTATTTCCCTGGTTCTAAAGAAACAAAGCAGAAGGAGAGAATGATTAGCGCAGACATTCAATGACTCACCAAAGGTAGGCCAGGGAACTTTTGGCAAAACCAAAAGCAAAACTGTTCCTTGGAGTCCCTGCCTTGTCACACGAATATCTCCAGAAACTTTAATTCTGAATCTGATGCTGTGCATTTTGAGTTCTAACACTTTTAACAGCTTAACTTTTCAAACTGTGTAGTATTACAGGAAAAAAATAACCCTGCAGCAGTGAAGGCAGCTGCAAGCCAGGAAATGCAGAGCTGTTCCTGTGAATTCCTGCAGCCCATTCTGTCAGGATATTCATGCGCTAGCTATCCAAGAGAGATGAATTAAAACATTTCAGTCGAAGTTAGGATTTTCCCAGGGAAAGGAAGAGGGTTATGCACAGTTTTGTCCCTTTTAAAGTGACTTTGTTTGTTTACTATTCTAAAATTATTGCAAATGCTTTTTAAAAAGGGATAATGAAGTAGCAAGGAAGATGACAAACAGCTGATTATAGATAAAAGCTCTTTATCAGCAGCGTCAGCTAGAGCAAAACGGAGAGAATTGTGTTCAGAGACGTTAGTTGGCATTGGCAGCTGCTTCTCTCCAGAGCTTTGAACCAGTTGGTGCCTAAGCTGGTGATTTCCCTGAGAGGAGAGCCTGTCCCCACGGTGCCTGACACAAGCATCTGCCTTCTCTTCTAGCATCACTGTACACCCACGAATTTCCTGGCCGGGAGCGCACTTGGACAACTCACCCAGGACATCCTTAAAGGCTTTGTGTTTGTGGTAGCCTGGGAATTAAGTGATTTAGGATTGACATGCAGAGCAGGGTGTCACGTAAGGGCAATAAGTCCTCCACTGCCCCGTTGTGGGGTGTAACAAAGCTCCTCTTAGGTATGGAATGAGAAGACTTGGGTGCCCTTACTAAAGACGTAAAAATACACATGAAATGTAAGCAGTAACGTGCACAAACAAGATACAGCCTAGAGAGCACAGCACATGGGATTCAAACATTCCTCGTTGAATGGTTTTACACCCCAAAGCTCCTTCAGCACTTGTTGTATTCACAGTCATGCTGTACGTGAAATTCATCTGAATCTTGTTTCCTTGGCCTATGGGGTATTTTCATGTACAAATTAGGCTGGCCAACATTCCCTTTCTGCAAAAATTCCCAGGAGTGCAACTTAAATGTTATTAAAAAGCCTAATAAAAGAAGAGTGCACATTTAATAATGTTAGAATAACACAGCCATTGCAGCGTGGTGCGCCTGCAGTTCCAAGCAAAGTGAGAATATGGAGGCACTAATGCACTTATGCAGAAAAAAAAACATAATTATCAACAACTAGGAAGGAACGTTGATGCTGTGCAAAATGCACCGAAATGTTTACAGGACCCCCAGTTTGGACCTTGTCCATGACCTGCTTGTTTGGCCAGGATCCGGGCACGGTCCAGCTGAACGGGGACTGTCCTGCTCCTGTGTGCAGTCCATGAAAGGCAGCGGCCACCGAGGCCAATGCGGTAACGCCTCCCCCACAGGCATTAGCCCTGTTTCCCTTGTATGAGAAGCTGATTTCTGTCGGTGGATGGTGCAAATTTTGCACCTTTGTCAGCTACAATGCTGTGATACTTCTCTGTGCATTTTTCCTTCACCTTGGCCCCGACATGCTAACATCTCTTCCTGACATTCATCCTTCTGCTACAACATGTCATGCTTTCCTCCCACTTACGTATCCTAGGATGACTTTTCTCCAGGGCACAAGGTCTAATGCAAGACCTAGGTATTGACTCTGGCCCACTCGTTGGAGGGATTAAACAGAGCAGTTCCTGACATTAATTAGCGACCACTCCTTCAGTGGGAGCAATAAAACCATGCATGAAACCAGGAGGGTGGGTGGTTTCGCTGAAAGGACGGGAAGAGAGGCTGCAGGGCATGACCTGCTCCAAACCACAGTTTGGGTCTCCATAACCTCTACCCAATGGCTCCATCCACCAGCCCACACGGTCTCCCCAGAGTAGAAAGTAATATCCTTTGAAAAGTAAAGCTTCATGAACCATAAATTGATCCACTGCAAATAAATACCCTATATAAGAAACAAACCTTTAAAAAACAAAACAAAACCTGGAACAGCAGGGCAGTATCTGAGTTTTGAATAGAAATGGATTTAGTTTGGCTGCGGCACAAGGACAGCAGGAGCGTTCAAAGCACTGCAAGCCGCACGCGGAGACTCTGGTGGGGACACTTCCTTCGAGGCAGGAATCCTCCCGCACACAATGGCATTGTTATGCATTAAGCAATTTTTTTTTTTCCTCTTGGGGTGCGGGGGCGTGATGGGAGAGAGGAAGGCTCGCTCGCTCTGCGATGTGGTCACATCAGCCACGCTATATTTGCTTAGAAATGACTGCTCCCCGGTTTAGAACCACACTGCTGGTTTGTTTTGGTTGTTTTTGGTTTTGCTGTTGTTTTTGGTTTTGCTGTTTGTTTGTGTGGTTTTTTTTGTTTGGTTTTTTTTTTT